>CAXITT010000846.1:127994-219377 GCA_964033795.1 Lymnaea stagnalis
AAAACTTTTTAAAACATGATCTGTGTGCTTTATATTTTTTTTTTTTTTTTTGTTTTGTTGTGTTAAGTTAGGACATGGGCCAAACGAACCACAACGGTGATGGAAGGTTCACCCGTGCAGTGTTCAATCAAGAATCAGCGAATGCCACTGGTGACCTACTCATCATGGAGGATAGCACGGTGGTCGTGGTTGGGGACGGGGTGGGGGGATGAGTAAGTGCAGACAGTTTCAGCTCACTTTGAGTAAAGAAAATGGATCAAAATTGAGATGTGAGATTCGACTTAGACAAACAGACAAAAAAAAAAAAAAATAGATGCTAAATAAAAGCATGTAAAGCAATCAATATTTACTACTCACGGTTTTTATATTCTTAAGTTTGAGAGATCAATTTAATAAAAGGTTATTAACAAAGTTAAAATTTTAAAACTAGAACTAAAATAGTATACATGATCTTTTTTAATAACTCCACAACTTTCGAGTTGAAGTCAGCAGCAAATGTGGACAGAATTCCAGTACGTTACAAAAAATAGATATGTTCCGATAAAAAAAAAAAACCCTTCAAATACTGCTATAAAGAAAATATACTTTATGTAATCGTGTGTTCCAATCTGGCCACAGAATAAGCCGTGACCAAGGAAGGCCGCATTGCTGAGTTGCTAGTGGAGAAAACAACACCACTATAAGCCAGTTGGCCGATTGTGCATAGTCATTGATTACCGTTATCGAAATGATCCACAACCAAGGCTTTTTTTAAATTGATGTCTTAAGATTTTTATTTGTTTATAAAATACTAGGTGGTGGTAAATTGTACAGGCGGAAAAAAGTACGGAGATGACCTGTTTCACACGCAGCCGGTGGACCCAATGAAGCTCTTCACTTTGGTTATCCTCGGAATTACATAGAGTTAAATGGCTGACAGCTTTCGGATACATAAAAAAATAAATTTACAGTGCGTGTCGAATTTAAATTAAACAAATATTTACATAAATCTTAAAGAAAAAATGTTTCTTGTCTATTATTTTCATGCAACATCTTTCGAAAAAATATTGATCGGGAAATTGTGTTTGCTTTATCCTTTGTTTCAGCATAATATCACAGGGGAGAAAAGAGACGCCAAAACGATATATTACATAGAGAAACAGGCCACCACTGTCCCGTTTATGTAAAGAAATACGGGCAATCCACCTTAACATTAACCACATTTTTAAAAGGAAACATCACTTTGAATTAAGATTGTTGTTCACTGAATAAAATGATAATTAAAGAATTGTTGTTCACTGAATAAAATAATAATTACAAAATAAATATTTCATGGCTCTAAGATCGGTGGGCTCAAAAAACTATTCGCAAACAAAATTGGACCAACCAAAATTGGAAGGAAGAAAAGACTTAATTGCATTATAAACACACTATTTCACGATCCACATACTTTACTACTAATAGCAACGAAATTAACTTTAAGTGGAACGAAACGTCCCCATGAACAGTTCTAATAACGAAAAGCTGAAATGGCAAATTAATTAATAAATAAACAGAAGAGGAAAAAATGATGTATCGGTACACATCTGATAAAGGATACCACGTACACGCATGATAAAGATGCCACATACACTTTTGATAAAGATGCCACATACATGCATGATAAGGATGCCACATACGTGCATGCTAAGGATGCCGCATACACGCATGATAAGGATGCCGCATACACGCATGATAAGGATGCCGCATACACGCATGATAAAGATGCCACATACACTTTTGATAACGATGCCGCATACACGCATGATAAGGATGCCACATAAACACGCAAGACAATTATAGATATTTGAAAAATTGTAATATTTGTTACTCTTCTTTCGTCGAGTATGTAATAAAGTGCTATTTAAAATGCACTTTGGCAGAATGTTAAGGTTATGCAGTACTTCTACCACAAAGCGTTTTTAACATTGACTACGTTGAATTCTCTGAGAATTTTTGTTAATATCATCATTAGTGCCTGCTATCGACCGTCAATGGCTTTGCTGGGGAACGTGGCGCAGCGTGCTTACAAGAAGATGGTATAAGTTCCCATTGCCTTCTTTGCTTAAGGGGCCCCTGATCCGGGACCACGAGTCTTGTGCATGTTATCGCCTTCTATTTTCAGACGCTACTTCACATTCCGCTGCTGGTCCTCTCACGGGCTGTCAGCAACAAATCGAGTGTTCAACCTGATCCTGCTGCATTGCACCCGCGCCAGTGAATGCTGCCTGGTAGGATATGGTTTTCGCATGGACTAGAGCCAATTAGTCAGCTGTTAAGATAGCCATGTGCAATCCCCCTACCCCACCCCACCCCCCCCCCCCCCCCCCAAAAAAATAAATAAAAAATATACAATATTGTTCTATAAGCAGCTGTTGCAATAGTTGAGTTTTCATTCGGGTGCGGCGATTTCAATGTAATTGACTTTTTAAAAAAGCTCTTCAGATAAAGACGAGTTAAAAAGTTCACCCTAAAAGAAAGTTCTTTAAATAATGTTGATGTTACGCCGTTACGTCATCACTGCTATGAATAGATGAAATATTGGGAACAAATGTTAGGACTTTTTAGAATTTCTTGAGATGGATCATCTTTGCTCTGAGGGCAAAATGCAATTACGTTCTGTGTAGATTATAGAGGCTTTTCTAAAGTGTTGATTAATTAACTTTCTAGCTAAACGTTTTCTTCCTTAGTATGTAATCTTGCTCAATCCTAAGCCGTGTTTATTTTCTAAATTAATAAAACACCCACAAAGTATAATCTTTATAAATATTACACGCAAATAAAAGAGTTTGCTCAAAACTTATTTAGCTTTGACTAGCATTTTTAAAGAAAAATATATAGAGATCTTTTCCATTGTATTCAAATTTTTTTTAAAAATATGTTTTGCTTTTCTCTGCTTTTTTAACCGAAAAAAGCAAATTATTGTAAACTGAATGGCACTGAATGATTGCAACAACAATTTATCAACTCCCGTGCTCGGTCATAATTTACCCGTGTTTTCTAAATGTACTGTAACTTTTCCAGAAATGCTAGGTTAAAATAAATACAGTAGAGCATCGATTGTCCGAACATCGAATATCCGAAACGCTGATTATGCGAATTGTCGCATCCGTTAAAAACCCCCCAAAAAACTTAGTAGTCCAAGGCATAAAGCGTTCACAACACTAGTGAACAAATCCGGCGCTCCCCCCCCCCCCCCATTCCCCGATAAACACTTTATAAGTTTAGCAGATGCATTGATGATAGGCCTACTCTGGCATAGTGTAATCGGAAAAATGACTAGATCTAATTAAAAACACCGCAGAATATGAGCCTACAAAGAAAAAGGGAACTCCTAAGCACATTGCCTGTATAAGGTAAGAGCTCTTTATATTCTATAAATTAAATTCTTTAATGTTACATTTCCGCGAGAACGTTTGGTTATCAGATTAAAATCCGTTATCCAAAGTACCCACCTGTCCAATAATTTCTGAGAATCGATGCTCTTCTTGCATATTGTTTTATTCTATCCACTACCTATGTTTTTTTTTATCTTTTTACAAAGGATACCACATACACCTGTAGTGAAATGTTAGACAAACAGACAAAAATAGATGCTAAATAAAAGCATGTAAAGTAATCAATATTTACGACATATGGTTTTATATTCTTAAGTTTGAGAGATACATTTAAATTTGTGCTCTTTATGCCCTCCCCAAAACACCCCTCCCCAACCCGGTATCGGCCGCGAAGCGGCACGTCGGGGATGTCCCTTTGTCAGGACAGCCCCCACCCGAGCCTGCTCGACCAGGGTCTCCGCCGGGGGCCGTCCTAACCCAAAGACACCCGGTCGGTGCGACACTGTGCTTGCACACAGTGCACACGATCGCCTTTCTCAGGAGTCGTAATGGAAAAATTTACGTCCTAATATCTTCCCCTACCCATCCCGGGGAAGTGTTAGACGCCCTATAAGAGGGATTCTACAGTGGGTTTCCACAACGCAACTAATACGCGATGCAGCTGGGATGAAACGGTTGCCTTGGAGCAGCTTCTCAGGGCTGCGTAGTAAGAATCATCGGCCAGAGGTTACCACCTTCGCCTCTCGCCTCATATCCATTAACGGCAACTTGTAATCATGATCCCTACCCTGTCACTGCCTATTGTTCCAGTTGGGAAGTATCACAACTGGCAGCCCTGTAGGAGCTGTTTTATGTACGGCAGGTACCGAGCACGTCACTTGACGGCCCACGCAGGACGCGCCCAGTAGCTGTGTTACCCGGGTAACGTCGAGGGGGTCGGTGGCCGAAGCCTCCTAATCGACAAGCCACCACAGACTTGTCAACAAGAGACCGGGAACGCATACACATGTATTAGATATATATATATATATATATATATATATATATATATATATATATATATTATCATTGTAAAATTTGTATCCCTTCTCTTTTAAGTTCTTTAATAAAGAGCAATTTAAAATGCAATTTGGGAGAATGCTTAACTGTTGCCGTTCTATTACCACAAGGAGCGTTTAAAATAAAAACATTGAACTCTCTCTGACGTTTTTTAAAATGGGTCATTCCTGCCTGCTGTTGACTGTCAAGGGCACACAGAGTCGCATAACACGTATTTGAACGTGCACCATTAAGTTACAACAATAGGAATTTCGCAGTGTTTGGACAGATGTAGCATTTTCACCGCCATTTTTAAATCCAGTGATTGATAAGAAGATAAGGCCTAAGCTCTTCTGTGCAGTGGACGTATCTGATCTTTGAAGGATCCATTATTAAGAATCATACGAAGGGTTTCAATATACGTTAAGCTAAATATGTCTGAATGTACAAAATGCACCTTTTTTTTGGTTTTGTGAGAGGGATGCGACGTAGGCCATCGAGTTTTCAGAAAAAGTCTTTTTTTTTCCCCCAGGATACAGAAGACCAATTTTTAAAACTTTCTGTTGTGTTGATACAACTTACCACGACCCTGACAACTCGATAAGGAAATAATTGTAGGGCTACATTTTTTATGGCGGTGATCTTGGTATTTACCTGGCCTAGGCATTGCAAATTTCGAGCAGACTATGGAAAAAACAAAACATGGATCCTCACCTTCCATGGTATTCAAGAGCCGCCAAATGTCATTTAATCCGAATATTTGGAAATTTGTTCGATCCAATAAATGGAATAGTATTTTTATTAATAAACAATTTTGGTATGACATACAATTCATACTGGTTGCATTTCTTTAGTTAAAACATTTTAATAAAGGAAAAAAAAAAAACTAGAAAAGAATGTAACCTTACGTAATATCGTTAAATTTCACTTTTGAGTGGAAAGAACTTAGCATTTTACCAGTAACAAGACAACGAACAAGTTTTTATTGTTAGGAGCTGTGTCATAAAAAAAAAAGTGGAATTAATGTCTCTTTTTCAATCTATGTGAAAAGTCAACAAACATAATTCATTTTCGGAAAGGAATTTAATATATACATATACAATATATATATACATATATATATATTTAAATATGTCACAGAGCTAAGTTGAGTTAAGTGAGGTAGAATTAGGGCTTATAATTTATAGAGTATGGAACTTGGGAAGACGGACCAATCAGAGAAGAGAAAGACAGAGAGGAGAATAGAAGAGGATAGAATCATGTCGGTTGTTATAAGTATAAGTCCATGCTATTAATATATTAATTAGTTGATAAGATAATGAATAGGTTATGATTGTGATAGGTATTCTCTATTTGTGATTATAATTGCTTATTCGTGAGTGTGTATTAATAATAAATGATAGTCACTATCTTTCACTGAACTCTACAACGCCTCTGTTGTTGATATATATATATAGTTAGTAATTAGCATTGTTTGATCTGTGCACTGTAAGTGAATATAGACGTGAAAATATATATATATAATTTTCCATCATTATGTTCGGACACCGGCCCAAAAAACAATAACTCAGTACTGGAACTGCTCATTCCTGCAAAAGACAATAAGGAACTGGAACAAGCTTTTTACATATCTGACACATTTCCGCATATTGCCTACTTGCTTTCATCCCACAGTTCATTATACCGCAGCTGAGAAGCCCTTGCAACCAATGAAGTATACCTTTCAAAACACATGCATAGTTACATTGCAAACCCCTCTACAAACACAGGAGCCAGAATGATCACTACATTGGTCGTGAGCACCTCAAAATCTAGAAGAAAAAAAGAAAGAAGAAAAAGAGAGACCACGCGAAATAAAGAGATAGATAGATAGAGAGAGAGAGAGAGAGAGAGAGAGAGAGAGAGAGAGCACGAGAAAAAGAGGCGAGGGTGTGAGAGAGAGAGAGAGAGAGATTAACTGTGTCTACGAGAAGAAAACAGGGATTACCTAAAGGTTGCTGAAATTTCAACTGTATAATTATTATTATACAGCGTGTTAATTTTGTTATGTAAAATTGAATGTCGCCCAGACAACAGGTTCCCACTTTTCTGAGCAAAGGTTAAATCCTCAGCAAGTCAAAGTGCTGTCATACCACCTGAATGCGCACAGTAGTGTATGTCATATTTCAAAATTCCTACCCATACGTCAGTATATATATATATATATATTATAACTGGACAGGACGTTGGCAACTTGATAAAATTTTTTGGACAATGCCTAATCTAGACATGTTGTGGTCTAGCCAAGAATCGAATATTAAACAAAGCAATGTGCTTATCAAGTCAACTTCTTGGTAACAGGCTAACATCCGGCTATGTAAATGGCTTATTGATTTTTGTTTGTTGTTTTTTAACAGGGGACTTAATCTTTCGTGTCAATCAGAAAAAAATGTTTTTTATAGTTATAAGGATTTAATATCATGTTTTATTACGTTATAAGATGAATTTACAATCAATAACTAACAATTAATGAACTATTTCCTCGTAGACATTTAACCACTGAAGGTTTAAAAAAAAATTGTATTCCTTATACTAGAAGTTAAGTTACTTTTAGAATGTAGAAATGTAGAAAAACAAAAGTAATACAATACGACTTATAAGTGGACTAACACGTTGTGGGCACGTTAAGTGAATTAGAGGAAATGGCGAGATTTTCAGACCAATGGTCTAGAGCCACATAGTGCTTCAGTAAATGTGGCATTTGCAAGGGTAATGATGGAAAACATGTCGGGAAACTGAGTTGCTGAAATGTAACAGGAAAGTTTTGGGTTTTTTTGGGGCGGGGGCTAAATATTCGTATCAATGAAGGGCTAAAAAATATATCGAAACCTGAAGGGGGATGAATTCCCTGAGACCGGATAATGGCTTAACCCGTTGGGAAGGCATTTTCATTAAATTTTAATGCAAATATGATTTGTTTAAAAGTTATGTTTTAAATCATTTAATACGATTTTTAATTAAAATCATTTTAAAATAAAATGCTCTCTAATAAACAATATTATTTTTTCAGAGTTAGGATGTAAGATGGGTTGTGGTGTCTCAAGATCCCTCAGATGTACGACATGCCAAGAAAAAAGATTTCTGAAGGATTATCACAAAATGCTTTCCGATGCTATATCTGAGAAATGCTCAGCATTTATCAGACCTTCCACCGTATTACGAATTTTTCACAAATACAGTGTGAAGGTCCTTAACCAGATAGACATCGTAAGTCTATTCACATAAAATATTATTTTGTAAATAGCATCAACACATGACTTTATATAAGGGCATTCAAAATGATAATTCCATTTTTTTGGCGGAGTCCTTGACTTTACTTCCATTATGCCGCAATGATGGCTAAATTCCCATTACAAATTTTATCTACATCTTTTTGAAAGATGTATAGTTATACAAGAGATATACTATAAAATAATTAGTCCATAGTAAAATCTTAAAATTAAGATTGGCTGTTAACGTCTTCAGTTCTCTCCGTTATTTTTTAACTTACATTTCGTTTTGTATAACTGAACCCTCAGGAGCGAATAGAAGCTAAGACTAGATCAGATGGAGAAACTCTGGGAAGCCAGCTACTGCTTGACTGTCTCTGCATATACGAGGGCTGGTTTGAATGTTTACTTCAAGTCTTGAACGATAGCCAGGTTAATTTACCCCATGTAGCTAAAGAAATTCAGGATATTAAAGGTAAGCCAGAATTATATGTGTTTAGTGTATATATATAGAGAGAGTCAGTCGAAATCGAACATGGCCACCTTAATCATCGTATATGCCAATTGTGAACTTGGCTGTGGGTGCACGGATGGTTGATGAAATCCATTCTGGCACTAAATGTTTTTGTGCAATAAGTGAACGTTTTTGCAGGTGCAGAGTTAAGCCATAATCAGTTTCAGCCTAATTTCGGTTTCGGCCGAAACCAAAAAGAGAAATTTCGGTTTAATTTCAGCTTCCGCGGAAACTGAAATGTTAACCTTCGGTTTAATTTCGGTTTTTCGATCAAGTAAAGTAAAGACGTGCGTGTAACCAAGTCAATGTGTTGTGCAGACTGCTGAGCAGATCATCGTCATATTATCACCACGCTCAACCTTTGCATACCACCAAAACTACGTCAAAATGCGGAAAGAGGACCGATGCGCATCTGAACACTACAACGTCGAGTAGTTCTACCATGAAGAAAATTTTTTTTGGACGCTCTTGAAGAACTATGGAGTCCACATTTTTGGAATATTCCAGCTGATCATCGCTTAACTCCATATTGTACATTATCACTTTGACTTTCTGGAACCAAGCTCCAAAAAAACGTAAGACAGGTTCGAGAAAAAACTGTGTCGTAAAGAAACAGCTGCTTTTGGAAGGGGGGGGGCAGGATACCGTTTTACTCAATCTCACCTTCAATAACCAGAGGTCAGTACAATTGACAGATTTGTACCACAGCATAAACATAAGGAGAACGATTTTAATCTCTAGGAAGACAAATTTGTGTAGTTTCTCTAGAAGCTTTCGCACTCTGTTCAATAGGATCCCACATGTTTACTATCACCGTCATGAGGTAAGTTTATCCTTTTTAGTTGTCCAACCTTTTTTTGTGCTTTTTAAAACTTCTTATTCGAAACGCAGTTGGCTTAGATGTGTGATCGTTCCCGTAGAGGCCGACCAAATTTCACTCTACAAACATGAGTTCAATATGATTAGCTGAAACTGTTACTTATTGCCACTTTAACAATTTTTTTTGCTTTAAATAATGTTTTATTTGTTATAGAAAAAAAAATGTTAGGGGGTCGTTCGCTGAGATTGCTAGCACATTTATTTTTTGGGGGCTGTTCCTGGGACACGATATTACAAAGTGGGTACATTGAATGGAAACTACATTTTATTAAGCAATCGACACAATCACAGGATGGCTGTGCGAATCAACATGTCATCGAAGTTCACTACATCTGACTCGCCCCTTGAAGCGTTTCTTGTTCACAGGAGATATTTTCAAGCGGCGGAGACACTTTTTTCATGTGCCAAGGATGTATGGATATATTTTCCCCCCATTCGTGCACCCCACCCCTCCCTTAAAAATAAAAGTAAAAATATTATTTTAGAACTATTATGTTATAAAAAAATTATATAGAACTTAATGCAATGTAGTTATAATTATATTCTGCCACGCCGTCCATTATTGTTACATTTCTGCTATCACATGTAGCAGATATTTTAAGATGTTTATGTTCTAATTTGAAATATTATTTACGAAACAGTTTGTGCTGTTGGTTATCATTTGTAACTGGTCTCATATAAATTGTTGGCCCAACTTTACCTGTAACATGCGTAGTGGGTTATTTTCTTTTTATACCAAGAATAAATCTAATAATGACTGTTTTCCATTGTATTAGCGCGCTTGGACATGTCCTTCACTTCCAACGGAAAAGCGGTAAGCAATGTAAAGTAGATTTTCTTGTTTGTGTGTGTTTGATTGCTTAATCGAAGACATTCATTATGTATCCGGAAAGTTATGCGAATGTAATTTGTTCGCAGGAAAGATTAGCAAAGGAAGTTTGCATTAAATATAGAACCATATACTTTTTTTCTTTTAATTTCTTTAAAAGGAAGATGCGTTTGATGAAGGGGACGATAACAAATTGTTGATAAAAAAGATTTTTGTCCCACATTTTTCATTTCGAAATGAGATCGGTATTTAAAAAAAAAATGCTGTTCAAATAGTCTTCTTGGAATAAACTTCTATCAAACATAAGAATAGGAAATACAAAAACTTAGGCGACCGTTTTGTCACCGCTACGTCCCGACCGGACAGCTCCCTGGGCGGTGGGGAGTGGTAACGCAACACCACTCTCCGGAGAGGAAGTAAAGCCGTCCTGACCCATAGGAGAGTGGACTACGGACGCTTTAAACGCAGCGCCCTCGGTCCACCGGACGTCCCTCAGGCCAGGAGGGAAGTTCCCGGCGCTTTTCCGCACTGTCTGGGGCTTCGGCCTTGGCCCGTTTGGGGGAGTGCCGGGGGGGGGGTATTATGAGTGCGAGCTCGACGACCCACCGACACCATCTCCAAAGTAACGTTATTAGTTCCTTAAATATTTAGATATAAATTGAACACAGGGAAATGTGCTGTTGTAACATTTTAAATACGTGTTTCTGTTTTCATATGAGTAATATTTTAAAATATGTATGAAAAAAGAAAAAAAAATAGTTATATCATCGAGGTAATTATATATTGATTGTGTATGCTTGAATACGTCTAGTCATTTCATATGGATTTCATATAAGATAGTTAGAAAATCGCAGAAGAATTGCAACAAAATTTAATTTGTTTTCATTACAGAACACGTCTGACTGTGGACATTTGAGCACACTAACTGTCGTTGTCAAAACAAATTTCAGTCCTATGGGAAATGAACAGCGCTGTTACACAAATGTGAACACACTACACAACGCTATTACAGTCGAGGTACTTCTGTCCAACACAGATCCGCCACCATATGCTTACACTCAAGTAATACCCGTGAATAGTGGACAGCCCATTATAAATAACAATGGAAATGGCACATCTGCTGCCATAGACGCTACTCCGACGGATCATACTGAAACTGTCGTGATGCCCATAGAGCAAGTTACGTCATATAATTGACGACCTATTTAAACGATCGTACTGTTTCGATTACTGGTTTTATGAGATGGATGAGGATATTTCAAGCATGTAAATAATACAAGAGGGATGTGTGAAGAGCATCGTGATGCTTGGATTAATGCTTTCCTTAATGATTGACATAGGTTAAATTAACGCTGAGTGTAAAGAATTCCCTCTCTTCTAAATATTGATAGCGAACATTTAGACCACCAATATTGTATTAAATCCGGGCAGACGGCATGATAAATGGATACCAGATTAATTGAAGATGGACACTCCATACACTTGCACACTGCTAGCATCAGGAGGCGAGGACCAGTGCTCATCTGGGGTCCCATCAACGGAACGAGCACACTGACACATCTTGAAACCCTAACAGTAGGTGACAAGAAAATCGAAAAAAAATCATATTTGATATGGCTCACTCGAGTCTGCCTGATAGCTGATAACAGTACTAAGTTAAATACAAGGGCAGGGTGCTACCAAAGCATGCTGACCCCAGAATACGGTGCCACCAAAACAGGTTGCCACCAGATCCGGCATAAGCTAAGTAGTCCACTGCAAAGCCTGAAGCTGGTTGACACGAACCCTGGTGCCTGTGTGTGCTGTGTGTCCGAGCGTTCTAAACCGAGTCCATCCCTAGCCAGCAGAGTGCAGTTTAACCCCTAGAAAACGCCAGGGAGCGAGGCTGACGAACTGAGCAACTCTCCCTCAGTTTCAACCCAACACAGCTTAAGTCAAGGCCACTAGTGAAATCGAAAAAGCGCCTTGGTCATCGTCGCGTGCCACGGACGAACAACGGTGGCGTTAATCTATTGATAATCTATGGATAATCTATGTATAATCTGTGGATAATCTATAAATAATCTATGGATAATCTACGGATAATCTACGGATAATCTATGGATAATCTATGGATAATCTACGGATAATCTATGGATAATCTATGGATAATCTATTGATAATCTATGGATAATCAATGTATAATCTATGTATAAATAGATGGATAATCAATGTATAATCTATGGATAATCTATGGATAATCTATGGATAATCTATGGATAATCTATGGATACTCTATGGATAATCTATGGATAATCTATGGATAATCTATGGATAATACAGACATACTGTTTGGTGTCAGAATGCGAGCCATGGGGAATGCAAAAAAACTGTCTGCTTATAATTAAAATGGTTGGATATTTTTTTTTACTGTTTTTTTTGTGGTTACGAATATCAAGTTTATACTTATGAGCTGATACATTTGTATGGCAGTTATGTCCGGGGCTCAGCCTTGAAGCCGTACATAGACTTTGAAACCAAATATTCTTATTTGCTATTAAGAATCTTTAAATAAGATGTCCCCAGTATAAAAACAACAAGCTTCTCATAAGATTTTTTTTTTTTTGGTCATAATATTTTCTTAACATATGTTTTGAATTACGTTTTGTATTTTAAATCTAAAAGGTGTTTCTAATGTAATGTTTGTGTAATTATGTTTGTGGGGAAAAAGCGTAAGTCTGTGGTGCCATACATGTTTTCTGTATTGTGAAAGTAGTATTAGACTTATTGTGTGTTGTTTCTTGTTTATGGATGCTGGTATTGCGTTTGGTGTTATAGCTCTATCTATATCTACTGTGTGAACTGTACCTGCTTGTAATGATTTGTTTAAGTGTAGATTTAGTCTGTAAGATTGTGTTGCATGACGGATATAAATGTTGTTCTGTCTCATCAGCCCCTGTCCTGCAGAGTGGACGTTCCATGTGCCTAACCCTGTCCTTATATGGTCTTGATGATACTGGTGTCATGTTGTATATGAGTCTATATGTTATTTAATTGTCTTTATTTTCGATTTCTTTAATGTGTGTATTTTTAAATGTATTCTTAGTATTTATTGTTTCATAAATATATGTCCATTTTATCCTATTTTAGAGTGGTGTTGCTTGTTTCTTTATTAAATGTGTATAAATTTCTTTAGTTGTCTTGTGTATAAATGTTTCGTTGCCTTTTAATGCTTCAATGCATGCCATATGAAAATCCGATTGTTTTCTTCCCATGTAATGGGGTGTGTTGTTCTCAATTTTTATTGACTGTCCTAGCCTTATCCCAATGTAATAATGTGTAAATAAATTTTCCTCCTTCTTTCTAATGGCTTGTCCTATAAATTTAATTCTAAGTGCTTCTAGTTTTGTTTGTATGTCTTGTAAATTAATCCCCCCTTCCAGTTTAGATTGGATTAATGTTGTATTTTTAGTGTTTTGTATTGTTCCTTGAAATATGTAATCCCTGATGTGTAAGTTGATTTGTCTTAAAATGGTTGGTGGAGGTCCCCATATTGTTCCCTGTGTATATTGTTTTAGGAATTACATATGTGTTTATGATATGCTCCGGTCAAAAATTGTGTGTGCTGTGTATATATATATCCTAAGACTATCTTTCCTTAAGATTTCTAAAGAGAAATCTAGTCTATCTTTCCACTTACCTATCCCCATAATTTCAGATTTAGTTATGTTTATTTTAGACCCACTACCTCTTCCAAATTCTTGAAATATTGATATTATTTTTGAAAAACACGTATCATCAATAGGAAAGAAAATTGTGTAATCTGCATATGCAATGACTTTCGTTTCATTACCTCCAGGGATCCTTACTCCTTTAATACTCTCCTCCCTTCTAACGCTCTCTAACAAAGGTTCAAAGGATAGGATATAAAGGTAAGGGGAAAGGGGACACCCTTGTCTAACTGATCTGTCAATTTTAATGTCTTTAGAAAGTGTGCTGTTAATTATAAGATTACTAATGGGGGACTTGTATAAAATTTTTACCCAATTACAAAAGCAATTCCCTAGTTTGTTGTGTTGTAATATTTTATGTAGGTATTTTATGGTCTACTCTATCAAAGGCTTTTTCTTGGTCTAGAGATAATATGCAAGTTTGGATGTTTTTATCATTTGAATATTGAATAAAGTCTCTAATGAAATGATTGTGGTTCTGGATGTCCCTACCTTTGATGCTGCATTGTTGGTTTATATGTATTAAAGTATTTAAATGTTGTTTTAATTTTATTTGCTAGAGTTTTTGTGAGAATTTTATAGTCTGTGTTAAGTAAAGATATGGGTCTGTAATTTTTAAGTCGTGTTCGGTCTGTATCTTTTTTTGGTAAAAGCGTTACGTATGACGTATTCATTGAATGTGGTAACTCATTGTTGCTGTAAGCTTCTTCTAGTGTGGCATGTACAATTGGTCCAAGTGCTTTTAAAAAGAAAAGGTAGAATTCCGTTGTAAGGCCATCTGGCCCAGGTGTTTTATTTTTGTCCATGCTGGACAGGGATGTTTTAATGTCTACTAATGTAATAGTTTTGTCCATTTCTTGTGTTTTAATTTTATTTAGCTTTTGTGTAAATTGTGTGTACGAATCTTGTACATCTGATTCAGTTTTATCTGTTCCAAAAAGTTGTGTGTAGTATTTTTCAAATGTGCTTACGATATTTGGCGTCTCTGTGTGTGTTTCCCCTTTTGTGTCAACGATCTGTCCTATCTGTCTACTTTTTTGTATGTTTTGTTCTATTGTTAGAAAGATCTTTGTAGGCGCCTCTTGGTTGTTAGTGAATGTTCTACTCCTAACATGTGCCCCATTGTATTTATTTTGTTTAATTTTTTCTAGTTCTTCTTTTAATTCTTGTATTTGGGGGTTGAAAGGGTTTTTTGCTTTCTCTGATGGTATGAGTATCTCTAATTCTTTTTCTCTTTCTCTGAGTTGTCTGTGTAAGCTTGTTGCAAAGTTTTGTGTGATATGTTTGATGGTGGATTTTAAAAGTTCCCAGTGTTGTCCTATGTCTGTTTTGGGTAGTGTGCTATATTGTTTTATTACGTTATTAATGAGATCTGTGTACTGATTGTTTTCTAAAAGTGAATTGTTAGATTTCCAATGTGGGGATTTTTTTATGATGCTTGATCTTGTTGTATTTATTGTAATTTTCACTCCTTTGTGATCTGTAAAGTCTGTTGTTTCTGGAATGCGTTTTGCTTCATTTATCGTATCTACTGTTGGAATATAGAACCTATCAATTCTTGCCTTGGTGTTGAAAGTATTGCATGTAAATGTTGTTTCTTTCCCATCCCTGTGTAGTGTTCTGTATGCGTCAAACTTATTATATATGTCTCTGTTATGTATTGTATTATTTCTGTACCTGTTGTTTCTTCTAAAATTTTATCTTTTCTTTTTGGGTTTGTTGTATCTAAACTGCTTGCTATATAGTTGAAATCCCCTCCCAAAATGACCTTTCCCCTTTTGTGTGAGTATCTCAGTGTTTGTACTAGTGTGTTGTAAAATAGTGTTTTTTCTGTGTGCTGTGAAGGGGCATATATATTGACCAATGTGTAAGTGTCTCTATTGTCTGTAATGTTGAGTATGACCGTTCTCCCTTCGCTATCCCTGTCTTTGTGAGTTATCTCCCCCCTATCTGATGTCTGTACTATTCCTACCCCTTTACAATGTCTGCCTAAACTGAAATGTGCGAGTAAAAAAGAACTTAAATGAATACGATGATAAATAAGTTGGGGAACTAAGCGAGCTTTATATTATTATTATTATTACGGTGGTTTTATATACCGTAAATAGACTTGTGCTAATACGTCTATTAATAAGTGTGTGATACGCTAGTATTAAACAGTAACAGTTATTATTTTTTGAATAAACCTGTTATATTTTGCAACCTAATATTTCTACTTACAACCTATTCTATTTCTGCAGTATTTTTTGTATTTAAAATGTATCTTTTTTTTTTTTAATAGGAAAGGGTTTTAACTTATAAATAAATAATTAAAGGGAGACGACTACTGAATTAAACCTTATATATGAATTATTCACCTCGCAAATTGTTATTTTTACCATTCATTTATTCAAGTTGAAACATGATTCTTAGGCAGTTGTTGTTTAGGATTGTGGTATAATGAAGTGCATGGGGAAAAGAAGTGGCGTAGCTAAGGTGGGCAGAAGTGAGCGGATGTCCCCGGGCACCAGACCCGTTATAGTTGCCAAAAAAGTATTTTAATTGAGTTTAATGGATAATAATTATAATTATAAGTATTGAAGGGCGTCTAAAACTAATCTTGTTCCCGGGGACGAAATGCCTCAGTCACGGAGTGCCGCCATTCGCACCCGGGTACCATTAGACTCAAGCTATTCGGTTGTCATTTGTGGTAGTTTATTTCAGTTAAGCGAAGAATTAAGTTTACAGACATATAGTCCATTCAAATATATTTCAATTGATACCTCATTTTGTCTTACAAACCCAACAATAATATTTTAAATTTTTTTTTTTAATCCCAACCTCTTACTTCTCGTACCCGGGGAGGAATAGTCGCAGCCATTAATTTTTATGTACGCATTTTATTTAGCTTTTAGTCAGATCGGTGCGATTTCAAAGATAAGAAGAATTTTTTCTGGGCTTCTATTTTTTAGGGGGGGGGTAGCATATTACATACTTTTCTAATACTGCTTTTAAACAATAAAAATTACATTCGTCAAGCGTTTCCCAAACTTTTTAGTTTGCCAGACCAGCGGACATGTTTCGAAATTGCAACAGCGACCGGAGCCATATTTATTAATTACATTTTCTTTTTTTTTTTTCCCACAATAAATATTAAGGTACGAAACGGCAACATATGTCTAATGGACCTGCGCCGGTCCGCAGACCAACATTTGAGAAACTCTGCATGAGACAGCGTAAAAAGAATGATTTTTACACATTATTTTAAGGTTTAAAAAAAAAAAAATAATTTTCCAGCCAAGTTCTATATGTATCAGCGTAGGTATAATTATTATGAAAAGGTGTGTGTGACTTATAATTTTGTGGAGATTTTAACTGTTAAAAAAATTTCGTAGCAGTCTTTCTTAGCATTGTTGTCAGTTTTGACGGTCCGCAGAACAAAATTTGAGAAACTCTGCATGAGAAAGCGTAAAAAGAATGATTTTTACAAATTATTTTAAGGTTTAAAAAAAAAAAAATAATTTTCCAGCCAAGTTCTATATGTATCAGCGTAGGTATAATTATTATGAAAAGGTGTGTGTGACCTATAATTTTGTGGAGATTTTAACTGTTAAAAAAATTTCGTAGCAGTCGTTCTTAGCATTGGTGTCAGTTTAGTGTCGAATTGATATATGAGGATTGGTGAAATTGTTGTTTTTATTATAGGACTCTTACTTTAAATAACAGATTCCCCCCCCCCACACTTTTTCTTTATTTCAGGGTCCACAATCGATTTAATGATCAACTTAATGATCATTCTGGCTCTTGGTTAAAATTAACAGTTTGGCTTCTCTTAGATGAGTTGCCATCCAAGGCTAACGAGTCCCATCGACCCGGCTTGGCTTTGATGTTTTTACTTGTCTTGGCTTTGGTGGGGAGTGAACTCCAGACAACAACAACAATAAAAAATAATAATAATAATAAATAATACCTCTTTTGTCAACAGTATACAGACACAAAAGTAGCTAATAACAAGTCGTATCTATTTCTTAAAATTATTGACAAATATTTTCTTTTTAAAGACGAAATTACACGCGCTAAAACGTAGCAAAACTAATTTTAAAAATTAAAATGCAAATACAGTATTGGCAGAACATTTAAAAAAAAAAATAATAATAACAAAATATATATTTATGTTTCGTATATATTCAATTCGAATTCTCTGGCAACATAAGGTGCTAATATATATACTTCTGCACACTGTCACATTGCGTTATACATTTGAATGGGTGAAACTATTTTTATCGCTTTAATGCATTTAAACTAGTCTTTGACAGAGGGTCTTTATTAAAAAAAAAATTAAATGTTTGTTTAAAAAAAAGAAAAATTACAAATAAACGAATCACTAATAAGTTCTCAAAGTACAGCTCGCAAATAGATATATAGACACCTATGATGTTAGCATATCTTAGTCTAAAGCGAGGCCACTCAATTGAGTAACGAAACAATGTTGTATTTAGTTCGAGTTGTCCCCCCCTCCCCTTTGTTAAACACCCACAAATACAAACACTGCTTTGCGTCCCGTTACATAGTTATCATGGATATCATGCATTACTAGCATTGTCTGCAGACGTTTATATCATATTATTATTTTTCTTTTTAAAAAGCTACATCTTCCAATTTGTACACATTTTCCGCTATTAACCTCACATAATAATATTTGAAAAAAAAAATCAATCTCTTTAAGTATTGTTTTTTAAAGTATTTAAGTATTAAAAAAACAACAACAAAAAAAAAAAAAACAGAAATTTTGTAAATGTTTCAATAATTTTAATTTGTATTACACACAATCAGCAAACAATTTATGAACTCGGATTCTAACTGAGCTGAACGTTTCAATTTGAACATTGTGTTTGTTCATTTCGGCCCCATCACTATTTTGTGTTCAATTTTATTTTTCCGCCCTAAATCATTTCAAATGAATTTCTTTTCCACTTACTTCCCCTTGCATAGCCCAATTCTCAACATATGTCACATTCCTCTCGTTAGTTATCAACATTATCAATTTCAACCTATTTCAGAAAACCCCCTAGTTATCAACAGTATCATCTTTAACATTTTTTAAACTCCCCTCGTTATTAACAGAATCAACTTCAACACTTTTCACACTCCCATCGTTATCATCCATATGAACTTCAACAATTTTCAAACTACCCTCATTATCAACAGTATCAACTTCAACGTCGTCTACGCTCGCTTCATCTTCAAACGTTTCAACTTGCTTATTGAATTCGTCCACAGGGCTTGTGGTATGTGTGTCACATCTCGCGTTGATCTCTCCGTCGATGGTTTCATAGTGGTGATGCTCAACCACCGCGAGACTGACCTCATCATCCCGTGGCATCCCTGTGGCTGTAAGAATTCTGTAGCCGCCGTACTTGTCGTTGCCCTGACTCCTTCCATAATCCACCAGGATGTATCCATCGTTGATCTCATCGTAGCTGTTTAGTGATCCTTTGCTGTCGTGACAAACAGCGCAGCATTCCACTGGATTGCTAAAGGCTTGGGGGACGCCGTACTTGTCGTTGCCCTGACTCCTTCCATAATCCACCCGGATGTATCCATCGTTGATCTCATCGTAGCTGTTTAGTGATCCTTTGCTGTCGTGACAAACAGCGCAGCATTCCACTGGTTTGCTCAAGGCTTGGGGGTGGGGAGGGGGGGGAATGAATGCAGGAAACCTCACTTATAAAAGGATTTTTTCACATATTTTTATCATCTCCGCACACACAGCAACACACAATGAACATACTAAAGCTATTAGTGTTAAGTGAAATCTTAAGCGTTAATTTTTAACTGGGAAACACGGGAAAAAAATTACACAAAGAGTAGATATAGACAGTTTTGGTTGACGTGTCAACCGATAAGCAAGTACCTTTGCCTTGTTTTGTTTTTACCTTTCCGTCTACAGACGCAAGCCACCACAGCGACGACTATCACAATCACAATCGCCGACACCATGAAAGCGATCATGTCTGGTCCCAACCATTGAGACCAAACCTTGTTGACATCATCTGAAGAAAAAAAAAGTGTGTCATTTTGAATTGAATTGAATTGGCCCGTTGTTTATATCATTTTGGGGGCGCTTTTAAATCTACATTTGATTTATTTTTTTTTATTTTTTTTAAAATAATTTTAAAACGCCTATATAGCGACAGGCAAGCACTAGTTCAAATACACGTATTATTATCTTTCTTAACCTCAATACACTACAATCATTCCAAAATTACCAATTCGAACAATAAATGTCTTGTTGGTACCAAACTCCATGTCCGTCTCCGTCCTTGACAAATCTGGATACATGGCCACCAAGACGTCATACGCTTGATGGCTCAAGGACGTCCTCGGTACTTTGAGAGTGCACGACGTCTTGTAGTACACGGGAGTACCAAACTCTTCATAGTGGTAAGACATTGTACTGTTTTCAGTGCTCACGGGTGTCTGCGGGCGGGATTCGAAGGGATTTGTTGAAGAGATCGTGTTAGAGGAACTCTCAAAGGTAACTAATACCGCTGCTAAGTAAAGCAATTTTTTTTTCTTTTACAAAAACTGTCTGGTCATTTATATAATAAAAATAATTTATTATACTCAACTCTAAATTTAATTTAATTCATATATCAAATATATTATAATTCTTTTATAAAACAAGGACAAAAAATACGATTCATAATCATTAAAGGCATTTAATACTAACGCAAAGAAATGACCTCATTAATAACAAAAATAATTACAGCTTGTGGCCAAATAACCGGAAATAATGAACTCACCAAATAAATCTTATTTTAAATGTATTTTATCGTTTTCAAAGAGATTACTAAAACGCTCACTCGTCCAACTGTAGAGAAATTAATTAGCATGTCGTGGATAGAGACATAACGATATGGTTTGGACTTAATGGAAGGATATTGTGATGAAGCAGCTCCGAGGCCCACAAAAGTCGTAAGATCATTGATAGTGATGCTGACGCTAAAGTGCACTGCGTACATTTTCTCTTGTATAATCAACCCACGGTGAACATATTAAAAGTATCACAGATATACAATACAATAAACTCTATTAATACTATAAGGATTTGGATAGCATCGATGACCCCAGTGGAGCAAACGTACTTACGCCATTACGTTTTATTTCAAAGTGACATTTAGGGGTTGGGTAGATGCGCTCAGTACTACACGTTATCAGCAGGTTGTCAGCAGATTTCTCATCTGTGCACGTTAATTGCTGAGCTCTGGCTGAAGACAAGAAGAAAGAACTGCTTTATATATATTGATGTAGCCTTTATGCGACTTAGTACTAATCAAACACTGATTTATGTGACATTGTGTTCTGTTCAAGAACCCGGCTGTTACAAAATCAATGAATAACCCTAAAATTTAGTTCCGTCATCTAAGAGGTAGTATTTGAATATATATAATGGATGATTTCTGCACAAAAGAACTAGTTTCTATATCATATGTTTAAATTGTTATAGTTTTAAAAAAAATTAAAATATTTTCAACATAATGCACATCAATATACTGAAATTGAATAAGTACAATGTGATGACACAGTTTCTTTATTTTTAAAAAAAATATAATATCACCATATCTTACTAGGTATCTAGTTATTGTAGTACTTTATTGAATGCAAGTGGATATTTTGGGATAAAATCTTAGGAATTGACTAAATTGACTAAATTGCTTTAGCTCAGCTGCTTTCGTGAAAACAACAACTCATAGCATACCTTTAGTCAAATACAACATTAGGTAATAACTGATTGAAAAAAACGCATTCATCTGATTAAAAATTCTTTTTTCGTAGCTCTTAAAGTGTATGTCTGTTCATTCGACAGTCTGTAAAACTTAAATAACGTATTATCTATAGGTATTTGGGCAAATTTATTACATTTTTTTAAATGTCTGCTTGTTTTATTAAGTATAAATCCACTAATTTACATATTAAAAAAAACTTCACGTAAAAATAATTTTCACTTCTTTTATTAAGAATTCTGATCAAAACATTTTGGGATTTAAAAATACCAGTAAACGTGAATACAAATATATTAGCAATAAATACCAATAATTTCAGGCTTGTATTGAACAGGACTTATATCCCAGCCAAGAAAAGTCGTTCCATTGCAAATAAATGCTGTAATGTATTTGAGAATTTAGAAATTAATACACATTCTAGGAACTATTTAAAATTCGAACACATTGAATTTGTGTGCGTGTGTGTGACATGCCTTTATGAACATGATATACAACTGTAGTATTAAACACGACACTTGGGGTCTCATTAAATACTGTGCGTAGGTCGTCCGTTGACCGTGGCAGTGGATGTTACTTACCTTTTGTTTGTCTGTTCGCGGTGAAGGCTAGAGACCCGGCACGGCCCAATACTGTTGGCGTGCCGTCATCCAGCCAGGCTATGGACACGCTGACCAGGCTGTGGTCAGCCCGGTCACAGACACATGTGATCAGCTGTCCTTCTTCAATGATGGCGGGACAGTTTCTCATTGTCAGCACCGGAATTTCTTGGAAATAGAGCATTTAGTCCTACACATGTGTGTGTGTGTGTGTGTATATATATATATATATATATATATATATATATATATATATATATACGATTATTGGTATGAACAACTACATAAGACTAAATCACCTCCTTACTAAAAATATGTATAACCTACTCGTACATGTAATAGTAGATTATATTGATATGGTATGATTATTCGGGTAAAATAAATTTAAAAAGCCATAATAATAAATTGCATTTCATTATAGTTTTTTTCCTTGTGATTACTTTAATCTAGGTCAGAAGTTTGTCAGAAGTTTCTTTAGCGTCTCTCTGGAAAAGTGGCGTAGCGAGGGTGTTTGGCGCCCGGGGACAAGATTCGCGCCCAAGAACGAGATCCATTTTAAAGCGCCCCTTTTTCTTTTTTTCAACTCTCAAACCCATTATTTTCATCAATAAAATAATATCAAAGCACATTTTGGCGCCCCTAACTTGCTGGCGCCCGGGGACATCTGTCCCCCCCTGCCCCCACCACGCTACGCCTCTGCTCTGGAATGTTCTTGCTTTCGTACTTTGTATGTTTAATTTATGAACTTGGCATGTAAAGGTACATTTTTATTTTGTACACTAGCGTACAACGGGATTATATTTGTCACCGCCTATACAACTAACACGTTCACACGCATACAAACACAAGACAGACCCCTGCGTAAAATGAACGTACCCAGGTTCACTGTCAATGAAACATTCGCACCAAACTCAATGAACTTGTCATCTCCGGTCAGAGAAGGATACACCGCGACCGACGCTGTGTGCACACCTCGTGGTACGTCAGGAAATCGTACCACAATCCTGCACGTAAAAACGTAATACGTCGGGTCACCAGACATCCTGATATTTTCAAATGTTACATTTGTACTAGTAACTCCAGACTGCGCCTTTTAGGAGGAAAACACATATTTATCGGCATGGGATATCAATATTTGTTTAATACACATAATATCATAACATTTTTTTTTAATGTTTGCTAAGCTATTTATAAGGTAATACACGATCTCACATGGATCAAATCCAATGTAAACAGACATTTTGCTCGTGGGTATATCTTGTGTGTGCTGCAGTTCACATGAAGCTCATCGGCCACCATATGTTTAGAACATGGGATGTTTCGAAAGTTGGCTGAAAACAACGTGGACATTAAAAAAATTGTAATCCATTTCTTGGAGTATTTAAATATTTCTGATTGAAGATATAACAGCAATAAAATATTACAAGATATTTTTTTAACAATGTGGTATTTATGTACAACAAACTTCAGAAATTTTCTTTTAACTTCCCTAATCTTTGTATAGTGTATTCAAATCTTGAGGTCTGTGTTCACAATGCCGCTGTGAACTCGACATCGGTCGAAAGCTTCAAGGCTACCCCGGCATCTGCTAGGAGCTGTTAGTCTAGCAACACCATTCCCCCAACCGTTGCACAGATGCCAGTACATGGATGCAGCAACGAAGACTACCAGAACCAGATTGACATTTCCCCAAAAGCTTTGAATATGTTTGTTGTTGATGACATATGTATTATTATTTTTGTATGTTTGTATTTGATTCCTTTTTTAAAAAGAAAGCAATCCCTAAAAACAGTTCTTCGTATAAATCCTTTATAAAATGAAAAATCAAACATTTTGCAGGTGGGGGGAGGGGGGCTGAACGTTTGTCAGAAAACGCACCCAGGCTACACACTTGATAAGAATCAAAATAAGTGCCCCCCCCCACGCCCCAAGCACGTAACTGTATTTTTTTTTCACGCTCCTAAATTATATTAAAATTCTCATGAGGAAAGCGCCTTTGCTTCAGAGAGTTATTTCATCCATTATTTCATCCATTATTTCATCCATTATTTCATCCATTATTTCATCCATTATTTCATCCATTATTTCATCCATTAATTTCATCCATTATTTCATTCATTATTTCATCCATTATTTCATCCATTATTTCATCCATTATTTCATCCATTATTTCATCCATTATTTCATCCATTATTTCATCCATTATTTCATCCATTATTTCATCCATTATTTCATCCATTATTTCATCCATTATTTCATCCATTATTTCATCCATTATTTCATCCATTATTTCATCCATTATTTCAGGGAAAAGAAAAGGAAATATTACGTACTAAAAGTCCTTGCGATATTTAAAAAAAAAAAAACAGATCAAGAATTTCATTTAGCGCAGTTATCGAGAATTTCATTTTGTGAAATCTGTGAAATCAAATTTCCTTCATCTTTCCCTTTAAAAAAGCAGGAACTATTTATTCATGGGGTTGGGATTCGGGAGGTGGGGCTGAAAATTTGGTAGAACGTGTTGTCATCGGCAACGAGTTTATGTGCCAAGTTTTAGCTCGATAGGTTGACGGGAAGTGGGTCAATTAGCCGTCATAATTATTTTTTTCCAGTCAGGAACCAAAAAGAAAATTGTGTTGAATATAAAGGATTTAAAAATAATATTTAAACTTACTAAAGATGAGAAACATGCAACTAAATATTGGATAAATGTATATGACGTCCCATCTTCCAACGACCCCCTTGGTAAGTCGAGACGCGTTGGATATGCTAACGACTAAATGAAGATCTCTGGTAGACTCGTTCACGGCGACGGTGGTGGACATGTCGTTGGGGAAGAAGTCCTTGCAGTGTCCGGTCAGGTTACAGATGGCGATAGCGGCCTCCACGGTCTCCAGCGATATCTTCTTGCTTGTGTTGCCCGCAGGGAGAGTCAAGTTTAGAACCAGTGTGTAAGGTTTGCCTTCTTCTGCTGGCGGGCAATGGGGCGATACACTGGGCAGCACGACTCCTAGTGTGGAAGATGGGACTCATTAAACATTCAGAGATGTAAACCATTACTCATTCAGGGATGTAATAAGTACGCATTTAGAGATGTGGTCATTGCACATTTAGAAATTAATCACTACACATTAGGATATGTAATAATTACTCATATAGATATGTACTCATTACATTTTAGATATTCACTCAACAAACATACACAGATGCTCTCATTCTACATTTCAAGACGATCACATTACACCGTGTAAGATGTTAACATATTTACAACAACAACAAAAATGGACGTTGTCAGTACTGAGAAAAGAAAATTGGAAAAACTTAATTAAAAAATATAAAATATATTAAACAAAGACTTTAAAAAAAATTATACACTATTTTATTTTTGTTAATTTAAAATTCAACATTTTAAAACTTGATATAGTTATCTTACCTAATCTCACATGCGGTATCTTGAATGCGATCGCCAGTAAAAGATAAACAGGTTTATCTAAGTACAGGACACCCATCGTCATGTGTACACCAAATCTTAAGTCTAAACAACTATTTCATTCTGTAGCGGTGTTAAAAGAAAACAGTAATATTCTTTTTTTTTTTTTTTGGTTTAAATTCAACAATTAAACGAAACAAAATTAAAATATCAATACAAAAATAGCACGGTTAATCACATGCATAATGTTTGACGAAGGGAAAATAAGTCCGTGTTTTTTAACAACTTTAAAACGATGCTCTCTCTCTCATTCTTTTGTAGACCCTTAATGTCTATGGCATTTAATAAAATATAATTTCTTAAGTCGATTTTTAAAACCAATATATTATGAAAATAGATGTCATCATCATCAATGGCATTACAGCCCATGTAGGGCCCTGGCCTGCTCCAACCACATCCTTCCATTTAGAGCAATCCATGGCTTTCCGTCTCCATGCTCGAATGAAAATAGATGCCATCATAGAATATAACTTGAGTTAACGCTAAATATCGTAAACGTTGATCAGTAGGAGTGGAATCTCAAATTAGTTTTTTTTTTTTACCCAAGTCCAACACAAGTACTTGAGCTAAACGTGACTCATGACACCATCATCAGCCCGTGTCAGAACACAACTACTTGAACTGAACGTGACTCAAGTGATCATCAATGACTTTCTTTACCGTTTCAAAAGTACAAACTTTCTTATCATATAGAATATTAAATCACTAACCACCCAGTGGCGTAGGAACGGGCAGGGATACTTTTTGCGCCCCCCCCTCTTTAGTTGCAATTGTTGCAATTTTCCCCTTATATATTAAGGGCTGCATTTTCGGCAAACTGCAAAGTTTTGTTTCATGTTTTAATATCCCCAACTCCGCCCTCGGTGGCAGAAATTCAACTACGCCACTGTTTACGCCATCAAAAAAAACTTACCGTTCAATGCTTGATGATTCAGGTGTGATTCTTTCCCTTTAACTAGTCAATTTATCCGGTCATTCTCCACTGTTCGATTACAATGTTTATTTTTCTCTACAGATGACCCTCGTGTTGAGATGGTTATAAATGCAAATTAACTGAATATTAAAAGTCAGAAAACAATTATGCATTGTTTTAAATAAATCAAAATATGTTATTTTTAGATATGAGATTTTAAATTCTATTTATTTATTTTTTGAACAATAAATTGCTTATCCGCTTAAAATATGATATTATCTTAAAATAAGATATTGTCTTACAATACACATTTCAGAACCAAGTTTTTTTTTTACTTGTTTGTTGACAAATGACCTAGTCTTACAGTAATTCCCATCCTGGCTGAGTGACTCAAGGCGATGTTAACAGTTTTGGAAAAGTATAGTTCAAACGTGATTCTTTCCATACAGCTTTCTGTGGACAATATATATATATATAAATAAACCGGGAGAGAGAGAGAGAGAGAGAGAAAGAGAGAGAGAGAGAGAGAGAGAGAGGGAGAGAGAGAAAGAGAGAGAGAGAGAGAGAGAGAGAGAAAGACATAGAGAGAGAAAGATACAGAGAGAGGGGGCTAGAGAAAAAGTATTTTAAAGAATTTCCTTTTGCCCAGTTATCGGGCATTTTCTTAAGCGCATCATTCAACTCAACATTACAGCATATTTTCTTTCGTATCCCGATAAATAAATGTAATGATTATTTACAACGATTCATTCATATTTTTGAAGTGACTTTCTTCACTGATAATAAAATTCAACCTGTTAGTGCCGGACAGTCACTCATACTATTCATGAGCTAATAGCGACGGACAGTCAATGATACCACAGGATGGCCTGAAAGC
This sequence comes from Lymnaea stagnalis, assembly GCA_964033795.1. NCBI lineage: Eukaryota > Metazoa > Mollusca > Gastropoda > Lymnaeidae > Lymnaea > Lymnaea stagnalis. The sequence goes on from CAXITT010000846.1 coordinate 155,211, forward strand.
ATGGCCGAACAAAACGAACACCTGCTTGTCCTACTTTTTTTTTAATGTTCCTTTTTGGAGTATGCAAGAATTTTAAAACTTAACATACGAATAGTAAATAATGATTAAGCGATTGCCGCAAGGTAAATCACAATTACAAATTGAAAGGCAAATAAAAAGTAGCCTCAGCAGTCCCAAAAGGTTATTATTTATTTTTCAATGATTAAATTACTAATCATTGTATATATATATATATATATCCGTGGCTCTTAACCTGGGTTCGATCGAACCCCAGGGGTTGGGTGAGTCAGTCTCAGGGGTTCGGCGGAGGTCCTGAAAAAATCAGAAAAAATAAATCATGTTTTATTTTTCCTATTAAGAGGGGTTCGGTGAATGCGCATATGAAACTTGTGTGGTTCGGTACCCCCAAAAAGGTTAAGAACCACTGATATATATATATATAGATATAATTTCCAGGCCTAATGGCCAGCCCTAACGTTCGCACGTCTTGACTTGTCACAATAACGCAATCAAAAGTCGAACTTTGACCTTGTACAGCTAGAGCAGTGGTTCTTAACCTTACGAAATGCCGCGACCCTTTAATAAAGTTCCTCATACTGTGGTGACCCCTCCAACCATAAAATTATTTTCGTTGCTACTTCATAAACATGTGTTTTCCGATGGTCTTAGGCGATCCCTGTGTAAAGGGACGTTCGAACCCCCCCCTCCCCCAAATGGGTCACGACCCACAGGTTGAGAACCGCTAAGTCCCAGAGATCCGCCTCAACCAATGAAATCGAGAAGCGGTGTGTCCTTGACATAAAAAGGTCAGATCTGCCTACGGTCTCTTCTATCTTCGTTTGCCCTGTACGCCACATACCCCCTCCCCCATTATCCCACCCCACCCCTCCCGTCCCCGTCACCTCCCCGTCTCGTTATTTCACGTGATCACGTTTCGAACTCGTGAGAACTGCCCCCATCCCCCCCCCCCCCCCCACACACACTTAATGCCGGTGAGATTTCTACCCGCCACTCACCTGTCATGAAAAGATCGGTCAGGGCAGTTTGACCCCAGTCACACCGACCTAATGATAATGCCCTATTATTATATCAGACTTGATTGAACGTGTTGGAACTTGCTTTGGACCGGTTTTTTTCCCTCTCTTATATCATAGAATCCTAATATAATTGTTGTAAGAACGTATATTCAACACTGTCTATACTCAACAACTGATTGATTTCCAAAATGTACATTTTAACAACGTTGAGATTGATGCAGTTGCGTATCTAGGGTAAGTGCCATCGGGGAGGGTCAAGATATTTTTTTTTTTACTCTTCCCCTATGAACAAAACTCTGCAATTTGTCGAAAATGACGACTTCTATATAGAGTAATAAGACCGTGTAACCCGTGGAGGACCGCTGCTCTCTTAACCGCCAACGCCAGAGAAGATATGTAGAATCATTTATTTTTAAACAGATTTTCTTTATGTAATATTCCTTTAGAAATCTTACAAAAAGGATTATTAATTTCCCCTACCTAGTGGTAATAAAATGAAGGTGATGAAAGAGTAAATGCTCAAGGGTCATTTCTTCTAAAATACACAGTTAAACAATTAATCTTAAGTCATTAAATCGTGGAACAAGATATGTCTCGGCATTAAAAAAAAAAAGAGAAAGAACAGTTAAAAGGAAGTATCGGCGAAACGCTTCCTCAAGCAGACAATACAAAACTATAAATAAAAACAACTTTAAAAAAAAATTGAATTTGCCCCACAGTGATTGAGAGAACCACATTTCGATCTAGGAAGACGTAAGTTTTTTCTTTTTAAATTAAAATATTTTTTATTTGATGTTTTGTTTTGTCTGATAAAGAAGTCATTTAGCCGAAACGTCCGTTTTCAAGCCTAAACATACCTTGTTCCACTATTTAAACATTTTTTTTTTTTTACTTCACATGGATTGCACGCATTCCACCCTGACAAGATCCATGAACTTAAGAAAAAGAAGTCCGTTGGCCTTGGAAGAAACCACAACTTTAGAACACCTCGTCTATCTTTTTGCCATGTCCTTGATATTATTACCCCGATCACGTGATTGTTTGCCAAGTACTTTCCCCTTCTATCACCCGTAGAATGGAAGCACACAGAAATAAAAATGGGGTTTGCTGGGGGGGGGGAGGAGGGGGGAGGTGTGAAGAAGCCGTTACTGTACAAATGCCTCTCATCCACAATGCTTTGCGACTCCTGGCGGTTCTATAATTGTGGCACACACTAAAATTTCGTTGCTTTTTGTTTTGTTTTCTTAGACATTAGGAAAAATAAAAAGATTCTCTTTCAAGCATATCTTAAAATAAATTTAAGGACATTTCACTTTATTTCTAACTTTTAAAAAAAAAAAAGGAATCGAGGTCACGTTGAAAAAAAAATAAAATAAAAACCCACCAAAAAAGATGTTAAAATTTTAAATCCTAAGCAGACAAGGGACGCAACCGATCAAGTTTTACTCTTAAATTTGAATGTGCAGGTTATCTGCTCTGGTGACTTCTATTCAGTAGTTTGATTTCTGCTGTTCATGTATGAATAAAACCAAATGTATAATTACCCGACGTCATCGCTAACATCTGCTTTAATCCAGGGAGTCGGGATGGAAGTCCCTGGGCCACTTAAATAGCGAGTCAACTTTCCACGGGCCACATGTTTTTTTTTCCTCCAAAGAATAAATAAATATGATAAGCAGAAAATAAATGCTAAATAGACTTTTGCGCCACTTCCCATTGCACACAATGAAGTGCATTATAAAGAAACAATATAAAACTCAAATGTGATAGTAATTATCATTGTTCACTGTAAACTTCTTAAAATAATGATGTATATAAATATTGTAAAGAAACGTAATAATAATGATCTATCCGGCATCTGGCTGACCGCTCCAGTTAATGTGGCGGGCAACATACAGCCCTTCGCATTGGCCATGCCTAAGTTTCAGCGATTCATGTCAATTGGGTACATTTTATCATTTTAGAACCGCCGGCGTCAATATGATCGTCGGTTGGGGGGCGTCGCCCTGTTGCCATGGCACAACCAGATCGAGGCGACGGAGACGCGGCACATTTGCATAAATGGATTTCGGTCTCCCAGAGAAAGGCTAAGACCCTCCACTTCACAAACTGCTGTACCAAATTAACGCAACAATTTCAGCCTACAATAAGGATTTCGCACCAGGTTCGACCGCGAAGCGACGCGCATTCCCACGTGTTCATTCATCTAGCTGAGGACAACATTGTTGGGGCAGAACTATTTGGGACAGAATTCACAGCAAGAACGACTCCACTGCATGAAACGATCTCATTTTTGTTCTTTAAATTTTTAAATTGATGATTGTGTGACTAAAATTAATTGAGATAATGTAAAGCCAAAGGGGCAACCGAAACCTTGCAGTTGTGAAATCAAGTGTTACAGTTGACGTCGTTACTGGAGTATAACAACATGCGTAAGTAGACTTTCTTTCTTTTTCAAGTCCTATAGCACTGTGTTGTTTTTCTTCTTCTTTGTCTTTCTCAATCCCAGTGACCGCAGAATGATAACAGGATCCTTCAACGCATAATGGCTTCTTGCAAATCAGCTCCAATTCTTTCCAACGCTCTCCGATCTGATGAATATCTTGGTATGCGTTCTTACTGATGTGTTTCCAAGACTTTAGATCACAGATTATTGTTATCATTTATTGAATGACATTTCATGTATTCCATTGTATAAAGCAGTGCTCAGTGGGGATTATTGTTTTCAACACCCAACTGCAAGCATGCAAATGGATTTTTTAAATTAAATAAGCTGTCGTGTTTTTTGTTTTGTTTGTTTTTTGTTTGTTTTTATGTGTTGATTTTTAAAATAAAAATCGTATTCTTTTGTTAACATATAATTAAGATGTATAGCCATTTTTCTCCTTCTTTCTCTATCTGCCCATCTATCTATCCTTCTGTCTCCTTTCCTCCCTTTCTCTCTTAAGCCACTTCCACTCGTCCTGCCATCCAATTTATTCTCTGTATTTTAGTCCCTCTGTCATTCCATTTTCTTCACTACTTGTTTGTCTCCTTATCCTTTCTCACTTACATTCATCTCTCTCTCTCTCTCTCTCTCTCTCTCTCTCTCTCTCTTTTTCTGTCTCTCTCTCTCTCTCTCTCTTACACACTCTCTCTCAATCTGTCTATCTCTCTCTCTCTCTCTCTATCTCTCTATCTCTATCTCTCTCTCTCTCACTCTCCCTCTCACTCTCTCTCTCGCTCTATTCTCGCTCTATCTCTCTCTNTATATATATTCATCTCGTCATTGAAAATTCATTCATAATAACAGTCCAGCTTTCAAAACTCCTTAAGTTTTTTATTTTGTATTTGTTTTCAGTGTGTTAATGAAAGATACTTCGCTGCTGCCCCCATGCATTACCCCGCACTGTTTAAACAAAAATCAATTCGGATTTTTTGGTCTAATTGGGGGATGCATTTTCTGTTGCATATATCCGAGAGCCTCCTATGGAAATATTAAGAATTCAAATTTAAAATAAATGCATTCAACATCAAAAGAAGATTTTTTAAAAAGTCCGCACAAATAGATGGCTGATCGACATCAACAAAACAGATGCTCATCCACAATAATAAATTGATGGCTCGTCGACATCAACAAATGGATGGCTCGTCGATATCATCAAATAGATGGCTCGTCGACATAAAAAAACCAATTGTTCGTCCACATCAATAAATTGATGCCTCGTCGACATAAAAAAATGCATGGCTCGTCGACATCATCGAATTCATGGCTCCCCGACATACCTGTCAGCACCATGTGCCTTACCGATGATTGCTTTAACATTTTTCTACCCTTCCCTGGCTGTTATAAATCAGAAGGTAAACAAAGAACTAACGGCTGTGTCATGAATTTTGATAGAGTCTTTGATCATTGGTCATTTCACACCGTTCTCCTTCTAAAAAAAAATGCAATGAACAGAGAGCTACGAAACTAAACCTATAGCACTGTTTTGCTCCTAAGAAGGGTATCCGGTAAATAAGTAAGACATTTCCATGGTCAGGGTCGCCCGAAGGAACCTCAGAAACACTTCTAGTTTAAAACGGCACTTGCTCTTCTGGAACTAAATAATCCACAATTAGAATCTGGAATTTATTTTTAAAACAATTCGGCCAAAATATTGACGTAATGAACTACAGTGACACCAGTGGCATAAGCGATAACACCAACACCAAATATATCAGAACACTAGTGATACCAGTGGCACAAGCAATAACACCAACACCAAATGTATCAGAAAACTAGTGATACCAGTGGCACAAGCGATAACACCAACACCAAATATATCAGAACACTAGTGATACCAGTGGCACAAGCGATAACACCAACACCAAATGTATCAGAAAACTAGTGATACCAGTGGCACAAGCGATAACACCAACACCAAATATATCAGAACACTAGTGATACCAGTGGCACAAGCGATAACACCAACACCAAATATATCAGAAAACTAGTGATACCAGTGGCACAAGCGATAACACCAACACCAAATATATTAGAAAACTAGTGACACCAGTGGCACAAGCGATAACACCAACACCAAATATATCAGAAAACTAGTGACACCAGTGGCACAAGCGATAACACCAACACCAAATATATCAGAACACTAGTGATACCAGTGGCACAAGCGATAACACCAACACCAAATATATCAGAAAACTAGTGACACCAGTGGCACAAGTGATATCACCAACACAAAAGATACCAGAACACTAATGATACAAGAGGCACAATTATTAACAATGACACCATGCGATTCTAGTGGCACCACAAATAAGTGGGATACTGCAATACCGGGGACGCCGGCGACAACATGGATACCCATTATGCCAGCACCACCGACACGTACAATACAGCCGACGCCCGTGATACAAGAGACTCCTGCGACATCAGCGACACCACCCGACACCAGTGACACCACCAACAAATGCGATAAAACCGGCATCCGTGACAATGGCTACACCAACGATTCCAGTGACACCCGTGATATCCCTGACACCACCTCGGACACGAGTGATATCACTGACACCACCCTCTGACACCAGTGATACCAGCGACGCCAGTGATACCACTGACACCATCCTCTGACACCAAGTGAAGGCACCAAAAAGAGCTATACCGACAACACTAGTGACGCCAGCGACACCCTTATCACCAGTGATACCATTCACTTTTCTTCACATACAAATCTCCCTGATCCAATTGACTAAGTTAATAGTATTATTCTTATGATCGAAAATCCTTTCGCCATCTCACTTCATAGAAGGTAATGCACAATTATTGACAATAGATGCACCTAAGAATTGGCGACAACGGAAAGAACGATTGTTTATTACATTGTAATGACAAAGCGTCGGTCAGTCACGGTCAAACAGAGATGTATTGGTGACATCAGGGAGGACTTAAAATCCTGGACATGTTTGGTAATACTGGAACAAACCACTGCGTTGAAAGACAAGGTCAGGGTGATGTGGAGTGTCCAGAAAAGTCGAGCTGAATTCAGAGACCAAATTTTGTGAGTAAGGAATTACGCTTAGAAATTGCTTCCTCAAAAATATTTTGTTTTCTAGGATTTTTTTTTTTTTTTTTTTTTTTATTACTAGTTATTTTTACGTAAAACAGATTTCAGTGATGAATGTTCCGTATTGAGTATAGATTAGAATTATTAAACGAGTCTTTGAATCATTGAACTGGCACATATTGAACTGTTTGTAAGTGATGTCAGAGAGGAAGACATTGAATGTGATGCGTCCAGTAGGATCATAAAATATGCTGAAATGTGTAATATTATTATTATTTTTTTAATCATCTCGTTAAAATCTTTCTGCTGTACCTCATTAACATCGTGCCTTTTTTGTTTCCCTCTTTGGTACAAGTTTAAATTAATTTAATGTCAGTCATCAATTTCTAGAAATAAGCCCTAAAAAAAATTCCAATATGTGAAGATCAATGAAGGCATATGGCATTTAACATGAATTTAATTTTTTAGTAAACAAGAAATGATTACAAAAACTAAACAAAAAAAACCCAATCTTCCTTGTCGTGGCTAGCAAATAATTAACAAATATTATTATGCTAATCTTATCTATACTCCGGGTGAATTCCCCCCCACCCCCTCTTTTTTTTCTTTTTTTTTTTAAATCACACATAAATCTCATCTCTTTAACAAATAACGTTTGTGTGGCTTTTTAAAAAAGAAAAATAATAATTTAGACCATTCTCAAAACAAGGAAAAAAAAAAAAAAAAAAAAAAACCAAAACAAGTTCAGCATATTATGTTATCACCATCTCTGGCTTTTCTTCGATAATCCATCGTTATCTTTTTTTAAAATGTTGTTTGTTTGCTATACAGAGGCCGGGAGGTTTAACATAAAAAACTGTCTGTACGTTAAGTAACACCCCCCACCCCCCTGTATACTTCACTTGCGTACTTAAATGTATTTAAATGAAAACATGAACTATTTATTGTGTTAATCAAAGAAGGGAAAAAAGGGGGGGGGGGGGTTGTATTGTAAACCTAATATGTAACACACATTTTTCAATGGGTAGCTCCAAATGCTTAAACTCACTAGATGGATCGAAGCAAGGGATTAAACATGGAACTGTGGCCAGGTGGGTGGACCGTAAGACAGAAAGACGGATAACTGGATTAATAGACATAGGGATAGATGGATAGACGAACAAAACTGATGGATAAAAATAATTTATATGGACAAATATATAGATAAAAATGGAAAAATATATATCGATATATGGATGTATGGGTAAATTGATGCTTGGATTGATGTCAAGATTGATCAACGGTTCGATGGTTAGATTGATAGATGTATGGTCTAAAAGATGGATAGATGAAATGATTATATGTATGGTTGGATATACGGTTGGGTGAATTGATGAAGAGGTGGAATTATAGATAGAGAGACGGATAGATAAAAAGATGATAGATAGATAGATAGATAGATAGATAGATAGATAGATAGATAGATAGATAGATAGATAGATAGATAGATAGATAGATAGATAGATAGATAGATAGATAGATAGATAGATAGATTGATAGATATATAGATAGATAGATAGATAGATAGATAGATAGATAGATAGATAGATAGATAGATAGATAGATAGATGGATGGATGGATGGATGGATGGATGGATGGATGGATGGATGGATGGATGGATGGATGGATGGATGGACGGATGGACGGACGGACGGATGGATGGACGGACGGACGGACGGACGGACGGACGGACGGACGGACGGACGGACGGACGGATGGATGGATGGATGGATGGATGGATGGATGGATGGATGGATGGATGGAAAGACCGATAGACCGATAGAAAGATAGTTCGGTTCTTTAGATTGATAGATACACACATAAACACAGGCATATAAAACAAACACACATACAAATGCACATACACATAATATATATTCCCTAGGTTTGCCCTTTGAACTAAGTCATATTAATTGTATACGCCTCGCAAGTGTTTCATTGTCTCTTAATATCTGGCCACAATAAAAAAATGTGTTAAACCGCGGGTCTGTAGACGTGTTAAGCCAGTACCCCAAACTATATTTGTTAACGCTTGCGCTACCCCTGAGAGGTGAGTGTTTTGAGAATCAGATTTGAAACTCAAAATTTGATAAAACATCTGCCTTCCCCAACACCCCCTCCCAAATCTAAACTGTATTGTTTAAAGACAAATTTATTACGAAACCAGTTAAATGATCAGAACTTGGTTCATTATTAATCAATTTTGTATTGTCATTGTATTGTGTGATGTCATCCTTTTTGGACAACAAATCGATAAAATATAATGTTCGATCTCAGTATTTTTCAAATGGACTGTTTCGTTCATTTCGTTTTGTTAAAAAAAAACAAAAAAAAAAACTTCTTGCGACATGCAAGTGTTCATTATAAAACTTGAATTGATAATCTTTTAACATAAACAGTGACACTTAACTTCGCTTCATATTATACAGCTTAACGGGGAAAAAACAAGTTAATTATGTTAGTGACTTCGAATACATCATTATAATTAAAGAAACACTAGGTTATTATAATAAAAATGCTTTTAAAAAAATAGTTTTCATTTCGCTGATTATTCAATTAACATTGTGTTACCTCGTGATAGTTCAGTCTGGAACTAACGCTAAGAGACTACCCCCCCTGGAAGAGCGTTTCACTTTTTTAAAATAAAATTCATTTCCATGCCTTCGCTTCAAAATTCAGTTCCATTCTTTCCCTTCAAAATTCAGCTCCATTCCTTTCCTTCAAAATTATATTTAATTTTTTTTGTCCTTAGAGAGCTATAGAATGTCAAATTAATTAAAACATTATTTTATCTTGAACTGTACTTAATTATTTCATTACATTTTGGTTGCTAATCATGAATTTTAATCTGTACATTCCCTTGAATAAAAAATTAGAGGTAGTTCCATTTTGTAGACGATACGGCTTGCATTCGTTTGATCTACTGTGGTAGTTTGCTGACCAGCTGGTATCGTCCAAACCATTAATTGCTGCAACATTTTCAACTTGACAAACACACTAATGTCAACTGTAGGAATCAATTTTTTCGTTTTTTTTTTTTAAAATTTTTTTTTAAAAGGGGAATTTCAATGGTTGAAACAGCGAATTTGGTACAAAGTTCATACGAATTAACCAATTAACAACGTTTTCAACTTGACAAGCCCACTCGTGTCAACTGTAACAAGAGCGGTCGACAGAAAGCAATCATGCATAACTGAATGTGCATGAATGAATTTAATTCATATTGAAACTTTGCCCAAAAGAAATCGCGTGATTCCATTCATATAACCTTTAGCGTTCATCTGTTGAATCGTGTGTTTAGTATTAAAAATATTTTTTAAGTCCCCAACCAATCTTCTCTTCGTTGTAAACGGATCATAAAGAACTTTGAGGAATTCCCATTTTATGTAACACTAGAAAATAATTGACTCTGGTAAGATAAAAATAAATATTATAGGAGAAAGTCCTACTGTAGCCGTCTTCTTATTTGCCTCTAGAACTCTAATTTTTAATTATTTTTAGGGGTATAAAGGGGGTGGGTCAGTAGAATATTAATGTAGTTCATGGGAGTGAAAAAATATGTGGTTGTGAGCCTTAAAAAAAAGGTTGGGGGGGGGGAGGGGAGAGCGGAGAACTGATTGGAATTCGTGTAGAGTGCGTTACTTGATTGAACTTTTTGTTAAATTTTCAGCTCAATCCAGACATTGCTCGATATTAGATTTAATTAAGGATTTAAACGAAAAACTTTCCTTTTAGGATTAGTTTCCTTAAATATAACTATATGTTATTGATGTTTTTTTTTTCAATTATTTCAATTTCCAACAAACTTCCATTCGAACGAACTTACGTCGAATTCACCATCTTCTGAAACTCTTGAAGGAGAGTTCAATGTCTGTTAAATCATTGTCTCCCCTCTCCCAGCGCCACATACTTTATTTGGGATGTTTCCCCCTTTCTGCTTCTTCCCCTTGTGGCCTCCCAGCCAGTGCTCACCAAGATATAGTTTGTCTCGTCTGAAATGACGTCCTGCCAGCTTGGGTCAACTTTCACCTTGTATCTTTGATATTATCACACACAAAAAAAAAGAATTGCTTTATCCAATATCTTAAAATTCCTTTTTTAAAAAAAAGTTTAACTTGTATCATAAAAATTCGACTCGTGATTATTTAAAAATACTTTTTTTTTTCCTTTGGTCTAGAATGTTGACCATTTTCATTTTTTGAAACTTCACATTTACGTCAACTGTTGCGATCATTCGTGTTACCTCTTCGAGAATTAAAAATATTTCTCTTTTCAAATCGCACTTCATTTTTTTTCAACAACAAAAACAAAAATAACAAAAAGACTCCAAAAAAAAACAACAAAAAACAAATCAATTCTCGCTTTTCGGATATCTCTGCAAGAATATCATAACACATTGAACAATCAATTGCTTCTCAATCCACCATTTTTTGTTGTTAATTTTTTTTCTCTTTTGCCCGTCGTTTCCGGATATTGATTGGCCTAAACCAGCCTCAGATATCAATCAGCGTAGTTGTATCTATGTTTACTCTTACAATTAGGAATTACACGTAGTGACATGCTATAAATCCAAGACATAATGTATCTATTTAATTGCCCCATTTAACCATGGGGCAGCAGATCACAGATGGTCATTTTTTTAAATGAGTTAACACTTTCTCGCTTAAATATTATATTTGAAACAGCTCAAACCCCCCCCCCCTCTCAATTTCGAATATTTATTTTAAACCCACATGAAAAACACATCTGAACGCTTGTTAAGTCGTGACGAATGTGATTTTTTTTGTGTTTTTTTTTTTTTTAAACCGTCGCCACTTCTTTACATCTTGTTGGAGGACAAGAACTTTGGAACAATGTTCATATTATTTTTAATATAGCGGCCATGCCAGGCCATGGCAGAAAAGGCATCTGTAGCGATATTTTCGCGTTTATTTTTTACGATATTACATATTGTTTGGTTTTTAAATAATATATTTTTTTTTCAAATTCAACTCTATAAGAAATGATTCATGACCTGCACAAATGGATACGTTGGTAAAATAGGAAGTATGTTGTGCTTGGTGCGTACATCTGGTGGCGCTCAGCCGAATTCACTAGTCTACCAATCGTGCTGATTCGAAAAAAAAAAAATCACTTTTCGTTTAATGCTTGCAAGAAACTCACACAGTGAAGGATTAAATGTGGAATTGACGCTTTCTTTCTTTGATGAAAAAAAAAAAGTGTTTTCTGTAATTGTGGAAGTTCCTTACCCCACTTGTGTCCTCAAAATATGCTTGGGACACTGGGGTGATCAATTGCCTTAAAACGTCCATCAGAACTTACACGGAACATCATAAAACTTGCAATCCAAACCTATCGAAAAATAGAATACTAGATTTCAATTGTACAATGATGTAAAATAAGTTTTATCTTATCTAATAAGGAAAACAGTTTGCTAAGAATGTTGCATGGCTAATGCTAAATGATATCCAAATTTTATTAAATGTTTTCCGAAATAAAACACTATTATTGTTTTTATGAATGACAACTGCTTAAAAACTTAAAAACATGAACAGTAAAAAAAGCAACAACAACAACAAAACCAACCAAACTGGCTGTCATCAAAATACCGTATACTACCTTAAAAACTTTTACAGCAAATATTGTAATATATTATTACGGAATATTTTAAGGTCATTAAAGTTTCTTTATGGTCGTTTATTGTAAATTTACGGTGGTAAGATACAGTAACTTTGCTGTAGGAGCCCTAGTTTTCGTGTTTTGTCGATTATTTACGGTTAAGTACAATCTTTTACCTTACATTCATAATTCTGTATCATTTATTCTGTGTTGTTTCAAAACAACAGCAATCTCTTGTTTCACAATTTGATTCATCAAAGGGCCGATATTATCGATTTTCAAATCTTCAGTCGTATTAAAAGTACATAATGAATTAAAAATTTCATTAGGAAATAAAACTAGTTTCATATTCCATTCGAAAAAAACTTCCATTCTAATAAACTTCCATTCGAACTCACCATCTTCTCAAACTCTTTTTCAGGAAAGTTGAGTCTCTGTTGAATCATGCTATATGGGATATTTCCCCCGTTCTGCTTTTTTTCTCTTGTGGCCTCCAAGTCAGTGCTCACCTAGATTTAGTTTGTCTCGTGTGAAATGACGTCCTGTCAGCTTGGGGTAACTTCCACCTTGTTTCTATGATATTTTTAAAAAAAAGATATTTTGCTTAATCAAGTATATTAAAATTCCACTTTGAAAAAAGTTACCTTGTATCATAAAGTAATCTTTTGCCTAAAAATATCCATCAGAACTTATACCGAACATCATAATACTTGCACTCCAAACCCATATAAAATGAAATACTAGATTTCATATGTAGAAATTATTTAAATTAATTGACTCTTTTCTAAAAAAGAAAAGTTTGCTAAGAATTTCGCATGGCTCATGCTAAAGGATAGCCACAGATCGCTAAATGTTTTCTGAAATAAAATACTAGTATTATTTTTATGAATAGCAACCGCTGAAAAAATTAAAAATCAGGCACGTCCAAAATAACAACAAAGAAAATAATAATAATTATAAAATGGAAACTGGCTATCATCAAAATACCTTAATAAACTGTACACTACCTTAAAGAGTTTTACAGTAGAATAACAAGATATATTAATACGGTAGTTAAACGCATTAAACTTTCTTTATGGTAACGTAATGTATATTTACGTAGGATACAGTCAATAGGCTGAGGAGGACGTAGTTTTCGTGTTTTGTCGGTTATTTACGGTTAAGTACAAATTTTTACGTACATAACATAATTCGATATCATTTATTTTGTGTTATTTAAAAACAAAAACAGCCTCTTCTTAAAAAATTTGACTCATCAAAAGGCAGATCATATCAAATTTAATATCTCCAGTCATAATACAAGACATAATTAATTAACAATTTCAAATAAAAAATTAATGGGGAAAAAAAGGGCACATTTTTTTTAAATTGACAAACAATTTCACAAATAATATTTCATAATGTATTCAGTTAAATAACAATATAATTTTTACGTCAATAATTAGTGGCATTATAAAGGATATTTTGGCAAATAAATGTTAGTTTCTAATAAGCAATAAAATGTTTTTTCTGAGAGGGAAGAAAAAACAACAGATAATTTGAATATGTTCGATTTGAAAATGACACATTTTTACATATTTCATTCTTAATCACTTATAAAAATAACGATCAATTTTATGTAGAAAAGTGACAAAGAAATTGATTTATAATCCAATAATGAGAATTTGGTACCAAAAAAAATCAATTTTTTAAATAGTTGATATCAAATACTAAATTGTATTAAATTTAAAAAAAAAAAATATTGACATTACCAGAATAATCATAAAATATAGCATGGTTTATGTACATTTCCAAGATCCACACTATGAAGCAATGGTTGGACTCATGTACGTGAATCTCAATGCAAAAAAAAGGGTAGTTGAAAAGATCGCTATACAATGCATTAATTATGATTACGCTCTTTGAGTGTTTAATTAATATATCTGTTCTTGCCTATAGGTATATTTTTTTATATGTGGCAAAGATACCCCGTGTCATTACCCATCAAACCGCTAATTCATTGCCTCCTTGGTTTTCTCCGTGTGAATTCGTCTCATTAAAGCAGCAGTTAGAGACTCTGAAACTCTCCTTTTCAATCCCGTGGAAACTAAAGTTAAAGTAACACTCACTTTGAGCATTGGAATGAAATAGCTCTTCATCATCCTCTTCACTATTGAGTCCAAACAACAGCTCATATATTACCATCCATACATATTACCACAAATCGTTTTTTTTTAAATGCTTATCATTCTGAGTAGTAATTTAAACAGGGTATCTATCTATTTTTGGAAATTTTTACTTTAAAATGAGCAAACTTTAGGAAAGTTTAATAAATACATTTAAATTACTTAGAATTATTCACAGTTTATGGTTTTCATGTGATAATTAAATGAAATTTTAAAAAAAAATGTAAAAAAAAATTATTAAATATCGTTTAAAAACTAGCTTTGAAAGCTGCATCGAGAAACTGATGCAGATGGCAGAGTTATAAATGACTGTACATTTGTCTGTCCTGAAAGTTGAAACTTTAAAAAAAAAAATAATTTAAAAATAAGTTTAACATAAACTTTCCTTGGGAAAATTACATTCCTGGAACTTGTTTTATGAATTTCTAGTTAATTCTAAAAACACAAAGAACAGCCAGTTTTGTGGCATTCTTATCTTGTATGAGCGTTGAAAAAAAAACAACAACAAATAATCATCTCAACCAATATCCCAATCTTGCATATACTTTATAGCTGTATGTGCTCTACTAATCGTTTTCGGTGAGTATGTTATTCATTAACATTCTCAGCTCTACGGAGAACTGGATGATTCTAAGGGGGGGGGGCTAATTAATCACATCAGAGAAGCGCAATAAATAATAATGAAATGATTATAAATATGAGGATTAATGCTTTGTCAATATACATATACATTTCTTTTAATTACAGTAGTCAAGACCGTGTGAGAGGTTAACTGACGTTGTTTCATATGTTTCAAGTACTATAAAATAAAAAGACTAATTCAAAGTATGTAATATTAAATCTGACACAAAGGAGATATCGTTATGTTTGATGCTGACCGATGGTCATGACCAGGTAAATGCGCTATTCAACTGTTTGCAACAGCTCGTGCTGGTTCGAAAAAAAAAAAATCCCTTTCCGGTTTATATCTGAAATGTCGACATCCAATTAAAAACAGAATTGCTTCTGACTCAGAAACTGACTGTTCACCATTTCGTGTCAAAATTTATTTCCTAATGTTGGTCTACATCTAACTTAAATATTTGAAAATACAGTTTGTTTTTACTGTTTAAACATTTCGTTTTACAGTCGTTCGTCTTCTTTTCGCTGCAGTTGATTTTGTAACGCAAAATAAATTTCTACTCATAATGGAACTAACATAATTTTGTAATCGAAATATCGCTCTAACAATTATTTTTAAAAAAAATTAAACGGTACATAAATTTAACGCTATTTTACTATTTATATTAGTGTTTCATGAGCATAGATTGTTATTATTATTTTTTTTTCAATATATGGGAGATTCTATTCAAATAACCTCATTACACTAGCCTTTTTATTATTTTTCTCTATTCCAAGAATTTAAAAAAAAAAAGATATTATTATGAATGAATAAAACTGAAAAAAGGGGGTTGGGGGGGGGTTGGAAAGCTGTCGACATTTGTTAGGTTAAATAAGGAAATAATTCAAGGAACTATAACACTCAACAGTATCATTAAATACCAACAAAAAAAACAAACCAAAAAAAAACTATTCCAAGAATTTAAAAAAAAAAAGATATTATTATGAATGAATAAAACTGAAAAAAGGGGGTTGGGGGGGGGGTTGGACAGCTGTCGACATTTGTTAGGTTAAATAAGGAAATAATTCAAGGAACTATAACACTCAACAGTATCATTAAATACCAACAAAAAAAACCACCCAAAAAAAACCATTATGAACTATTACTGGACACCATTCAGTTTGTGATCTAAACTCATCAATAAAAGAGGTATTGTATTTCAAGAATATAAATAATAAAAAAAATAATTTACTCACTGATCTAACTAACAACCAGGTAGTCTGCTAACAAAATCAAGCAATTTGTTTCTTAATGATGTCCAAATTGAATGATTCCCACAGTAAAAGCAAGCTAATGCTCTTAATCTTATTAAGGGCGACGCCTAATAAAAACATAAAAGTGGTACAGACTGACTTTCACCCCTGCATATTTGTGTGGCAGTGAAGTTTTCATTTCAGTATAAATGTTTTGTCTTTTCTCATTGACTCTTTGTTGCAGTCGTGATACATTAAATGTATATATATATATATATTTACTTACTGTGTAATCATTATCTAAAATCTAGTCTTATTATTTTAAAAACTCAGTTATTGAAATTGAAAAGCTTAGCTATAGTGTTTGCTATAATCTGTGTCCAATGTATCGATTTTTAAACTTTCACTATATTGGTAATCATTAAAAAAAACAAAAACTACTGAGATGTGCTACTACTTATCATTCTGAGTAGTAATTTAAACAGGTTATCCATTTAATTTTGCAATTTTTATATTAAAATGAGCGAACTTCAGAAAAATTAATTTAAAAAAATTAAAATTACCAAGAATTACTCACAGTTTGTGGATGTCAAATAATAATTAAATGAATTTTTTTAAAATAAAAAAACATAAAATATCTTTTAACAATTATCCTCTGAATGCTTTACTGATAAATAGATGCACCAGGCACAGTTGTATAAGACTGTACATTTGAATGTCCGGGAATTTCTAACTGATGTATAAAAGGATTTCTTTTAAATAATGTATTCGTGGAACAGTTATAATAATCCTGCAACTTGTCTTATTAATTTCTTGTTATTTTCATAAACACAAAGAACAGCCAGTTTTTATGGCAATCATATCTTGTATTTGCGTTTAAAAAAAAAAAAACAAGAAATACACAACTTAAACCACTTCTTCAATCTTGCATCTACTTGATAGCAGTATCTGCTATAGTTATGGTTCTCGGTTGGCTTGAACTTCGTACATAATCTTAGTAGCTCTATGGAGTACTGGGTAATAAGCACGCTATAAATATGGGATTAAGGCTTAAAAGGCTGATACATTGTCTAAAAATATTAAATTTGACCCCAAAAAATTAGTACTCGCTGACTTTGATTTTGATGCATATCGATGGTCGTGGCCCAAGGGAGATTTATTTGCCGTTCAACTCACTCACAAACAAATCTAGCTGATTCCCTTAAAATCACGCCCCTGTTGATAGCTCAAAGATTGTCTTCCAATAAATAAATTAATTGCGTCTGACTCAGGAAACTTAATGTTAACCATGTTATGACACACGATCTCGTCTACTATTTGACTACAGCTATGTCATATATCAATCAACTTACATCCTTTTATCCCGTTTAAGAAATTTCGTTCGTTTTTTTCTCTTCTCTGCAGTTGTTTTGTCAAGCAAAAGAAATTCTATTCATAATGGAACTAACAAAAAAATTGTTTTCAAAATATCACTGTAACAAACTGTCCGTTTGATGTCCAGTGGGAGCTGTGTCAATTCTTTTGTAAAGAAACTCTATACCATATAACGCTAGTTTACTATTCCTAATAGGGTTTAAGTAACAACAAAATAATACGCGATACTTTGTTCAATGATTTTTATTATTCTCAACGTTTTATTCTTTTTCTCAATTCCAAGAATTTAAAAACAAACTCCAGAAGATATTATTATGAATGAATAAAGAAGAAATAGGGGTATAGAGTGGTCCGCATATATAAGGTTAAATAAGGTTAAATGAGTTAAACTGCAAGTTTCAAAGCTGGCATTGACTTTGATAATATTTGAATTAAAAGATGTAGAAGTCTCCATTCTATATATTTCTCAATAACCTCGACTCAATATGTCTTTTCTCTCTGCACTATTTTAAACTAAAGAAAACAAAAACATCAGCCGATATGATTAATGATGATCTAGGATTGAGGCGACGTACAGCCTTGTCAGCTGTATGTCATCTGAAAAAAAAATAATTTCAAATATTGAAAATTATTATTGTAAAAAAATAGTACAGAGACACTGATTGCCATCTTAGTCATTATGGTCAGACTTTTATCCTCTGGAACGATGACACAAGGGAAATGTGGTGGGACGATCCTGTGAGGCTTTAAATAACCTCTATCATATTAGTATCATCGAAATGACTATTGATGTGAATGACATTAATGACATAGAAAAGATAGATCTATAACGTCAACAAAAAGTCCAGAAGACACATGGGAGGCGTGGTCACAGTGCCATTAAGCAACATAACATAAAAATTTAAAAAAAATTATCTTGACTGAATCTCTTGCTTATTTTTCGTTTCACAGGGCCAAAAACCATTGAAAAGTTGTATTCGTAAAACGTCTTTGTGGGACATTCCTTAGTGCCTGCATATTTCTACTGTAAAAAACCTAGAGCTATTTTTGAATTAACTTAATAAGTTAAACTTTTTACTACATCTTTTGGGACTGGTCGTATTATCATTAAGATAATCAAATATTGTTATGTTTTTCTCAAATCACATTTAATGATTTATTCGTTTTAAAAAAGGTATGCTTCTGATTCATGATTGGTTTATAACGACGGACGCGTGAAGTATGTTAACTAAAGTGGTAGCCGGCATTTGCTCACACTCAGTGAGTTTCGTTCGCCTTCTCTCCCTACTCTAACGGATCTGATTCAAAAGTCACTCTCTAGATATCGCTACAAATTGAACATAACACAATACAAATTTAGTTTGATATTGCATTGCAAATTATTATTTTTATTGCTGTTCTCTCAATACTCTTTCCACGTATGTTTTTTTAAAAATCATGAAACAAATATCAGGGATTTCCGTCGACGAATCTGTATCCATCTGTAAGGAATGGTATCCAATCTACTACTTTAAAGTCTTTATATATTGTTTACCTTTTAATCTTCAATAACATACTGGTTCAAATTATCAAATATAATTCTACATTTTAAATGTCAAATACATTTCTTTGTCAACATGCCACAACAAATGATATTTGAAAGAGTCAACTTTATCTCGGTTAAAATTGACATTTGTATGACCTCTATGAATATCAATTATCCGAACCAATTGATACATATGTGACAGATGTGAGGTAATCACTGTTACAGCATCTCTTTATCTTGTTTGATATAATGAGCTTAGAACAATTTTGTGTGTATATTTTAATGTAGCAGCCATGCTACACATTTGCAATGATTGTTTCGCGTTATTTTTTTACGATTGCAACACATTGCTTGGTTTTAAATAATATGTCATTTAATTTACAAAAAAAACAACAAATAATATAAATCAAAGAATTCAATACCTATAAAACTGTACACATCATAGAGGAAACGCTTTCTCTGTTTTTGATGCGGATCTCTGGTCACGCTCAGCAGAACTCGCGTCTCAAAGCCCCACAATAATCTGGCTGATTCAAATGATAACTTTGTATCAATGTATCCCTGACAAAGTTACCTTCCTCAATCCTGTTTCATTAATGTTTGGTTATTTGGTATAAAACTCAAGAGCCATCGGTTTTGTGGCAATCATATTTTACAAATGGTTTTTATTTTCAATCAAATAATCAATTTCCTCATTGACGATTTCAAAACATGCAATTACTTTATAGCTGTATCTGCTATAGTAATGGATTTCGGGTGACATTCAGATGCCTTCAGATTCTTAGTAGCTCTATGGAGCTCTGGGTAATTTAAAACGGCGCTAAATAATCATACAACAAAGCGTAATAAATTATAATGATATGATTATACATATGGGATTAATGCTTTGTCAATCTACATAAATCATTTGTGGTTTTAATTACCCGCGACGATATCAGTTGTTAGCTGGTGCTGTTTGGTTTTCAAATATTTCGTTTACAAAGAGAAAATAAAGAACCGATTCATTGTCTGTAATGTTAAATTTGACAAACATTAGTTATTGTTGTCTTTGATAATATCGGTGGTCGTGAATAGGAGGAATCGCTCTTCAGCAGTTACTACAAATCGATCTATTTCAAAAAATCACCTTCAGGTTGATAGGTCAAAGATCATCCTCCAATAAATAACTAATTTTTTCCTGACTCAGAAACTAACTTTTAACAATGGCATGTCACACGTTATCATCTAATAGTCTCTCAGATTTCATCAACCACGAATGCACCTCTTTTGTTTAAACGTTTCGTTTTGCAGTCGTTCGTCTTCTGATTGCTGCCATTGCTTTTGATAAGCAACACAAATGATATACAAAATGTAACTGATAAAATACTTTATTTAAAATACCACTGAAACAATCCATTTCTAATAAAACGCTACACAATGCAGTGATCATTTTAATTAATTCTCATGAAGATTGTGCCGTTGGTGGATATCTGTAAACTACTTCTACTAGTAACTGCAAATAAAGTATTTTTATTTCTTTTTTAAAGAAAAGAATCAATACATAATTCATAGACCTACGGAAGAAATAAATGGAGCTATCCGAAAAATGTGTACTAAATTTGTATTTCACAATGAAATGGTTTGACAGACGTGTGTTTGTACAAACGTTTGTTAAGACAGAAGTTTGTTGGGATAGAACTTTGTTAGGACAGAAGTTTGTTGGGATAGAACTTTGTTAGGACAGAAGTTTGTTGGGATAGAACTTTGTTAGGACAGAAGTTTTTGGGACAGAAGTTTTTTAATGAAAAATGTTCGACTGAGAAATGTAAACAGCAAAGATTTTTAGGAAAAATAAATTAATTTTTGTTCCAAAATTAAATTTGAAACAAACCTCAGTTCGAAAACGTGTTCTTATTTTTCCAAAATTATTTCTTGTAACCAGGATGGATGGTCTTTTTGGATCGACGGGTGATGGATGGATGGATGGATTGTTAGTCAGATGTACGTGAGAATGGGTGGATGATTCCAACCATTCATTGTTGGGGGTTGGTTGTATCGATGGATCGGTGTTTGATTGAATGAATAGGAGGTTGAGTGTATTGATGGGTTCGTTTGATGTGTAAATGGGTATGTGATTTGATTGGTATGTAGGTATGTGGTGGTTGGATGGGTGGATGGTAGGATGTGTAGGTATGTAGGTAAGGGTACAGGCGGGAGAGGGCTGGAAGGCTGATAATGTGGTTGTTTGAAGTGATTGGTAAGTGGATTGGTAGGTAGATGAATGGGTGGATATTTTACATCATCATCATCATCATCATCATTTCCCTGAGTCCTTGTAACGTTGGGGCGCCACAGATCACATGTGAACCATCCTCCTCCATTCCTCTCTGTCTTCTGCACTACGCACTGCATCGCCCAGTGCTAGTCCTGTCCACTCTTTGATGTTATCCTCCCACCTTTTTCTTTGTCTTCCTCTTCTTCTCCCTCCTCTTGTGGTGCCCTGCAATATTTCTTTGGCAAGCCCTTGTTTCCTTGTTACTTGGCCGTACCATTGTAATTTGTGTTTTTTCACAGTCACCAGTAAGTCATCGTACTCGCCAATTGCCTGGCGAACCCTTTCTTTCACTGGATCATTGTAGATATGGTCCCAATACCAGATGCCAAAAATGCCTCTGAAGCATCTCATCTCCATCGCCTTTATTGTCCAATCAAGATGTGTTGTTAATGTCCAGGAATCGCAGGCATACAGGGAAATGGAGAGGACTAATAAGCGCATCAGCCTGATTTTGCTGCTGGGGGCTATAATTTCCTCCTTTCACATTTTCTTGAGCATCGTTAGTGCTGTTGTAGTCGCACAATCCTGGACATCAGTTCGGGCTTGGAGCCTTCTTCTGAGGCTATTGCTAATATGTATTTAAAGCGGCCTACAGTCTCTAGTCTTTCCGCCCTGACCTTAATTGTAGGTCAAGTATGTCAGCTGTCACCCATACTTTTCGGGTTGGTCGATGTTTTACCAAGGATATCGTGAGATGTGTCCGTCACAGCTGTGTTGAAGTTATCAATCAAGGTGCCCATGTCCGAAAGGTCGGCATCTATGTTAAGCACTGCAAATTTTCCTCCAATCATTGCTTGGAAAACTTCTGCTAGCATTTTGGGATCCTTCAGCTTTTCAGGGTCGAATTTGATTCTGGTATTTCCTTTTTTGTTTACCCTCTCTAAGTGCAGCCTAAAGGTCATCATGACTAGGTCGTGGTCGCTTCCAATGTCAGCCCCAGGGAAGCTGTGAGTCTTGGCAATGTTTATACTAGACCGGAACCGTGTTTGCAACATGATGTAGTCAATCTGGTTGTGGTGTTTCCCATTGGGGCTGGGCCATGTGGATTTCCTGGACATTTTCTGTGCACCCAATGTGTTGGAAAGTATGAGTTCGTTGAAGCTCATTTATCAAAGTAAATATTTAAAAACCAAAAAATATAAGTAAATAAAAACGATAAAAAAAAAAACTTGAACTTACCAGAGCCCAGAAGATGATTTTTTTTCGACTCACAAAAGGTACACGTTATGTCGCCGATGACATAATCTTGTCCAAATATGAACACTTCTGGTGACAGCAACATCAAGCAAGCCAATCCATTTTTGTCCGGGATCGTACTGTGTCTCATCTCTGGCTGAATAAAAGATTATAATTGGTGTGTTGCTACACACATAACTTCGCTATCAAGAATATCATCACATACGTAACTTCGCTATCAACAATGTCATCACAAACTCGTTATTGTGATAAACAAACACAACGGATAATTTTCGGGTATTGATCTTTTGTATTTTTTAAAATTTTAAATCTAATAATTAATGATTCCTTGGAATGCATCTTCTTGCATATACTTTATAGCTGTATCTGCTGTAGTAATGGCTTTCGGTGGACTTGTTTTTTTTTAATTTCAAATTCTCAATAGCTCCATGGAGCACTGAATACTTCAAAAGGACGCTAAGTAATCGCATCAGATAATCGAAATAAATAATAATAACATGATTGTAAATATGGAATTAATGCATTATCAATCTATATAAGTGATCTATCTATTTTAATTAATTATAACCTCTATCAGATGGTAAATGTCGACGATGGGTTTTCAAATATTTAATTTACAAAGAGGAAAAAAAACCGGGGAAAATAAACTGATTCATAGTCTGTAATATTAAATTTGACACAGCAGTAATCGCTGTCTTTGATGCCCACACTTCTATTGCTGCCCACAGATACTACTTACCAGCTAAGTGCTATTTCTTATTTTTATTACGTTTTTTCTGTTGTTTTGTTCGCTGACGAAGGCTTTCTGCCGACACGTTCGCTGTTTTGTTGCGTTTAATTTTTCAGGTTTAACCATACTCTGTTTTACTCATTTTATTTTGATGCATTGTGAGGGTCGAGGACAGGAACATTTGCGGATCAACTTAATGCAAAGCTAGTCTATTCGAAAAAAAAATTCCTTTCGGTTGATATCCCAAAGGACATATTCCCACGTATAACTAATTGTTTCTGACTCAGAAACTAACTTTTACCCATGTCATACTTTGTTGTCTAACATTTGACTAAACATAAAAATGAAAGAAAGTCAATGCTCCCACTACAGACAGTCGCTTAAAAGCACAAACGCAGAAAAGACTGACCTACGTCACTGCATGTTTCAGTAATGGCGAATTTTTCAAATTAGCATAATTATTTTGTCTTTTCACATATAATCTTTGTTACATTCGTAAAATCCTTCAAAAAGTATATATATATATATATGATTCGCCGTGTAATCATAATCTAACATCTAGTATTATTATTATTTTTAAAAACTCAGTAATTATCTTCTCTTCATTGTGAAGTATATTTATTGAACAATTTGAAAATGCTGCAAAGGAAATATGATATTATATAATAAGTATGTTTAGCAATCGTGTTGGTTATGATCCAATTGCTAAAGTATCTATTTCAGTACAACATGCAATGTATTGGTAAATCATAAACAAATACTGAATTTCAACAAAACCAAAATTAATAATAATCTGATTACTATGTGTGATTTAATTTTGAAAGATTTTAAATTTGAGGTTATGTCCATCAAGTAAGTGAATAACCAGTTGTTAGAAATTTATTCAAGAGTGATTAATCACAGCTCAAACTATAGCCTGACACATAATTTGTTGTTTTGACACTCCACAAACAACATGAAGGATTGCTTCTTATTTACATTCTCAATTGAAAACTTCGTGTTAGGATTTCAATTTCTTTCAGTTGATTCAATTCAGTATAAGTAACGGCCATGTTTAATTGATGTCTACTTTTGAACGTTTCAAGCGCACACACACACAAAGAACAACGTGCATTGTGTTGTCATGGTTTCCTTTTCCTTAAGTAGTTTAATTAGTAATTGTTTTGTGCTGACAGATGGTCATGTCCTGGAGACTTCCCATTTCAACTGTTTCTACAAATCTTGCACATTCTAAAAAAAATAAAATAATTTCCGGTTGATATCGCTAAGATCTAAGATCCAAGCAATAACTTACTGCTTCTGACTCAGAAACTAACAATTAACCATGTCAAGTCACACTTTATCATCTAGTATTTGACTACAGCTATCTCATATATAAATAATATTGGATACATTTATCCCTTTTTAAAGTTTCGTTTTACAGTCGTTAGTTTTCTACTTTCTGCAATTGATTTGTTATGCAAAAAAAAAAAAAAATTCTATTTAAAACGTAAGAAATAAATATTCTAGTCGAAATAACTCTGAAACACTACTTTTCGAATAAAACGTTACATAATGTAATGTTCCTTAACAGCCACCTTCACAACATCAACACACACCTAACCAGAATGATATGCAGCCTGTATGATAAGGCCACCGGTGCAGTCTTCTTCAACAATAACATCGGAGACTGGTTCAAGACAACGGTCGGAGTACGACAAGGGTGCTTGTTCTCCCCATTCCGTTTAACATAGTCTTAGAGAGAATTATGTCAGATACACTGGAAGCGCTTGTTTTGACTGTCAGCATTGGTGGCAGAACCTTCACCACGCTTTGCGGATGGCATAGATGGACTGGCTAGAAACGAAGAAGAGCTAGCCAACCTAGTGAAGCTACTCGACAAGACTTCATCGTTATTTAGCATGCAAATAAGTGCATAAAAGAGAAAATTGATGACGAATTGCCACGGAAATTAAGGTCGGCGAGTAAAGCTTAGAGAAAGTACGTGACATCAAGTTCCTAAGAGATTTGTCTCGGAAGAAGGCTCCAAGCCCGCGTATACCTCTACATGACAAGGATTTGTTTCTTATTGTGCTGTAGAACGCACAGTGTTGTTTGTTCAAGAAAGGTGACAGAAATCTTTTGAGTAATTCTCACAATATTCATTTTATAATTATTGCACATAGAATTTCGCTTGAAATTGTAAACGTATTTTTCAAATAAGAATTGGAATAATTCAAACTGAAAAAAAAACACCTTTTGTCTTTGCAGTTTTGTATAAAATTTTGCTGTTGTTGATAATACAAGAAAACTTTAAAAACACTGTCAATACTTTATGGCGTACATATTGTCTGGTGCTTACAGCATATCTCAAGTTATATGCAAAGCGTGCAGGCGACGTCTGGAGTCCAGAAGGAAAAATTCTTCAGTAATAATTATATCGCTGCAATTACAACTTCTTTATTAAAAAATGTCACTACAAACTCGCATTTTTATAAGCTCAAAGAACGGCCGCTTTTTTGTGACAATTGTACTTACATTTTATTTTAAATCAAATGATTGTTGATTTCGTCGAATAAGTCGCCTTGCATATATTTTATAGCAGTAACTGCTATAGTAATGTTTTCTATGTTGACTTGAGAATCTTTTAGATTTTTTTTGTAGTTCTGTAAAGCATTGGATACTTCAAACGGCGCTAATTAATGATAAATCGTAATAAATGATAATTATATAAGTATAAATATGGGATTAATGCTTTGTCAATCTACATAAATCAGCTATTTTTTAATTAATGATGATGAGATGAGATGTTGTTAACTGCCACTATTTCGTTTTTAGATCTTTCATTTACAAAGAGAAACAAAAACCAACTAACTCATTGTCTGTAATGTTAAATTTGACACAAAGTAGTTATCGTTGTCTTTGATCAAATTGATGGTTGTGACCAGGAGGAATCGCTCTTCAAAACTGTTGCTACAAATCGAGCTCATACGAAAAAAATCACCTTCCAATTGATATCTCAAAGATCATCCTCCAATAAATAACTGATATCTCCTGTCTGAGAAACTAACTTTTAACCATGGCATGTCACACGTTTTCATCTACTATTTGACTATAGCTCTCTCAGATATCTTCAACCAAGAATGCACCTCTCCTGTTTCAACGTTTCGTTTTCCAGTCGTTCGTCTTCTGATTGCTGCGGTTGTTTGTGTTAGCAACAGAAATGATATACAAAATGTAACTAATCAAATTGTTGATTTCAAATACCTCTGAAACAATTCATTTCTAATAAAACGCTCAACAATTTAACGCTAAATTACTTTTTAATTAACATAAAATGATATAATTTTAAAAAAAAATATAATGGCAGAATCTATTCAATTAAATTTTCATTTAACTCGCCTTTTTATTTTAAAAAAAACTGATAAAATAGTATAATGAATGAATACAGACTAAAGAGGGGTAGAGAGAGCTCCGCACATATAATATTTAAAAATAATAAAGCCAATGAAAGAGATTGTCACCCTTACGCCACATTGCTTAAAAAGAAATTATTTTAATCTCTATCGGTGCAAAAAAACTTTTGCTACACAAGTTGAGATCTCTCGTGTAGTCTTAACGGATATTAAAACTCTGCTCGGTTGTCAAATGACTATTCACGATTTATCAACAGAACAAAGAAAAAACGTCCATATCTATAGACCAGAAGTGATATGGGTATAACAATCGCAGTGGTGTTCCAACGATCATTCGTATCCCCTCGTCAATCTTACCAAGTTAATGTGGCTTATTTAAAAAAACACATTTCGTTTATTGTTTGTAATTACAACGTTGTTCAATGAAAAAAACTAATGACCAATGACACAGCAAACTGTGATTTCTTTTTCGCGTGCCTTCCATAAAGTTCAAAGAAAATCTTAAACTCAATTATCAATTCCTTAGGACTCAAAAACTAACTCTTCTATTTCACCCGATGTTTCCTGATTTTTTAAAACAGTTTCTCAGATATCACTTACATTATATATATAAATCGTATTTGAAAGTTTATTTTTAGAGTATTTATATTTATGTAGAATTTCTCCTAAGTTAATTGTAACTGAGGTCCATTCCTGTTTTTATTTTATTTTTTTCAAAATATACATATTTTTATATTTTCGTTCCTCTTATTCTTTAGGCGGAAAAACGTATTTTTCTTAAATTATTTTAACGTAATGATTTAATTATTCTAAAAGGGCAATTTTTTTAACAGAAACATTCAAATATTTTACAATATTTAATCTAGTATAACACTTGAAATTTATTTCGTACAAATTAGTTTTGTATAAATTGGTTTGGTACTCATTTCCGGGACTCATGTTGTCACGGAGCAGTTTTCTCTTCTGCGTCTTTCTAGCTTCAATGAACAGATTAGCATGGATCATTATCAGCGTCCTGCAATACCTTACGGTTTCATTCAATATTTTCACTTAAAAACTCTTTGTGATCGCCATGAAGTTCTCGTATACCTCTACAGGATAGGGACATTTATGTGATGTTTTGTTATTACTGTCCTGTAGAACCTACAGTGTAGTTTATTCACTAATGGTCACAGAAATCTTCGTAGTAATTCTGATAAAAATTCATTTAATAATTACTGCAAATTGAAATTTTGCGTGAAATTGTGTGAGTATTTTTTCAAATAAGATTTGAATTTTACAAACCGGAAAAATACCAACTGTCTTTCCTGTCTGTTTGCAGTTTCGTATTATATTTTGCCTTTGTTGATAATACAACGAAACAAGCAAACACTGTCAATACTTTACATCGTACATATTGTCTGGCTTTCCCAGCATATCTGGAATACATGCAATGCGTGTAGGTGGGGGCATGTGTCATGTACCAAAAAGAATTCTCTATAAACAATGTCACTACAAACAAAACTTCTCTATAAACAATGTCACTACAAACAAAAGAAAAACATTCTCACTCAGCAATGTCACTACAAACGAATTTTCTCTTTCAACAATTAAACTAAAAACACAACTTTTCTATTAAAAATGTCACTCAAACGCATCTTCTCTTTAAACAATTTTATTATTTAAAATCATATTATAAATAATTACTTCGAGTAATTACTTCCTTGAAAAGGAAGCTAATTTTTCGTATCAGATAATCGTAATAAATAAGAATGACATGATTATAATATGGGATTAATGCTTTGTCAATTTACATAAAACATCTATCTATTTTAATTAGCCATGACACTACTTTTCAAATAAAACGCTACATATCGTAACGCTCCTTTACAACAACATTTACAACCTCAACACACACCTAACCAGAATGATATATAGCCTCTATGATAAGGCCAACCGTGCAGTCTTCTTCAACAATAACATCGTAGACTGGTTAAGGACCACGTTTGGAGTTCGACAAAGCTGCTTGTTCTCCCCCCCCTCTGTTCAACATCTTCCTAGAGTGAATTATTTCAGATGCGTTGGAAGCGTATGTTTTGATGGTCAGCATCGGTGACAGAACAATCACCAACCTAAGCTTTTGTGGGTGGCATAGATGGACTGGGTGGAAACGAAGAAGAGCTAGCCAACCTAGTAAAGTCTCTCGACAAGAATTCGTCGTTATTTTGTATGCAAATTAGTGCATACAAGACAAAAAATGATGACGAATAACACCACCAGCAATTCCACTGAAATTAAGGTCGGGGGTAAAAGATTAGAGAGAGTATGTGACATCAAGTGCCTAGGAGCCATAGTCTCGGAAGAACGCTCCAAGCTGTCGTATACCACTACATGACAAGGCATTTTTCTGTTTTTGTTCTGTAGATAGCACAGTGTAGTTTATTAAAGAAAAGGGGACGGAAGTCTTTTCAGTAATTCCCACAATATTCATTTAATAATTATTGCACATAGAATTTCGCTTAAAATTGTGAACGTATTTTTCAAATAAGAATTGGAATAATTCAAATTGAAAAAAAAACTTTTGTCTATACTGTTTTGTATTAAATTTTTCTGTTCTTGGTGATGCAAGAAAACTTAAAAAACACTGTCAATACTTTAAATCGTAAGTTTAGTCCTTCTCGCACAGCATATCTCAAGTTATATGCAAAGCGTGTAGGCGAAGACCCCGAGTCTTGTAGGAAAAACTATTCAGTAATACTTATATAGCTGCAATTATAAGTTCTCTATTAAAAATGTCACTACAATTTAGTCATTTTTATAACCTCAAAGAACGGCTGTTTTTTGTTGTTGTTTTTTTAGGGGGGATGGGGGGATTGTAGCTGATATAAGTGTTTGTTTTAAATCCATTGATTGTTGATTTCGTCGAATAAGTCGTCTTGCATATACTTTATTGCAGTAACTGCTATCTTAATGGTTTTTCTATTGACCTGTGAATCTTTTAGATTTTTAGTAGCTCTATGGAGCATTGGATCCTCCCAAACGGCGCTAATTAATCACAAAGGAAAATCGTAATAAATGATCATTATATAAGTGTAAATATGGGATTAATACTTTGTTAAGCTACATAAATCATCTATTTATGCTTCTTAGTCATGACCTTTATGAGATGTTAAATGGCGCTTTTTGCTTTTCAATTATTTACTTTCAAAGAAAAAAGACACACACAATATGACTGTAATAAAAGATCTTGACACAAAGACGTCATTGCTGTGTTCGATTCGTATAGATGGTCATGATCAGGGATAATCGCTTTTTAACCGCTACTACAAGTCGAGCTAATTCGAACACACACGAGAAAAATCACTTTTCAGTTGATATCTCAAAGATCAAGATACCATAAATAAATAACCACCGCTGACTCAGAAACGAACTGTTCCATGGCGAACATTATCTCCCAATGTTTGCCTTTGGTTCTCTCAGATGCCAATAGCTTTCAATGCATCTCATCCTGTTGAAACGTTTCGTTTTGGCAGTCGTTCGTTTTCTGTGTGCTGAAAGTTGATTTGTAACGCAAAAAAAAAAAATTATATTCAAATAGTTAATATAAAAACAAAAAAAACATTCCAATTCCAAATAACACGGTAGCAATGCATCTTTGACTCAATTAGAACTGTAACAATTCTTATTGCATAAAATGGTAAGCATTGTAACACTACTTTATTATTCCTAAAAAGTGTTTAGAACAATAGATTGTTATATTTTTTAAAAATATAATATGTGTAGTAGAACATTCAATTAACTTCTATTTAAACTCACCCTTTTTTATTTTTTCTCCCTACGGAGAAACTCAACTTCTCTAAAAACAATATGACTACAAATACAACTTCTCTATGAAAAATGCTACTGCAAACACAATATCTCTATTAAAAATGTCACTACAAACACAACGTCTCTATCAACGATTTTACTACAAACACAGCTTATCTATTAACCATATCACTACAAAATCGTTATGTTTTAAACATTAAAAGAAATGGCCAGTTTTCGGGCAATGATATCTTACATTTGTTTTTATTTTAAATCAAATACATACAGATTCCTGATGTCTAAGTAGTCATGCATATAGCTTTATAGCTGTATCTGCTATAGTATTGGTGGACTTGTGTTTCGTTCTAATTCTTAGTAGTTAACTCTACGGAGTACTGGATACTCCAGAAGGACACTCATTAAACGAATCAGATAATCGTAATAAATAATAATGCCATGATTATAACTTTTGGATGAATGCTTTGTCAATCTTCATAAATCATCTATCTGTTTTAATTACACATGATCTTTCTGAGATGGTAAATGGCCGAGGGGTTTTTAAATGCGTCCTTTACACAGTGGGAACAAGTCGTCGAAAAAACTGATTTATAATCTGCAATATTAAAGTTGAGACAATAGAAATCGCTGTCTTTGATGCAAAGCGATGGTCGTGGGCAGGAAAATTGGAGGATCAACTTACTACAAATCTATGCGATTCGAAAACAATTACTTTCAGATTGATATCCCAAAGATCCTATTCCCGTGTATAACTAATTGCTTCTGACTATAGTAACTAACTGTTGACCATGTCATACGTTGTTATCTAATATTTGACTAAACATACTGTTTGCTTTTTAAATAATACATATCCTCGTTTCAGTTTTAAGTCAAAGAATGTAATGCTTGCACTCAAGACATGACATAAGGGAAAAGCCAAATTTGTTTGATGAGGACCTCTGGTCACGCTCTTCAGGACTCGTCTGTCCACTGTCCGAACTAACCCGGCTGATTCAAATTGATCACTTTGTGTTTAATCTCTGCCAGAACATCACGGCAATTGTGTTATTTTAAGATTTCTTTATTTAATTTAAAAAAAAATGTAATGTAATTTTTGAAGTTCTTCACCACTACCTTTACCAACCACGAGTGTTATTAAATACTTGTGATCCTATTCTACCAATGAATTGGCCACTGTATTTCAATAAAATAAATAATATAATTTAGTACACTAAAAGCTCTAGCAACCAAAGAGTTTGCTTCTTCGTCAATGTCACCCACTTCATTTCTTAATGATATCCATATTGAACTATATTGAGATGGAGCGAGAGGGGAAAGAGCAAATAGATTCATTGATAAGTGTTTAACATCAAATGTTATTTAAAATTACAAGTCCAAAATGCAATGAAGTCTATGATGTTGTTGTTTTGACTTCCATGGAGAAACCCATCATAGCCAAATTTTCTCTGAACAAAGTTATGTTGGTTTTGACAGGGGATTGGGATACATTTTAAAGGGCAATATTTAAGTAAACTACTTTATTGGAGGTGCTGGCACAAATGTAACAACATATGAATATGTGTCTCTTTCTTTATAAAAATGTCTTCTTCATACAAAAGTTTGTCGTGATCAGTTTAATTTATTCTTACAAAGATTGTGCCGTTGGTGGATATCTGTAACCTACAACTACTAGTAACTGCAAATAAATATTTCGTTGGACTTTTGTTTCGTTCTAATCCTCAATAGCTCCATGGAGCACTGGATACTTCAAAAGGACGCTAAGTAATTGCATCAGATAATCGCAATAAATAATAATGACGTGACTATAAATATGGGATTAATGCTTTGTCAATCTACATAAGTCGTCTATCTACTTTATTTAGTCATAACCTCTAGGAGACGGTTAATGGCGACAATAGGTTTTCAAATCCTTCATTTACAAAGGGGGGAAAACCCGGGCAAAAAGCTGATTCATAATCTGCAATATTAAATTAGACAGAGCAGTAATCGCTGCCTTTATACATAGCATGGGTCAAGGACATAGGATTTTGAGGATCATTTTACTGCTAATCTAGTCAGTTCGCAAAAATTACTTTCCGCTTGATATCCCAAAGGACATATTCCCACGTATAACTAATTGCTTCTAAATCAGAAACTAACTTTTACCCATGCCAGACGTTGTTATCTAACATTTGACTAAACATGTCGTTTGGTTTTTTAATAATATAAAATAATTTAATTTTTACGTCAAGAACTTAATGCCTGAACAAATGACATGACCGAAAGGAAAAGCCTACGGTGTTTGATGAGGACCTCTGGTCATGCTTGGGATAATTCGCCTGTCCTCTGTCCAAACTAATCTAGTTGATTCAAAGGATCACTTTGTGTTTGATGCCTGTCAGAACATCACTACAATTGTGTTATTTTAAGCTTTCTTTTTTTTTTTTTAAATAAATATTGTTTTAATGTAGTTTTTGAAGTTTCTAACCTGTAAAATCTTTCAGTATCATTAAATATTACAAAACCCTTTCAGAACTATTACCGGACAACATAACGTCTGAGATCCAATTCTACCAATGAAATGGGTGCTTTATTTCAACGATATAAATAATCTCATTTAATCGAAGTTATGACCTAACAGCCAAATTGTTTGCCTACGATGTGCCGCGCTTCATTTCTTAATGATGTCCATAGTAAATTATTATTTTTCCAAAAATAAAAGAAAGTCAATGCTCTTATTGCAGACGGTTACTTAAAAAAAAACGCAGAAAAGACTGAACTAGTCACGGCATGTTTGAGCAATTAAGCAAGTTTTAAAATAGCATCATTCTTTTGTCTTTTCTCATGTAATCTTTGTTACATTCGTAAAATCCTTTAAAGTTTAAATATTTATGTGTGTATATATATATATATTATGATTCGCCGTGTATTGATAATCGAACATCTAGTATTGTGATTATCTTCTCTTCATGTGTGAATTATATTTATTGAACAATTTGAAAAATGCTGAAAAGTTAATATGCTATTATATTAGAGGAATGCTCAGGGATGGTGTTGGCTATGATCCAACTACAAAAGTATCTTTTTGAGTACCACATGCAATGTATTGGTAGATCATAAAATAATACTGAAATTCAACAAAAACAAAATCAATAATAATCGGATAACTAATTTTGCTTTAATTTTGAAAGATTATAAATTTGAGATTATGTCAATCAAGTGAGTGGAAAAGCAGCGGTTAGACATTTATTAAAGAGTGATTGATTACAAATAGCTCAAACTGTAGCCTGGAACATCAAGTTATAATTTGGACACATAAAGTATTGCTTCTTATTTACATTCTCAATTGAAAACTTCTTGTTTGGATTCAATTTCCTTCAGTTGATTCAATTCAGTTTAAGTAGCGGCAATGTTTCATTGATTTTAAAGTGACATCATTTGATGTCTACTTTTTAATGTTTCAAGGACACAAATATGAACCACGTGCATTGTGTTGCCATGGTTTCCTTTTCCTTAAGTAGTTTAAGTAGTAATCGTTTCGTTTTCATGCTGACCGATGGTCATAACCACACAAAAAAAAACCAGAGACTGGTTCAAGACCACGGTTGGAGTACGACAACGCTTCTTGCCCCCCCCCCTCCCCCCACACTCTGTTGAACATCTTCCTGGAGAGAATTATGTCAGATGCATTTGAAGCGCACGTTTTTGACAGTAAGTATTGACGGCAGAGCAATCACCAACTTACGCTTTGGGGATGACACGGATGGACTGGCTGGAAACAAAGAAGAGCCAGCCAACCTAGTAAAGCTACTCGACAAGATTTCCTTGTTATTCGGCATGCAAATTAGTGCATTAAAGAAAAATTTAATGACGAATAACACCACTGAAATTAAAGTCGGAGAGGAAAGATTCAGACAGTACTAAGGCATCAAGTTCCTATGAGCAATAGCCTCGGAAGAACGCTCCAAGCCCGTGTATTTGCCTCTACATGACATGTCATTTTTCTCTCACTATGCTGTAGAAAGCCCAGTGTAGTTTGCTCAAGAAAGGTGACAGAAATCTACTGAGTAATTTCTCACAATATTCATTTAATAATTTTTGCACATAGAATTTCGCTTAAAACTGTGAACGTATTTCTCAAATAAGAATTGGAATAATTTAAACTGAAAAAACCCCTCTATCTATGCAGTCTTGTACTACATTTTGCTGTTCTTGGTGATTCAAGAAAACTTTTTAAAAAAAACACGTCTTCACTTTTCAATACGTTATATCGTACATATTGTCCCGCTAGCACAGCATATCTGAATGAAGTTATATGCAAAAGCGTGCAGGCGACGGCCCCGAGTCCTATAGGAAAAATTCTTCAGTAATAATTATATCGCTGAAATTACAACTTTTCTATTAAAAATGTCACTACAAACTCGTCATTTTTATAAGCTCAAAGGACAGCCGTTTTTTGGGGGGCATTTGTTTCTAGTTTAAAATTTATTTTAAATCAAATCGTTGTTGATTTCGTCAAATACTTGACTTGGATACTTGAAACGGCGCTAATTAATCACAAAAGACAATCGTAATTAATAGTAATGATATGATTATAAATATGGAATTAATGCTTTGTCAATCTACAAAAATCATACGCATCTTTTACTTTGTCACGTCCGATGTGAGATATAAACAGGCGCTATACGTCCGATATGAGATATTAACAGGCGCTATTGGGGTTTTCAATCATTTCATTTACAAAGACAACAGAGAAAGAAGAAAACTAGCAACCAAGTATCTACACATTTAGCTGACAACAAAATCACATCCCGCTTTTGTTTGCAATTACAACGTAGTTCAATAAGAAAAAAAATATTTAAAAACTTTTAACCACTGACCAGGGCCGGCGTTAAGAGGTGGCGAAGTCCCGAGCTTTGCCATAGTATATTTAGAATATAACTAAGTCTACTAATAGTTCCTAATTCATTCAACACAATATTCGGAGTTATTAGATAATCAAATGGTCTGAAGGTCAATCTGGCTCCCATACTATCCCTTCGAGATGAATCTCGGGAAGACCTCTTGGCACATGTTAAGCAGACGAAAGGTGATTATCAGTGAATTTTATTCTGTATATAGAATTTTAGCTAAAAACATCGTGAGTATTTTATTTGTACTATTTTTTGCTTGTATTACAATGGCTCATTCAGCTACGTGTTTTCGTTATTTGTTTTTGACAACCTTGATATTGGTAACAATAGAGACGCGATGAGTAATTTGTGCCAGGGCAATTATCTGTTATAGGAAAAAAATAGAAATATTCGAAATTTTCGCGTCCCATTATGACCAGCAAGGCTCCAGTGCGAATATAACATGTCTTAATATCCTATCGGCGGAATATATAACGTCAACAGCCCCGCAAAATTCAATTGGCCCATGTGGCCCCGCACCCTACTAGCGCCGGCCCTGCACTGACACCGGTCGATATCCCAACGAACGTCCAACACTAAATTACAAATTCATTCTGACAAAATCGTTAACCGGATGTTTCATAATTTTTGTCTAGAGCTAGCTCAGCTATCCCTGACTTTATACGTATTAATCCTATTTGAAAGTTTCTTTCCAGAGCACTCCTCTTCATATATAATGCTTCCTAACTGTAATCTCTCTTAGGTTAATGTCTGTATTCCTAAATTTTTTTTTTTTTTTTAGAAATCAATGTATTTATATATTTTCAACCCACCTATCCTTCAGGCGGTAAAACGCCGTTCATCTAAATTATTTTAAGACGACTAACTTGGCTATCCTTGACCATAGTCTCTAGTAGGGAGCGTGTTAAAAAATATGAGTAAATCCCCAATGTTTAAATTAGTACAGGACTTGTTTGTTAAATTTTTACATTGTTTGCATAATAACACAAAATATAATTAGCATTGGTCAGGAGCAAATTGCATCCTACGATCAAATCTAAGAATCACAAACTAAAATCTATAATTTTGGTTTCGAGCTTTGCATATTTTAATTTTTGTAATTATGTTGTTTATAATGATCGTGAACGACTATTTTGACGCCCTACTCATTGATAGACCGATAAACAAATTACTTAAGCACGTTCGAGGATTTCAAATTTTACAGGATTGCTTAGAAGACACACAATGAAAATAAATCTGCATTGAGCCACAAACTAAATTTACAAAAGGATGTTCTTCTTTTGTCCATCAAAATTATGGCATAAACTATTTCCATTTTGTTCCAGTCTTAATGATACATCAGTCAGTTTTCTTGTTTTCTTTCTTTTCTTTTAAGTTCTAGTTTTTCAAATGTGGTTTTCGGTTGTGTCCACATATCCATGTATATTTTTCAAATGAATTTAGTTACCTAATCCTAATTTCGGTGAGAACACTAATTCTCTATTAGCAATGTCGTTGCAAACAATAATTTTGTATTAATAATTCCGCTGCAAAAATCAACTTCTCTATGAATAATGTTGCTACAAAAAATACCTCTATATTAAAAATGTCGCGGCAAATACTCTTTATAAATTGGCAATGTTGCTTCAAGGAACACTTCAATATTAACAATGACACTGCAAAGTTTCAAACTAACAAAGACTTAAATAATATTTCAATTAAAAGATTTAGAAGTCACCATTCTACGTCTTTCTTAACAAACTCACCCAAATATTTCTTCGCTCTATTTGAAGCTAAAAAAACACATCACATTAGATAACAAACGATGAACTAAGACTGAAGCAAGGTAAAGAATTGTCAACAGCTGTCATCAGAAATAAAAATTACAACCAAAAAAAGTGCAAATTCTTAAAGTTAAAAAAAAACATAACTGATGAGCTCAGCCCAACTTTAATCAATGTGATCAGATCTTGCGCCTCTCACAGTGCGAAACGTGGCGTGAGGAACCCATGAGGTTTGCAGTGACGTCTGGCGTATTTATGACGTTTCAATCCGAATGACCTTATTATCAAATGAAATATACGCCTTCGACTTCAACAGAAAGTGAAGACGTCAAGTTACTGATTTGGCGGAATGCAATCGGAGGAATGTTACTGTAAAACATATAAAAGCTTACGATTGCCTAACGCAAAAGGAGAATCGTAAATTCAATTGCGTGTACCAGTTGTTATTACTATAGACAAATAGAAAGGGTGGTCCAAAAGTTTTGCTTCCTAAAACTACAATGAGGGGGGGGGGGCGTTAGCAGTTATTGACATGTAGTGTTAAAAAAAGAGTTTTGGAGAATTTCCAAATTTATTTTGCAAATGAGTGATTTTTTTGCGACACCCGTTGGCATCTTTCGTGTTATCTTTACAAATTTTAATCAGAGTTCTGTTTTCAAGTGACATTTCAAGATTAAAAAAGAACCCAAAAAATGTTTATTTCATTGATTTAAAAAAAAAAATTATGTTTCTAAATTGCTGGCCTACATAGATATACTTATAGATTTTTTAAAAAGTGGCAGACGCTAGTCCTAGCAAAAGAAACCAGACTAGTAGTCATTATTCTGTCCTAATGACAAGCCTAGTGCTAGATTATGCTTTGTAAGTAAAAAGTCAATACAAAAAAAATTCAATTCTGTCATGCCCCTCTACGCCCATTTATTTTCTAAATTTAGCAATGTATATTTTTTCTAAATAAAGTAAATAATTCTTATTAGGAAGCTGTTGTTTCCATAACTTAGCGTAGTCAATGTAAACACGACCTTGATTGACGAACTTATTTTTAGTGTTAGCTCACGTGATAAAGAGGTTGCGTAATAATATCGGTATTTAAAAAAAAAAATTGCTATTATTCCAAATTTGATCAAATGATGATTTGAAAGGTGTGGCAATGCGTCATACACAAATTGCATCAAATGATTGAAGGAACATTTGATCGTGTCAACTGACGCCCTTTTTTCCATTGAGCGTTCTTTTTTTTTTTTAATTAATTTTTTTTCCCCCCTGTCTTAAAAATTTTCATCAATACAAAACACTGTTGAATTTTTCTCGGACTTCTTTCAACAAATTTGAGAATTAAAAAAAAAAAAACTATCACCTTTTGCTCTGCATAATTAAAATACGTTTTATCAATACCAAGTATTATTTGATGCATATTCGAACTGTGTCTCTCCAGAGTTGATCGTATGCTTATTTAGCGCATACACTGTTAAAATATAGTTGTCATCCTTTCTTCTGTTAAGATTCACGGCCCTCCAAAGTTATTATTATTTTTTTTAATATGTCCAAACTGAAGTTGACATCAGAAATAAATGTGCCTGCTAGAACGGTAATATCAATGGTTGCATTAACATACTTATACTTAACAAAGAACGAAAGAGGAACGTACGTGTCGAAATTAGATGTATAATTTCAAAATTCCGTCATATGACTCCGATAATATCATCCGTGACGCTTGTGGAATTGATCTGTGTCAACTATTAAACAAATTATTTTGGTCCGCCAACGATGAGAATACATGGCGCACTGGGTTTAGTTCCAATCTTAAAGCTTCTTCAAGATATGTTCTATTTTTAAGAGTTTTTTTGTATTTCTGTTGTTGCTTTTTTATTATTGTTGTTGTGGCTTTTTAAAGCCATTTTTTTTCTATCAGAGTCTTCTTAAAAATTTCGGTGGATGGTAAAAAAAAATAAAAACATATTATTATACGTTTTAAAGAAAATTGATTATTGGTCTATGCAATACTTCTAAATAAGTTTTTTTTAAAGGATATACACACTTTAATGGACATTTATTTTATTTTGAAAAAAAAAATAAAAAAACAAAACTAAAACAAGATGATCAATAAAAAGTGTTCTTCACTTTTCAAACGGATCACATTAGTTAACTAAATAAGATGTTTCCCAAACTAATCTTCTTTTCTTTTTTATTTTTTTTTTTATTCAACCCACGTGCCGGCAAGTTGATAAAGTACAATCTAGCTTGTTCTGGTTGTTTCTGTTCTTTTCTCGCTGATAGAATGGGGAAAGAACAATAATTTATTTGGCTTATACCCTATTTTTAAAAAAAAATTGCAATGATTGAATGTTAACGTAAAATGTAATCATCATTTGGTCAATGTGCAAACTTACATTTGTGAAAATATCAAGGAAAGCAAAAGTTTACTCTCTATATCTATCTTATTTTTCTGTATGACAGGAGAGGAAACATATTTTGCAAGCTCAAAATCTGGGTTTGGAATTAAAGTTTTTATAAATCATTATTTCATAATAAGTATGAGCAATTATTTTCGCCGCATTTCACATGAACCAAGCCAATAAAGTCATGAAA
This sequence comes from Lymnaea stagnalis, assembly GCA_964033795.1. Classification (NCBI taxonomy): domain Eukaryota; kingdom Metazoa; phylum Mollusca; class Gastropoda; family Lymnaeidae; genus Lymnaea; species Lymnaea stagnalis. The sequence continues at coordinate 195,055 of CAXITT010000846.1, forward strand.
TGTTCATAAAATGCGCTTGTTTGATTTATACGAGATTATAAAAATAATGCGAATATTAAAACAAAAATCTTGTTTGATTTTTAACGATTAAATTACATTTCGTAAAATTAATATAATTTGGACAATGAACTCAGTATATATATATTATATATTTATATATATATATATATATATATATATATAAATATATATATAATTTATGAATATCTTTTAAGTAGTGCTATTTAGCTAAAGGTTTGATATGTCAAAGGTGCAACTGGCGTTAATTCCCCTTTGATGAGTATAGCTTTCTGGCCACACAGAAAAAACATTAATAAGAGCAACTCCGTCTCTTTAATCTCAACACTTTCTTACAGTTATCTCTTATTTTGTTACTAAACTTTTTTTCGAGGATATTTGGGGCTGATGTATTGATCAGACCCTATTCCAACATCGCATTCTATATGTGTTACATATATGTGTTATATATATATAAGTCACAGTATAAGGAGGGTACCAATGACTTGTTAACGACAATGGGGCGTGTCGTGTAAAAGAAATATACACAGGTTAGCGATAAACCTGCGATAAAATAAATCATATATATATATAGTTGAAAGGAAATAATGGACTTATTGAATAACGGAAGCGACCCGAGAAAATAAACTATTTTACAAATGAATTTTATCATCTAAGAAAATAAATTTAGAATTTAGACAAATTTTATGTTGGTGCATTCAATAATAATTGGTCGTACCATTGAAATCTGAGTCTTGCTTTGAATTAAGTTTTCCAAAACTAAGCAATCGTACGCTGTCAATGATATTTCCGTCTATGTTCATTGATATCTCCGTCTATGTTCATTGATATCTCTATATCTGTAGATTGATACATCTGTACTTGCAGAGTCACGTGGCCTTCAATTAATGCCCTTGATCATGCCGAGAAGTTGTAAGAAAGGGGTTCAATCCTGTGCTACTTCTGACCTTTTCTCCCAAATACGTTCTCTTAAGATAAGGCTTGGTCCTTTTCGTAGACCACGCTCAGAGAAATATGTTCCCACGTTATATAACAATTCAACTTCGTTTAAAAATAATACAAGGGAAGAAATAAAAAAAAAATTAACAAATAAATCAAAAATCAATATTCTGCAATTAATCGAAACATTATTGTTGTGTTTGTTTTTAAAAAGATCAATTTTAATACTTTTTGGTGGAAGTGTGGTGTGGGGGTGGGGGGGAGTCGGGAGGAGTGATACTGTTTTTTTTTTCATTAGTTTTCTCTTCTTTGACATACTGTAAAAGTCCTATTGGCCCGATGATTTACGCAATGTTATTTATTTTCTCAATAAATCAACTGTAAACATTCTGATGTTATTCATAAACAAATTTTGTAAAAATGAAGCTAAATTTTTTTTTCATCAATTTTTTTCGTTGTTGTATGTATCATTTTAAATTGTATTGAAGATAAATTAAATTGTATTAAAGAAAAATTAAAGTGTGTACTATTTTTGCTTTGGCATAGAGTAAGCGATTTTAATAGCTGTAGTTGATGCATATATCCTTATGCACTTCCCTTGCAAAGGAATTCGTCATATTACACGTTGTTTCGATAAGAAAACACATTTTATCAACAGGTTATTTCGTTATCAGATATTAAACATCGTGTTGTTTTCTTAAATAAAACAATCATCAGCATGTTGTCTTATCATGGTTGTGTTATTATAAAACATTTATCCGCCTTTAGATTTGTTATAACACATTTATCGTTTAGCTGTTTCGTTAAAAGACATTTATCATCATGCTGTTTCGCTGTAAGAGATTTACCATGGGTCGATTAATAAAACAAACGTGTAATGAGCTGATAACAAAAAGAAGTATCTTGCTCTATTGCGGTTGTTTTAGGATGGTGATGGTGATGGTGCGTGTGTTCTGGGAGATGGACGAGAGAGCGGTGAATCGTCATTGTTACATTGGAATTTAAAAATTTACTGCACATACATTTATTTTTTAAAATATCAATAAAACTTACATATTACCCTCCTGTAAGACTTCCAGTGGCGTAGAGAGGGTGTTTGGCGCCCGGGGACAAGATTCGCGCCCAGGGACAAGATCCATTTTAAAGCGCCCCTTTTTCTTTTTTTTTTGAACTCTCAAACCCATTTTTTTCATCAATAAAATAATATCAAAGCCCATTTTGGCGCCCCTAACTAGCTGGCGCCCGGGTACATCTGTCCCCCCCTGCCCCCACCACGCTACGCCTCTGAAGACTTCTTGTACTTATAGGTGTGTGTGTATTCTAGTTTTATCATGTTACAAGACGCAAATGACTGATTAATCCTGGGTTTAACTACTCTAGTCCTAGCGTGTTCGACACGCCATAGGATATACATCATTATGACACCTTTAAAATAATTTATTTATGTATATATATATATATATATATATAAATATATATATATATATATAATATATATAGGCAATTTCAAATATATAACGTTTGAACCCCAGTAGATGAACTCAATTTAATTAGCTGGCATCAGATAAAACATTCAACTGCTGATCAAATGAGTTATACTTGTAAAATAAATCAAAATAATCAGAATCAAAGCAAGGAAAGCATAAAAATGAATATGAATTGTGGTTCAAATAGCTATATATGAAACAGCTATTTTATAAACAGCTTGACTCATCACATTAAGTGTATTGAAAGTGTGTGATGTGCACCGTGGATGAGAGAAAGGAGAACTGTATAGTGTTTTAATGTTAAATTCAAAGTAAAACAAACGTCAAGTGTCCTTTTAGAAACTATTGAAGCTTCTCATACGCAAGTGTTTCGTTTAGAAATAACGTTTTTAAAAAAATCATTTTAAAATTTAAAAAAAAAAATTAATATCAGGATTAACATTAGAATTAGACCATGTCTCATGTTTCCTTTTTTAAAAAAAAAAAAACATGAATTTAAAAAAAAAAAATGTTTAGTCCAGATACAGCGTTGAGCATGAATTGATAATTGAATAATGATTATTAGTGTCAATAATTTCTTCACCCAAATATATAAAAAAAATGTTTTTAAAAAAAAACTTTTAAAAATTAAAAAAAAAAATTAATATCAGGAAAAACAATAGAATTAGGCCATGTCTCATGTTTTCTTTTTTAAAAAAAAAAAAACATGAATTTAAAAAAAAAAAAATGTTTAGTCCAGATACAGCGTTGAGCATGAATTGATAATTGAATAATGATTATTAGTGTCAATAATTTCTTCACCCAAATATGAACCATTAAAACAGAATTCAATCGAAATTAAACCGTATTTAGTTGTAATAGTAGCATGGATGAAAATAACGTCATTAAAACTAGCAGAAATTAACATTAATAAATTGCACATTAAGGTCAGCTACATCACCACCATCTTCAACTCTCGTTGTTATTTTAGCGTTAAATCTCAAATATTTTAATCATTTTCAAAAAATCACACTATACACATATTTACACGAATCACACTTGGGAACAGATTAGTGAACACTAGTGCATACATTGTTAGTTAGCAAGAGAAAGAAGTCAAAAATAGTTTTTGCTTTTTCCCATATTGCATATTTTTTCCTTCATGCAACTGAACACACTGTTACAGCCATACCTACTTACATACATAGAGAATGATCAGTTATTTTCAGTAAAGGGAAAAAGGAAAAAGGGGTTGGGGGGGGGGGCGATGGACACCCTCTGTGGTTCTGTTCCTCCGCCCGCCTTTTTTCCACGGATTATGTCCGCGTGGCCCATGTGTCATCCTTCCTACAACAAATTTATAAAGCTCATGTTTCCACGAGCTAGAAACAACCAACTGTACACAGGGTTAAAGACAGACATTAATATGTAGAGAATTTTAACTTGTTGATTAATATTACAAAATTACCAATTTATTTTACACAATTTTAGTGCTTTAAAACGGATGTTCGAAGAGATGGTTTGCTTGTTTGGTTGTTGTTTTTTTTTGTTGTTTTTTTTTTTTGCATCAATATAATACATGAAAATCAATTCAAATACTTAGGATTTTGTTTAAAAAATAAAAAAAATAAATTAATAACAAACAGAAATAAAATAAAGACTATCGGGCCGGCAACAGGGCGTACGTCAGTGGTCAGAAAATACTCAAAAGAAAAACATTACTAGAAAAAACAAGGAAAACTACTTAGAAAACTTGTAATCAGACCAGTCGTAGCATAAGCTAGTGAAAACCTATTTAACAGATAGTAGATAGAAAATTTATCTGGAAAATATAGTGACCAGCAAAGGATGAATGAGGGTTGAGAATACGAACCAACTGTGAATAGTACAGTCTAGATCAGGATCCCACGCTGATAGCAGAAATAACAAAAAAAGAGGGCAGGCTACGCTGGGCGGGACACTTTAACGTACGCCAAATAACAGAGGAGTGAAGAGGATACACCGTCGTAACCCGAGAAGAAAACGGCTCAGAGGCCGGCCTGGGCTTGGATAAAAGGATGATGTGGAGAGGGGTCTACAGAAGCTGGGAATCCAAGCATGGAAACGAAAAGCATCTTTGAAGTCTGAGTGCGAAGGAAGTGGTGAGGCTGGCCAAAGCCCGACATGGGCTGTAGCGCCACAGGGATGGTTGTTCACGCCATTTTATACAAGCATCGCTGACAACAGGAAAGCAGGACCGCACTCCACTTCCGATCCTACAGGGGCGCACCGGTTTTTATGAGGCCCCTCTGGTTTATGAGACGCAAACTAAATATTTTTTTTAATACTCAACATAGTTTTAATCGTTTCTAAATTTAGATAGTAACGTTTTTATTTGAACAATTTGACATATCTTTGTCAAATAAATGGAAGGCATAGTAATGCATATATGAAGCAACAGCCATGTTGGGGGGGGGGAGATCTTGTGCGACATCACACATTTTAAAAAAAATCATTTAATAGTGATGTGTTTTAGATTAAATTTTCAATAGTTTTTAGCAGTTTTAGTTTGAAAGTGTAACAGAGGCATAGTAATGCATATATGAAGCAACAGCCATGTTGGGGGGGGGGTGAAGTTGTGGCGGGGGCTGGGGGGTTAAAGTGGCTGCCGCTGGGAGTGGGGGCGAAGTGACGGTGGCAGGAGAAGAAGTGGCGACTGTGAACCACCCAACCTCCTTCACCGACCCCCCATTTCGAATTCTTAACAATGCATACCTTCGATGGCGCACATTTTAGCCCGCTAATACCAACGCTAAGGGCCAGCGTTTCTCAACCTGTGGTGTTGAGTTAAATCTGGAGATTTAGGGTTAAGTATGCAGTTGTAGGGTTACGTCTGCAGGTTTAGGGTTAATTCTGCAAGTGTAGGGATTAAGTATGCAGCAGTTGGGTTACATCTGCAAATGTATAGTTAAGTATGCAGGTGTAGAGTTAAGTTTGCAGGTGTAGGGTTAAGACTGAAGGTGTAGGGTGAAGACTGCTGTTTTAGGGTTACGTTTGCAGGTGTAGGGTTAAGATTGCAGGTGCAGGGTTACGTCTGCACGCTTAGGGTTAATTCTGCTGGTGTAGGGTTAAGTTTGCAGCAGTTGGGTTAAATCTGCAGATGTATGGTTAAGTATGCAGGTGCAGGGTTGTCTACAGGTGAAGGTTAAGTACGCTGGTGCAGGGTTAAGTGTGCTGGTATAGTGTTAAGTCAGCAGACTTGTGTCAAAGCGCCTCTTGGGTCATTGACCCAGATATCCCCAACAATCGATTTCCTATTGGCCAAAAATCAAAAGCGGGTCCTCCATTTTATGTGTTTAAATTCGGTTAGTTACACGTGATCGTTGTGTCACGACGACCCCCGTTAAAATCCCGGTTGATTGGAAGACGGGGGGTGAGGGGGGGGGGGGAATGCCACCCTGAGGTCACGTCAGAAAAGCAAATGTTATCGCCTTCCTGGCACGATTGTCTCGTCTCCCACAGAGTGATTTTATGCCCTTTACTTTACGTGTGTCTCTCACCTGATTTAGCATAGAGTCGATTCTCAATGTATTTTCTCTCTTTTTCTTTTCGTCTCTCTTTCTCTTTTCGTCTCTCTTTCGCACTTCGTCTTTGCTTCTGCATCGCCAATTTAGTGCTGAGATCTGAAGGGTAGAAGTATAGATATTTGTTATAAAAAAAATATGCTTAATTCATGGGCTATTGAATTTTATAATAAATAACTTAAATAATGTAAAAAAATATCATACTATTAATTTTAGATGACATGTTTCGTTTTAGTGTCCATAGACACGTGACTGAAAATTATGTTTAGCTACTAATATGGCTACATGCGTACATGAATGCTTTTTATAAGGAAAAACAAAAACCAGCTGACCTATTTAAAAATCTGTATCATCTGGTTCAACTTGTGTGTGTACGTGACCACGGATCTTACGTGGATATTTAGTTAGAGCTTAATGCAGACGCCATAGACATTTGGGACAGGTACACAAATCAAACCCTTGGCAAATTCTTTCTTGTTGTTTTAATACGAGTTGATGTCTCAAGGCCCCAGGTCTGATCACGAACACCTCCCGCAACCCCCCCCCCCCCCGGGCCGGCCCTTTTTTTTCCTAAGTCAAGCTCTAGCCTCCGTTACCTCACAAGCTCAGGTCATTTTTTTTTTTTTTTTCTGCAGGAGACATCAAGGTCAGTCCATTAAAAAAAAATATTTTTTTTTTGCACCTGAGAAGTCATTTAATTTCTAAAATTTATTATCTACAAAAGGGGAAATAAAAACAAAACAACAAACAGCAAACCCCTAACACTGCACATCTCAGTTTCATAAACTGCTGCATCTTGTTTTTGTTTTTAACATGTACATTTACATTGATCATCTACTTCTAACTTACCTATTATTCCTATTTCACTTATTTTTGTTTCATTTCAAGTTTATTAATTACTATTTTTGCTACTTCATATCAAATAATGTTTTTTTTTGTCCAGCAAGATTTATAATAATTTTATTGATCGCACCGTATAGAGGGAGGCGTTTAAGAGACATTTGGAAGCATAACACTTTTTTTTTTTTTTCAAGTTTCAACAAGCCCTAGATCACGTGACCTGGCCATGCGCTGTCCTTGATTTTATGGTCGGTCTACCCACACAATCTTCACGTGATACAATGCATAATTCCTTACCCTCTCCCCTCCCTTTGAGCTAGCACCCCCCCACCCCCGAAATCAACAGTAAGCCGGCAAAAATAATACATATACATCTTGTTTAATTGAGTTTTTAATTCTTGTCCATCTCCTAACATGTTTCATCGTAATGCTAAAAAATCGACAAATGTTACAATTATTACAAATACCACATGTTGTATAGCGTTGAGTTACACATGTGCTGTAACATGTTGCACCTGTGCTGTATCGATGACTTGAACCTGTGTTGCATCGATGCGTTGCACCTGGGCTGTATCATTGAGGTCCAGTGTGATAGAGAAAAATTAAAATGGGAAAAATCTAATAAAAACTATCACGATCAGGTGCAGTTATCTAAAAAAAAAAAGGATTTTTTTTCCTAAGTAATATTTTGTTGAATTACCACAAATCAGCTATCTTTGTTTATTTTCAAATTTACTTTATAAATGTGCATATCCTTACGAACCTTGGTGACGCTGGTTTAGAACCCTTGCGCTAAAAGGGTTTACTTTTGTGAAAAAACAAAAATAAAATCATCAATACGTTTACGGGGTAGTTCTCGGATTTTTATGTTCTTACCCCCCTCCCCCGCCCCCCCCCCCAACCCACGTTTGTCTAAAGACGGTTCTGGTGTTGCTGAAAAGATTGAAACTTTAAAAGAATTTAGTTGTGGTTGTACCAACGACTTAATGGGGTCAGATTTATGTTATTTCTGTAACTAAATAGTGTACAAAGCTAAAGCTCGTTGCTATTCGTTTCCTTTCACGTATTCAGAAATTACAAAAACAGCTCTTATACTTTTTTAAAATTTATTTTTATATTCTTTGTTAAATGTTGAGACTCGTGACCATTACGTAGAGTGCGCATGCTCCTCGTCGCCATAGAAGAACGTGAAATCGAGGCCGTGACAGAGCAGCCGACGCAAGTGGAGGGCTGATTGGAAACTTCATTCAATCTGTTTGGACGGGAACACTTCACTTCAAATGAAGTGTTGGTGCGTTTTTTGTTTTTTTTTGATGAGTTTTTACACAACTTTTTTTCTAAAACAAAAAACAGGCTTGTAAAAAAGATAGCAAATGTAAAAATGTCTACAACTGTTATATTTTCATTTGAAACATTTCATTTGACATCCACATTTCAATCACTACGGAACTTACAAATATCATTTCGGAAATATGTGTGGCTTTCTTCTGATCAAGATTAGGAGGTGTAGTTAACAATGTTTTCTTACAGTGTGTGAAAGTATTTTTTTGCAAAACTATATTGCTCAACACACCTAACTTTACAACAACAAACAAAAAATGTAGCTGATGAACTCAACACAGAAATAATGTCCACACTTATGAACGAGATTAAACATGAAGGATACAAAGTGCCGCTTAGACTTTGAAACTCTCTACATCTCGTGACAGCAGCGGGCAGTGTTGGGCACATCGCGACATAATTGAATTATAAATATACATTATTATTATTAGAAACTCGACAAGATCGATTTCGAGCAGCAAGACAACGTGTTAACAATGCAAGCGAACGCATGATGATGATGTTCTCAGGAACATTCGGTAAGTTTTCATTGGCATATCTTTAGATTGTATCATCACATAATGAAGACATTTTAATGTCCATTGTCGAGATGATACATTTTTAATTAAGAACCCACAACTTAATTACAAATCCAATTCATTAATACATCTGACCTGCACCCCCTCCCCCCCCCCCCCCCCCTAATAATTCTCGGCATAGTTTATTTACGCCATATGTTAAACCCAATATTTTTATTTACACTAATTATTTTCAGACGCACCTGTGCTAATATTTAGTATTTATTTACAGGAATTCTTTTTAGAGTTGTTATCATTGTTAGCTTTGGTTTTCTCCATCTTTTCTTCTACTTATAATAAAACTGTTGTCATATATTCGGTTAGCTTTTCCCAGCAATTAATAAGCACACATTTTGTATGTGTCTCCAGATTCTAAATATACCCTCTAATCACCATTGCATTGACCTATCAACACATGAACACATGAACCTCTCCTAGGTGCATCATCACATAATGAAGACACTTCTTCTATCCACCTCGTCCTCTTAACATTTTTCTCTTACCCTCCTTCTCTTAATCATCCATTTCATAAACATTCTTTTCTCAATTGCCTTTCCCTTATCTTCTGCTCTTGATTGATTCTCTTACAATTCTTCCCTTAGTCTGCTTCATGCTCTTATTTCCTATTTTACCCCTTGCAATACTTTATTTGTTTATTTGATTATAGATCAAGTCAAGATGAGATGACTAGAAATATCTACAATTATGTTCAAGAGGTAGCCATCACCCCATACACAAGATGGATACACCGGTGATCAGTGGCATTCAGAAGATGTGATGATCACTGACATTCAGAGGATGTCGTCAACACTGACATACACACGTTATGACAGTCTGTGATTTCTGCAAAAGATCTGGTCATCACTGACATTATACAATATCTGGTCATCACTAAAATTATACAGTATCTGGTCATCACTGACATTACGCAATATCTGGTCTTCACTGACATCATACAAGATGTGGTCATCACTGACATGATACAAGATGTGTTCATCATTGATATTAGCTAAAATCTGGTCATCACTGATATCACACAATATCTGGTCATCGCTGACATTATAAAAGATCTGGTCTTGACTGACATCACACAAGTTGCACTCATAACTGACATTACACGAGATTTGGTCATAACTGACATTGCACGAGATTTGGTTATCACTGACATGTAACAATGTTTGTTCATCACTGACATGGCACAAGATGTTGTCATCACTGACATTATATAAGATCTGTCATCACTGACATTACACAAGTTCTATCACTGGCATTACACAAGATGTGCTCAACTCTGTCATTGTACAAGCTCTGTTAATGACTGACATTATGCAAGATCCGTTCATCACGGACGTGACATAAGATCTGGTCATCACTGACATGACACAAGATCTGGTCATCACTGACACAGACAATCCGCGATACCAGTTAATAGGTCTGTTGTTTTGTAAGACTAACTTAATTCTTTCTGTCTGAACCTGCTTTATTGATGTATTCTTTCTGTAATCGCGCCATTGGCTGACCCTACGCATTGCACACGGACGGGGGGATTATAAATTTTGTTCAATTCACTTTTTGGATCCATCTTCTTTAAGTCATACTTATCTTTTATTGACCCCACAACAGCCATGTGTTAATTCATAACATTCTATGAGGAATGATTCAAAATCTAAATTCATTGCATTGACTGCTCTTTTATTTAATTAAGTCCAGCCCTTGCCAACACACACGACACCGAAGACTTTTGGTCTGAAATTTGAACATGCAATATGATAAGACCATATAGAACGTTTAGTCATGCAACTGCATGGTCTGTTAAACCTGGTCGCGGCTCTTTAAAAGATCATACTCATCATTTATTCCATTTTTCCAGCTGACCGTCAAGGCTGTTCACTCATCTGACAATATCGCACCACAAAACTGTTCTTCACCTGACGATGTCACACCTCAAAGATATTCTTTATTTGAAAATTTCACGCTTAACAACTGTTATTTTAACTGACAACGTCCCACCTCAAAGATTTACATTCATTTGACAATTTAACACTTAACAACTGTTATTTTAACTGACAACGTCCCACCTCAAAGATTTACATTCATTTGACAATTTAACACTTAACAACTGTTATTTTAACTGACAACGTCCCACCTCAAAGATTTACATTCATTTGACAATTTAACGCCTTAAAGCTTTTCATTCATCTGGCGATTTCACACTTTAAAACTATTAGTTTAACTGACAATGTCAAACCTTAAAGAAGTTCATTCCTTTGATCATATCACACCTAAAAGATATTCATTCATTTGACAATGTCTCACCCTAAAAGTGTTCGTTCTTCAAACGATATTTCAGCTCAAAGTTGTTCTTACATAATCCAAAAGGTTCATCCACCTGACAATGTCACACCTCAAAACTGTCCATTCATCTGACAATGTCACACATTTTGAGGTTTCTTTTCTCTCAGTTGACCCGGAAGCTAGATTCCAAAGAAATCCTCAAACAAGTTCACTATCTTCAGCCCTGAAACAAACTCTGTGGATGGGTTCCTTTCTGTCCCTCCCTCTGGCCTGCTGTGCTCTGGTTGATCCGTTGTCTATTTCAAATAATTCTATTAAGCCCTTCATGTACACGCCAATCAAGAAGCAGCTGTTTAAAGATCAGGCAGCCCTAAACTTATGTCTATAAAATGGAAGTCGATGAATTCAAAGAAACCTACATATAGATTTTACAGATCAATGCATGGAGGGATTAGAAAGTATAGTTAGGATTGCTTCCCATGTTCATAAGTCAATGCATGAGTCATTAGAAAGTATAGTTAGGATAGCTTCCCATGTCCATAAATATATGCATAGTGGATTAGAAAGTATGGTTAGGATAGCTTCCAATATTCATAAGTCAATGCATTGGGGAATTAGAAAGTATGGTTAGGATAGCTTCCCATGTTCATAAGTCAATGCATTGGGGAATTAGAAAGTATGGTTAGGATAGCTTCCCATGTTCATAAGTCAATGCATTGGGGAATTAGAAAGTATGGTTAGGATTGCTTCCCATGTTCATAAGTCAATATGGTTTATTTTTGGTGGATACCCACAAGAATATATAGAAATTGCGGGAAAAATACATTTCATAAAGAAACAAATTCATCAATTAATACGTTATCTTAAAAGCTCGTTGTACACTCTCACACTCCCACACTTGACATATTTTAGTCAGATAATATGTGAAAGATCGCTGAGTCTTTCTTTATTTCATCTCATCATCATCGGCAGGCTGATGGACGCTGCTCACAAAAAAAAATAAAATAACTTGGCATAATAATAATTCAAATTATTGACAGTGGTTCTCATGAAATTACGCAAGGCGTATCCTGAACTTGATTAATATATATATGAGGCCAAGCCTTTTCTACAGACTTTAAATCTATCAATTATCAATTATTCTGATCCAGATTTCAAATTCCCGAAAACCTAAACACAAAAATTGTCTGTTACAAGTCGCTAATTAGGCTACCACAATTATAGAAGATGCAGCTACACACCACAAGTCATTTAATAATAAAACACGTAGATCCTGTGTGTCTCTTGTGATGGTCAGCTGTTGTCTACCGGCTATACAGGAATAGATCTTTGTCTTGTCTAACAACATTTTTTTAAATTTCTACTACAGCTTTCTGGTTAATAATTTGAATTTATCTTTTGTGTCAATCTTCGCATCTGGCCACAATATTTTAGAGATTTCCAGGTCCTCAAAAAAAAAACAAAGAAAAAAAATTACAATGATATAGAAGAGAATTTCAAATTATAGAACATGACCAATTATAACATGAACCAATAGAACATGACCAATTATAACATGAACTAATTGAACATAAGAAATATAACATGAAATAATAGAACATTAAGAAACGTAACATAATATAAGAGAACCACTCTCTCTGTTCATCATGTATGGAGAGTAATTCCCCACCCCCCCACATTTAATGTGTTGCTCCTACCTACTCACCTAATGAATGCTTCTCCCTTACCGACAATTATCGCTACTTCTGTCTCCCTGTAGGCTACAATAACCACTTGCTCTCTCAAAAATGGAAAATTTCCCATAGTACCTTGATTGTAATACCAACATTGCAATTGAAATTATCATTCTACCCAATGGCAGTAACATCAAGTTGTATAATAAATAACGACAATAGATATATATAAACAATTTACAAATGTATCGTGATAATTTTGAAATGCATTGTGAATAAATGTAGATCTATTCGAACGAATGTTTCAAGTTGTTCAGCACACATGTAATCAACTCTTGTATTGGTTGTTGTTGTTGTTTTCTTCTTCTTGATATTTTAACGCCGCTCTAACAGCCAACGTTTCTCTCTTGCGTGCGGAGTTTCAGTTTTACGACGCTGTCTTTTTTTTCCCTCCTTTTTATTTTAAAAATTATATCTCATTAGTAGCACAAAGGTCAACGTGAAAGAAATACAAACAAAAAAAACAACTACCATGTTCACAGAATTTCAAGGCTGAACAATTTAAAACGAAATTAAAATATTCGAGTTAATAACATCCCATGCATCTCCTTAACTCTTCGCGTCAACCCCTATATCTATATTTCTCTTTGCAGTCTTGTTATTTCATACTTGTTCGTATTAATCTTGTATATGTTTAAGTTTTCTTGGTAATACTTGATTGTATTCTTTGTTATCTGTAGATGTAGCTTCTCAAACATCATATCTCGTTTTTGCTTTGCAAAAATCAATCAATCGTTTCAACGTGCATTTTAATGCAACTGAGTGGACGAATTATAAAAAAATATTTTCCATTCAGTTTCTGAGAAAGTTTGCTTTATTGTTATTACTTATTTCATCTCACTATGTCGCTCATCACTGTACACGATATCAGTGCCCTGTCCTTTTGAGAGACATGTTGTATTAAAGATGGCTTCGTTATAATTAATCATATCAATACCTATGCATGTCAGCCCCATGCACTCGAACATAGCATAGCCAATCGATTGAACCTTGAACATATAATATTACAATGTTACATTATAGAAAGTAGAATTATCCCCAAACAATCGCAAAGTTCTCCATACACTGGTGCAAGATTTAATTTAGCCTCTAAAAAGGACATACACAAATGAATTATTCTCAATCTGTTCTATCACGACATGGCTAGGTCTGATATTTAAAAAAAATATATTTTGTCCAAAAGACACATGTATGAATGCCTTTCCTTTCTGTCGACCAAAAAAAAAAACCCTGCATACTTGTATACGGACACTTTTTCATAAGAATTCATCTTTCTATCCAGTAGATTTCAATCATCAAAGTGGACAATCGGCCGACAAAATCATTTAAAGAATCATACAAATTAGCATAAAAATTGTCAGTGATTCAATACCTGAAAATTACACATATCCATTATTTAGTGACTATAAAAGTTGCATGGTCGTGTGTACAGACTAGTATAAATGTTTTTTGGCTTGCATCTATTTGCGCACTAATCCTTCCAGCTATCAACATACAAGAAAAACATAAGACTCTTGATAACATTTCCTTAACTTTCAGTACTGAAAGGTGTTTCGTTTGTCCGACAAGAGCGCGCATTTCATCAGACAATAGTGCGCATTACGCATCGACTTCCCGATGTAACCTCCATTATATCCTCATCGGTAACAATGATACTGTCGTTTTCACAAAAGCTTTCAGTGATAGTTTATCGACTATAGTTATTAGAGCTTTGCTCCGACTTGCTGTAGAACGGTTCCATTTTCTTTGTTGTCTATATTATATAATTATGATTATCCTCTCGTACATAACAACAAACGAAAATGTGTTTTAAAAGGCTACCCATTATATATATGCATATATAAGAGACCAAAATGGCACCAACAATGACAAAAATATGAAAGTTCATAAATACAAAGCACAGATCATTAAGTCATCAGAAAATATCTTAATACGTCGTCTCTAATACTCTATGTTGATCACTATCTAACTTTCTATGTTGACCACTATCTAACTTTCTATGTTGACCACTATGTAACTTTCTATGTTGACCACTATCTAACTTTCTATGTTGACCACTATCTAACTTTCTATGTTGACCACTATCTAACTTTCTATGTTGACCACCTTCTAGCTTTCTATTTTGATCACCCTCTAATTTTCTATGTTGACCTCCTTGAAACTTTCTATGTTGACCAATCTCTTAATTTCTATATTGACCAGTATTATTTAACTTTCTGCGTTGACAAGTACTCGGACATTCTATCTTAACTTTATTCAATGACTTTTTTGGCTTTTACCAGCCAACTCTAATGTTCCGTGGAGACCATTCCCCAGCAAAAAAGGCATTTAAAAATATTGTATCTAATTTCAGTTTCTATTATCCTGACTGTGTCTTTAAATTTTACTTCAGCACTCAGATATTCAGTATTGCAGGTCGTCCTCTCTAAACTTAAGAAGTCGTATATTCACTCATCTCTCCTACTCTAGTACGTTTTAAAAAGAGTACAATTTATTCTATGGAAGCCGATCTCTGAAAACTCCATTTAAATTACAAAATATTTGGAACGACTTGGCATTTAATCATCTAATGTTAACTCAGATTAAGTCTCATGGACCAACAAAAAAAAAATCAACTACAAAAAACAAGTTTTTCATCAAAAGGCGTGATTCCATACTATTGTATTTGGTCACGTCCTAAACTTGGCATGGCTAGAAGTGTCTCTTAATTGGGAACAATATAAACTTGGCATGGCTAGAAGTGTCCCTTATTTGGGAACACCCTAAACTTGGCATGGCTAGAAGTGTCTCTTATTTGGGAACACCCTAAACTTGGCATGGCTAGAAGTGTCCCTTATTTGGGAACACCCTAAACTTGGCATGGCTAGAAGTGTCTCTTATTTGGGAACACCCTAAACTTGTCATGGGTAGAAGTGTCCCTTATTTGGGAACACCCTAAACTTGGCATGGCTAGAAGTGTCCCTTATTTGGGAACACCCTAAACTTGGCATGGCTAGAAGTGTCCCTTATTTTGGAACACCCTAAACTTGGCATTGTTAGAAGTGTCGACGTTTCCTCTGAACCCTTAGAGCAATGCTGGTTACTACTTGTCAATATTCCTACGTTTGGCAGATGTTTGGGTGTCTACCTGTGGACCCCAGTAGGATCTTATAAATAGGCAATTGAAGTATAAATAAGAAGTTATAGAATGATATTCAAGTAACTTTTTCTAATCGTTAACACTATGTATACACATTTTTGGGGGGCTGGCTAAACATTTCCTAATTTCAGTTTATTTTCTTTTTCTTTATGAAAGTCTAAATACCAGAAACCCTCCAAAAGTGTTTTTTTGGCTGCTAACTGACTCCTTGCCATGATGCCCTTAGCTTTCGGTTAGTTGTATTACCAATAATACGAAGCTAAATTAAGACGAAGTTTTAGACCTACTCTTTGTGCTGTCACTTTGAAGTCACGTCTAAATTTAGTTTGTGTAACTTCTGTGATATTCGTTAAATCATTGCCTGGTTAAATTCGTCAAATCATTGCCCGGTGGTGTTTGTTAACTAATTTCCCGGCCATGTTCATAAAATTTCTGCCTCTTAAGTGACGTAAATGATTCATATTTCAGGCATTTCAGAATATAAATCCTACGTCACTTTTTTAAATATATTTTTAATGAACATTTGCTAAACAAATCTCATAATTTGCTTACTAGTTTAAATCGTTGGAAAAGTTTTAATTACAAATTTAAACGAACTCCATTTACCACAGATAGTGGTTGCGTAGCAGTTCTATGGCAGTTCTATGGCAGTTCTATGGCAGTTCTATGGCAGTTCTATGGCAGTTCTATGGCAGTTCGTTGATCTGATAATCTACGGTCAAAAACGTAGCCTTTCTACACTCATCGCTATTGCTGATCTGTGTATATATTTCATAAGTATAAAGTGTTCCAGTGTTTCGAAAACTCAGGTGCATTTTGTGGCACGTGGTGACCGTTAACTATCGAAATCGAATGAGAAACTCGTAGATCGCAACTGTTGCAGCTTGTTATGCCATTGTTACTGGCGTGTCCCTGTCCTCCACACTGTCATTATGATCAATCCCCCCACCCACCCACCCCCACCCCTTGCACAGTGACAAGTAGTTCGTTGGCTTAAATGGTCAACACTTTTTTTTCCCTGCTGCCCTCCATCACTTGTTAATTATAATAAAACCCGACGCAGTCTCCGTGTTTTTTATTTGTCTTTTATTTGTAGCACACAAAAGATTCAAGGACCAGATTAAAACAGCTTGATGATTCGGTTGACTTTCCGACGTCTTAACACTCCGGTCCTTCTCGGAAATGAAGACGGTGGTCAGTCTGCCAGCTCTCCAATAGCACCGCTTAACAGAACGTAACCCACTAGGACCACCGTTCAGAACTCTCAACATGACTGTACCCTTAAAATATCTTAACCCTATGTCAACTGAATAGAAATCTAACAGGGCAACCAACTTATCGCCTTCTTGCGTTCCCACAACATTCAAACAAATCACTTGTGTATTGACCGTTTAAACATCATTAAATCAAACGACAATGTCCCCAAAATAAACCACTCACCCCCACAACTCATCACACAGCATTCACAAACTGACCACTCTCACACATAAGTTCGTAACTTGTATTAAATTTAATTTTGAAAATATGGTGTTTAAATTCTTTATCGTCCTAAACAAGTAAATCTACTGTAATTATTATTTATCGCAGCATGATTCTGTTTACACTAATAGGTAACTGTGTAAATCAGGTTCGTTGGTGCACCTTGGTGCGCAATTCCATTTTTGTCGCGCCGCATTCTGGCTTCTGCCACTACTCTGACTGTCGCTACTCCATCGCTGACAGATGTCGCTTTTTATTTTTTTTTTTTTTTTTCAGCTTAATTACAGCTGCCTCCTTGATGCGAACATTGCCGGCTGTTGTGAAGTCTGGGTGCTAACCCCATCAGGATCCTTGCCACATCTTTAAACATGTAGAATATGCCGTCCGTAGTGGATATAGCAGTAGTATGTCAGTGTCGTGCTTCAAACTTAACAATAATCTCAATATTTATTTTAACATGTGATTAAGGGTTGATTTGCATTTTGCGCATCGCAAAATTTCGACATTATAATCGAGCACTTGTTTGTTAAAGAGATCTCCGACTCCTTCCTTATTTCATTTAAAAAATGTTGATGAAACATTTTCTTTTAGGGTGGAAATTAAACTCTATTAATAATTAGTATTTTCATCAATAACAGCGCTTTCCACTTTAAGCATAGGACCATTTAACAGATTTTTATGTGAATCATTTAGCTATGTTGATAAGCTGTCTTCACAAAGAAACATTTCCAATGCAATTTCATGAACTTTGTGAAGACAGCTTATCAACATTACATTTTTAGATAAATACCGGTTATATCTGAAGAATTTGGTGTTTTTTTTAAGTATCAGACTTGAAGTCTTGAGCAAAATAATTTAGAGTGTCGTGCCTGGCGATAGTTCAATAAAAACTCATTTTTGCCGACTTCTGGTCAACATTGTTCCTGAACGTTGCTGAGACTCTCTACGTGTTTGGATTTCTTGATTATCATTCAGCATTTATATTTACTATTTCTTTTATTACGGTAGTATCTTGCCCCGATTATCAACACTTATTAAACATTTGGTAAGTAACGTCACATCTAGATCTTATAATGACTTGTTTCAGTTTGTTTTCTTGACGTGTCATACACACGGAGATTGTCCGAAACATTGTTCAAAGACGCATTAATTTCTTTTCTATTTTGAAAACTCCGAGTCTTTTATAGATTTTAAAACTAAATGAAACAATGATCGTTCCCATTGTCATTGATAGACTAAAATTAGATGATGACCTGAATAATGACTTAAAAAAGGGCTATTTTTTTAAAATCATAATATCAAATGAACTATTCGTGTTTACGGTCGCACAGGGAATAAAAAAAATAGTTGTAATCATTTCAAGGAAGTACTTTTTGAAAAGCAATATGAACATAGGTCAAGAAAATTGTATTAGAAACGTTATTTTCTTGTACACAATTTTTTTTTATTGCTGACGACGAGCATCCTCAAATCCGTCAGTGGATTTCTGTCGAAGGTATTGTTGTCGTATGTCACAAATAGTATATCCTCCATATCTGATAGAGTCAAATTTCTATATTATTCTTCTTTCAGTGGATTGATTAATTTTCGGTTAAATTGAGTAAACGAAACATAAACCTTTGTACGCACATTAATTTTAGAAAACATGGTGGTTGCTAAAATGTTGACATTTTGTTGCAATTGTTGCAGGTCTTGCTTTAATGCTGTATGTGCCTCATCAACACTCCTAGGAATTAGGCAGACTATGTGTGCTTATTTGAGGCTGGGCGCCTCTCACATCTTTAAAAATGCATTTTAAAGTCTAAGCATTAGATATAACATGATAGTCCAAAAGCTTGCGCGAACATTTTGAAATATTTTCTGTGGAATTTGGTGGCTACTGGTTCAAATATCCCACCAGTAGGCAGGTCGGACAGTTTTTTTAGGCTCAGTTGCAATTTACGGGAATAATTTAGTGTAAGGATGATTTTTGTCTATTGTAACTCTCAACTTGACACCCTGACTGGATGATGAATACGTCAGCATCTCTACTTAATAACGAGTTCAATTTCTAAAAAAAAAAAAAAGAAGATAATTGCATCATTAACCACACGTGAATACAGCTTCATATAAGAGGTCCAAATTACATTGGCTCTTTATAAACTATACTGTCTCTCTATAGACTAAACTAACCGTTTATAAACTGTCCTATTTCTTTTTAAAATATACTAAATCTTTATAAACTATACTGAATCTTTACAATTATACTTTCAGCATTTTTTTGGATAACACAAAAACACAAAATGTGTCCTGTTTTATTTCTGGACATTACAAAAACTCAAATTTGGTCCAGTTTGCCTTTAGAAATGACACAAACATAGGATTATTTAGGATTTTTTTTTCTTGACGTCAATGTCCAAAATATGTTTCACATTTTTAGAAATAAGTTTGGTTTCGTTTCTACATTTTAAAATTACTTTTTAATTGTAGCTGTGATCATTCTTGACCTGAATAGGCTCTAATACTTATTGCCAAAAATAAAGACTTTGAATGACCATTTTAGTACTTATTAAATTTTTTTTAAGTGCATCAATCTACCACCAAGACCAAATGTTCTATTCAATTCATGGACGAAAGTCAAGTACTATTGTGGTGGCTTTATATGCGAGCCTTATCGCTGGCTATTTAGTCAAAAATGGTTTCTTGGCGTTGGTGAAATTCTCTACGTGTTTGGATATCCTGTTCATCACTATTTAAATGGTTTGGATTCATGGCCAAAAGTCTAATTTTGTTTTTCATTTATGAAAATAGAGTAATATTACTGCAGAAACGCGGGCATTTTTGCCGGCTACTCGTCATACTTGTCCCAGCATTTTGCTGAGACTCTCTACGTGTTTGGGTTTATTGATTATCATTCAGCATTTAAATTTTAACGTTTTTTTTAAGTGTCAGGATAAAGGTATTATCTTGCTCCGACGACCAAATATAATCTGACACTTTGTTAGCTCACGACACAACTTGGACATACGTGTGTCGGCTCAGATTGTCATCTCGACATGTCACAGAGATTGTCCGAAATAGTGAATAAAACCATTTTTTTTTCAAAAACTCCAGTCCTCTATAGATTTTAAAACTAAATGTTACAATTATCATTCCATTTTTTCATTAAAAGACTAAACTGAAATAATGACCTGAATAATAACTTTAAATATTTCCACTTTTGTGTGTGGCTTTTACCATGATATCAAATAAACTAATTGATATCACTGTCACAGAGGAAATTTTAAAAATAAATTATCCTTTAAAGGAAAAAACTTTTTGAAAAGCAATCTTATTACAGGTCAAGAAATATGTATTCGAAAAGTTACTTTCTACACAAACTTTATATTCCTGACGACCATCATCCACAAATCTGTCACTTTAATTCTGTCAAGGGTATCGTTTTTGTTTCTTACAAATATAACATCCTCCCATATATGATTCCGTCAAATTTTTCGATGTTAATTTATTGAATGACTTGATTACTTTGTGACTAGAATTGGTTAAAATGTAAAATAATTACACAGATTTGAGCTAAATATAAAACAATGTATATAAATTATTTTAACAGACTTTTTGGTGGTCGAAGCGTTGGCGTTTTATTGCAACTGTTGCATGTCTTGCTTTAATGTTGTCTCCAATTCGTCTACAATCCGGGATTTAAGCAGACTATGTGCTTATATGTTGCTTGAGAACTGTCTCTTATTTGGGCGCAACCTGAACTTGGTGTGGGTAGAGCTGCCTGTTTTTTGGGCACATTCTGAACTTGGTGTGGGTAGAGCTGCCTGTGATTTGGGCACAACCTGAACTTGGTGTGGGTATAACTGCCGGTTATTTGGGCACAACCTGAACTTAGTGTGGATAGAAGTGTCTCTTATTTAGGCACATGCTGAACTTGGTGTGGGTAGAACTGCCTGTTATTTGGGCACATCCTGAACTTGGTGTGGGTAGAGCCTCCTGTTATTTCGGCACAACCTGAACTTGGTGTGGGTAGAACTGCCGGTTATTTGGGCACAACCTGAACTTAGTGTGCGTCAAAGTGTCTCTTATTTAGGCACATCCTGAACTTGGTGTGGTCAGAAGTGCCTGTTATTTTAGGCACATCCTGAACTTGGTGTGGGTAGAACTGCCTGTTATTTTGGCACATCTTGAACTTGGTGTGGGTAGAAGTGTCTCTTTTTTAGGCACATCCTGAACTTGGTGTGGGTATAAGTGTCTCGTATTTAAAAACATCATAAAATTGCTTTGGGTAGAAGTGGAGGCGTTTCATTGAAACTGCCAAACCCTTTAAATTACTTCTCCTTCCTACTTGTCCATGTTCCAATGTTAGGCAGACGTTTTGTGTGACTTCGTTCGGACCCCTGTAGAATCTCTACACATGTTGAACTAGCGAACATAAAAAAAATTATAGATTGATGTTCAAGTATCTTTCTTAATTAGTTAACAATATTTATACACATTTTTTGTTACTTTTGCAAACCTTTCATAACGACTAAGTAACAGAAAGCCTCCAAACGTGTGTGTCGGTCGCTAACTAACACCTTGTAATGGTGCCGTTAGCTTTCGGTTAGCTGTATTACCTATCATAGGAAGCGGAATTCAGACAAAAAGTGACAAAAAAACTTTTTGTGCTGTCACTTGGAAGGCCATGTCTAAATTTATTTTGTGAAACTTCGGTGATGATCGTTAAATCATTTCACGGTGAAATTTGTTAAATTATTGCCCTGTAGTGCTCACTAAATCAAAACCTCTTAAGTGACGTAAATGATTCATATTTCAGGCATTTTAGAACCTTCTCTCTAAAGTGATTCGTTTTAAAATATTTATTATTAACTATTGTTTAAAAAATCAAATATCTTTATTTGTTACATATTTAAAAAAAAAAAAAAAACATCAAGCAAAGCTTAAATCAAAAATTTAATGACAATATTTAAATGTTAAAATAATTTTAGAACCTTCTCTCTAAAGTGATTCGTTTTAAAATATTTATTATTAAATATTGTTTAAAAAATCAAATATCTTTATTTGTTACATATTTAAAAAAAAAAAAAAACATCAAGCAAAGCTTAAATCAAAAATTTAATGACAATATTTAAATGTTAAAATGAGTCATTTTTCTTTAAAATGTTTTACTTGAATGGGTATTAAATCTCAATAGAATTGGTTTTAATCGGTAATAATCTTCGCAGTTTATGTCAAGTGGTAGATTTAATGTTTTTTCGAGCTCAGATTAAATTGTTAATACTTTTTTTGGATTGAATTGAAAATATAAAGAGCAAACGGATAGTTATACACTTTTTATTTACTGCTCCGAAACGGAAATCAATAATGATGATATGTACATGAAGTGAAATTATAATGTAAATAAGGACTTTATCTAACAGTACTGTCATTAATTGATGTAGTATGCTAGTCCAGTATACCTCTCAAATTATTTATAATAGTGTTAATGCATTTGGGTGATCGCTATACCTACTATACTATTTTATTTACATACTTTTATTTTAGTTTAGCTTAGTGAATTTTTTCTTGAATAAAGAATCTCAGAGACTTACCAGACCGTTTTTAAAAGAGTGGCATTAATATGAAATTTCCCATTGCTAATGAAACCCTTAACTTTCAGCTAATGAACTGAATCATCCTTAAAAAGCCGTTAACTTAGTACGAATCTTTAAGGATCTACCAATGGGAAGTCTAGTGCAAAGTTCTCTATTGACCAGTTCTAATCTAATATTCTGTCTAACCTCTTCGCTGAGTCTCCAACTAGCCGTTCACTGATGTACCCCATTATTCACTGTCTTTGCTGTATATTAATTTTATACGTTAAACCCTATCATTCTCTTTGCTGCAATGCTATTTCAAATTGTCTACCTTCGGTTGTTGTTGTTGTTTTCTGCCACACACAATTTCTTAATTATTATAAAACCAGAGGCATTGTCCTGATTTTCTTCTTCATTATTCAAAGTTTCAAGGAACATATCACAACAGCTTGATGATTCCTTCAACTTTCTAACGACTAACTCTCCATTCACTCGCGGGAATGAATACGGGTGTCGGTCTTCCAGCTCCTCAATATTCCTTTATATTCCTGACGATAAGCATCCACAAATCCATAAGTGGATTTCTGTCGAAGAAATAGATGCCGTATCTGTTGAACATTTGCTTTTGCTTGCAGCTCCAGAATTGCAGCTGCCTCCTCATCGCAAACGTTGATTCGTGTTGAGAAGGCTAGACATTTTTCCTTATCTCAATCTTTGCAACATATTTTGCTCATTTAAAACCTGGCGTCGTTAATGAATATAACAAGGGTATGCCAGTATCATACTCCAAACTAAAACCATTATCGAAATGTATCTTAAATTCCTCAAAACCTTTAAACGTCTACGAAGGTTGGTTTGCATTCTGGAATCTGACAACCCAAAAGTAAGCACATTTACTATAGCATGAGTTTTTAAACAAATATGGTTCGTCAGCTTAATTTTTCTTTAAAATGGATGCAAAGGATGTGGTTATTTCTGAAGACAAATATAACACAAGGTGAGACATTTATGCTTCTGGATTGTCAAGTTATATCTTGGAGTTGTCCAATAATGTCTTGGAGTTGTCCAATAATGTCTTGGTGTTGTCCAATAATGTCTTGGAGTTGTCCAATAATGTCTTGGAGTTGTCCAATAATGTCTTGGTGTTGTCCAATAATGTCTTGGAGTTGTCCAATAATGTCTTGGAGTTGTCCAATAATGTCTTGGAGTTGTCCAATAATGTCTTGGAGTTGTCCAATAATGTCTTGGAGTTGTCCAATAATGTCTTGGAGTTGTCCAATAATGTCTTGGAGTTGTCCAATAATGTCTTGGTGTTGTCCAATAATGTCTTGGAGTTGTCCAATAATGTCTTGGAGTTGTCCAATAATGTCTTGGTGTTGTCCAATAATGTCTTGG
>CAXITT010000846.1:219400-293907 GCA_964033795.1 Lymnaea stagnalis
GTTGTCCAATAATGTCTTGGTGTTGTCCAATAATGTCTTGGAGTTGTCCAATAATGTCTTGGAGTTGTCCAATAATGTCTTGGTGTTGTCCAATAATGTCTTGGAGTTGTCCAATAATGTCTTGGAGTTGTCCTATAATGTCTTGGAGTTGTCCAATAATGTCTTGGAGTTCTCCAATAATGTCTTGGAGTTGTCCAATAATGTCTTGGAGTTGTCCTATAATGTCTTGGAGTTGTCCTATAATGTCTTGGAGTTGTCCAATAATGTCTTGGAGTTGTCCAATAATGTCTTGGACTTGTCCAATAATGTCTTGGAGTTGTCTAATAATGTCTTGGAGTTGTCCAATAATGTCTTGGAGTTGTTCAATAATGTCTTGGAGTTGTCCAATTACGCCTTGGATTCTTCATTCAATGTGCAATGTTTTGTATCAATGCTTTGCCAGATAGGAATAAAATATGACCCCCCCCCCCGACTTCACCCATATTTTCTCAAATGTCACTGTTAAAATCTCCCACCACTAGGCAGGTGGGGGAGTTTTTAAGGCTCAGTGGCAATTTACGGGAATAACTCAGTCTAAGGTGTGAATTCGTCTATTGAAACTCTCAACTTGACACCCTGACGGGAAGATGAATCCGGCAACTACGGTACATAAAGACGAGCTGCAGTTCTTTTGTTTGGACACGATCATTTGATCAACAATATCAAGTAAATCTAGGTTCATATAAGAGGTCCGAATTTTATTGGCTCTCTATAAATTATACTGTTTCTTTACAGACATAACTACCTTCATATAAACTATGCTATCTCTTTTAAAACTATACAGAATCTTTATGAACTATACAGAATCTTTATGAACTATACAGAATCTTTATGAACTATACAGAATCTTTATGAACTATACAGAATCTTTATGAACTATACAGAATCTTTATGAACTATACAGAATCTTTATGAACTATACAGAATCTTTATGAACTATACAGAATCTTTATGAACTATACAGAATCTTTATGAACTATACAGAATCTTTATGAACTATACAGAATCTTTATGAACTATACAGAATCTTTATGAACTATACAGAATCTTTATGAACTATACAGAATCTTTATGAACTATACAGAATCTTTATGAACTATACTGAATATTTACAAACTATTCTGAATCTTTATGACTATACTTCTGTTATGCTTTTAGACATGACACCAACAGAGAATTCTTTAATTCCACAGTGTCTTGTAAAATTAATTATTTTTTTAAAGTCCGTTTCGTTTCTATATTTTAAAACTACTTTTTAAACATACCAGTAATCATCCTGGACCTAAACAACCTCTACAAACTCTTGACAAACCTAACTACTTTTTTAGGCTGGGGTACCGCGCTGTATAAGACAACTTATCATTATTATTAGTATTATTATTATTATTATTACTTTTACTGACCATCTTTAAAGCACTTTTAAAATTTTAAATTGTTGGATTCTTCCATCAAGTCCAATCCACTTTTTTTTCTCATTGAAGAAAAATAGAACTGCTGTAGCTGTTTTAAATGCGATCATAATCGCTCACCCCTCGTCCACATTATTTCTTGCCGTCGGCGAGATTCTCTACGTGTTCGGTTAAACTGTTGATCATTATTTGGGAAACGTTGGACTCTAACCCCAAAGTCCAAGAGTCGTTTTGTTTTTCGTTCATGACAATAAAGGGCAACCGTTGCGGTTTGGTTTAGAGCCAGCGTTCTCGCCGGCTTCTTGTCAACATCGTTCCAGCACGTTGGTGACACGCTCTACGTGTTTGGATTTATATTTACTATTTTGTTTTTATATAAGGATTACGCCTGCAGTGTCTTGCTGAGATTTTCAAAAATATTCTGACACTCAAATCGGTCACGACACACCTAGGACGTAAATGTGTCGGCTCAGATTGTTTTTCTGGACGTGTCACAGAGATTGTCCGGAAACATTGTTCAAAACGGATTTTGTTTCCTGTTCTTATTGTAATGTATTCAGAAAAAAACATAGATCACAACTGTTGCCGTTAATGATGGTATTGTTACTGGTGTGTCCTCACCCTCAACATTGGTTCGTATTTGGTGCTACTGTCTCCCCTCCACGACACCCCTCGACCCGATGCATTTTGACAGGTTGATCGTCGCCTCAAATTGTCTACGGGTTTGTCTTCTTTTACTCAGACTCAACACAATTTCTGAATTATTATGACATCCGAAGCGCGTGTCCAGATGGCCTCCTTCTATACTCGTAGTACGCAAAGATTCAATGAACATATTACGTCAGCTGGATGACTGCTTCAACTCTCGGACGACTAGCTCACCAGTCCCTCACAGAAAGAGATGACGGGTGTCCGTCTGCGAGCGCCTCAACAGCACTGCTCAACAGAACCGAACCGACTAGGACAAATTCTACCTACCGTACGGAACTCTAAATGTCACTGCTTTCTAAAAAGCATCTCAGCATACTAACGTCTAAATGATCTAAGCTCCACGTCATTTTTTCCTCGGCATTTAAACGTCAAGTGTTTACTACACATCATGCAATCAAAAGAAAAAAGTCCATAGAAGACAAATGACACCTGAAATCATTGTGTAGCATCCACAAATCGAAAACACCCACAAAAATAGTTCCTAACATTTAAAAAAAAAATTAAACGATGTGTGTTTTATAATCTTTCTCATCTATTTAAAGTGCAAATCTACTGTCCTCAATAGTTAGACCTGGAGTTGTCCAGTGTCGGGCTCCGAGCGCTTACTCTCATGTGTAACTGTATCAGCTTACCACATTCCACATAAGCTTACATGTGTAACACAACCCGGTGCATTGATGACTTGTGTGTTTTTCTGAGTATCTGGAAATCTCTTAAGCACTTTGCATCGAATAAGTTGTTTTGTCGTCAATATTCAAATAGGTTTATACATTCTATAATGTATACTCGTCATTCATTTTAATATATTTTTATGCTAACCACCACAGGCTCTAAGTTTGTTACTCATCATGTGCAGGACACCAGATCTGTTCAAAACTGACATTGCACAAGACCTGGTCATCACTGACATGGACAACCTGTGTTAAATATGATTTAATAGTTCTGTTGTTTCATAAGACCAACTCAGTACTTTTAAGTCTGAATCTTTTTAATTCATTAAATTTTTCTTAACTCTGTCTAAATATTTACTTTAATCGCATATTATTTCTTTTTATTGTGATTTTTATACTCTCCACAGTTTAATATTCTGAAAATGTCTTCTACTTTCGACAATATCTTTTAATCCTTAAGGAAAAAGAACACATTCATTTTTTTTCTCCAAAAAAGTTCGTACTTTATAATTTAAATAAGTATAGATATATATTACTACATGTAATTTTTTCCCCTTTTTAAAAAAAACATATATATATATAGATGAAATAAAATTACCCCATTATATATCATTGGTATATTTCTTATTACTTGACTGCAAAATTGTTTGTTTAAAAACCAACAAACGTTCACACTAACTCTTCATTGTAATTTATCAACTCCTTGCGACCAAAATTGGGTTTTCGGTCAACGTTCGTTAATGATTGAGTACGTAATTTAATGTTCTGACTTTTTAAAGATCCTATTCTCATTGCTATACTTGGACATCAGCCTATAACCTATCAGCATATAACATATAATCCTACAACCTATCAGCCTATAACATATAATCTTTTAACCAATCAGCATATAACATATAATCCTATAACCTATCAGCCCATAACATATAATCCTATAACCTATCAGCCTATAACATATAATCTTTTAACCAATCAGCATATAACATATAATCTTATAACCTATCAGCCTATAACATATAATCTTTTAACTTATCAGCATATAACTAAGCTTATAACCACCACTGCTGTATAAGCTTTTGGTCGGCTTGTTAAGTTGTTTATACCTGGAGGCGCCACAGTACATAGAGATTTAAATAAAACCTGCAAATTCAGGGAGGGGGGGGGAGCAAATGCCCTGATGCCCATTGTTACGATAGAGCAACACCTGACGTCTACATGGGAATATGATAGCAGCTAGAAAATA
This sequence comes from Lymnaea stagnalis, assembly GCA_964033795.1. Lineage (NCBI taxonomy): Eukaryota > Metazoa > Mollusca > Gastropoda > Lymnaeidae > Lymnaea > Lymnaea stagnalis. Next base: position 223,474 of record CAXITT010000846.1, read on the forward strand.
TACTAAAACAATCAGCTTTACTGACAATAGTCATATTTATTCCACAAAGAATTATATTTAGTTTTTAAAAAAACTTTTAATTGATTCTGCATTATAAAATTTAAGTGTCCAAACTTTTTAACTTCCTTATTAACAAGTTAAGGATGTAAATAAAATGATTTTCCTACAATGTTATTTCATTTAAATAGATTAGGCCACAATAAAATGCATTTATAAATTGATGTATATTATAATTCATTTTTTCATTGGAGGAGTGGGGTAGAAAATGTTTACATAATTACTTAAGAGATGGGTGTGGTCATCGAAAGTTTGACTGTTGTTGACAAAGGTGGGAAGGGGTCGAAATTGCATAAAAATTTTGACGTAATTAACTGACAACCCAAAAGACATAAATTGATCAATTTAGATGTTATCGTTAAAATTTGTTGTACACTCCAACACTCACAATCTTGACATACTTTTTGGGGGCGAGATAATATGTTAAACATCGCTTCGTGTTTCTTCTTTTTATCGAATAATCATTCTCAGCCTGATAGATACTGTTCACAAAAAAGAAAGACAACAGGTGGCATGATAATAATTCAAATAATAAAGGATTCTCATAAAATTACGCAGGGCGTATCATGAACTTCGTTAATACATACATGTCATGTGACAACTCATGTCCATATTTTTTAAACCTCAATTCTTCTCAAAGTGTATCGTTCTCCAAACACTTTGTCGTTTATCTTCCATATCTTGACAATCACGGCATCTTTTACTTTTTCTCAGGGGATCCACTCATTAACTTTCGTTTGCATGAGTAAAATAAATCATGTCTTAAATATTATTTAAATTGTCAATTTTAATAACTTTGGCACCGAAACCAACAATACATTGTGTCTGTAATGACCTTCACCTAATTGGATGAAGGATGCGTAATTCTGTCTAAATATTCGTTAAACCCCGGAAAATTCCTGGATAACTTTCGAAAATCCTTCGATAAATGATTACGTATGTAGGATTCTTAGCAACATTTGAAAAGAACGTTATACCACTGCTTCGTTTTGGAATAGAACGTTATAACACTGCTTCGTTTTGGAATATAACATGATAACAATGCTTGGTGTTGGAACAGAACGTGGTAACAATGCTTGGTGTTGGAATAGCACGTGATAACACTGCTTGGTTTTGGACTTACGATTTGAGTGCCACCCTTCTGCGTTTTTTTTTTTTTGGTTTTTCTCTACTTATTAAGTAGAAGGTGCACTTCTTGTCAAAGCATAACAGCGAAGCATGCTTCGTAACTGGGGAAATATAGTCTGGTCATTCTATATTATCGAATATTTCCAATTTAAAACTGCACACACCTGTAAAATCACGTCCAAGTCATATGAAAATCTCTTAAAGCTCCTGTACAAACAAAAAACGCAGTAAGACGATGACTGCAATAATAAATCATACACTAACAATAGGGAAGAATAAATTGTTTTTGCTCTCTATTGTAAAAGTATCGATATCTTTTGCTTACTTTATTTTATTATCGCTGCTGCCAGTCAGCAGAAGTTATTCAAATATAAGGTTGAGCTGTCCTATGCTTATAATCCTATGCATGTATCATTAGAAGAATATAATTACGCCGAATCGAAATACATATGCACTAATTGTGGATGAGTGGGAATAAAGATTTGTAGATCGTGATTTGTTTTGTAGTAAATGTTGAAAAAATGATGTCTTAAGAGTAAAAATTATTTGATTTCTATCATCCATGCTAATCCCCCTAAACTTTTCGCATGATTCAAGGAAGTAACAACGAAATCTCTTCATGTTTTATGAGCTAAAGATTTTTCAAGTCCATAGTGCAGAACTTTCTATTTTGATTCACTGACAGTGTCATAACTTTCGTGCCGACATACTGACAATGACAGACAAATAATGACGATTTTCTGATATGATCTTCATGTTAAGATTCTTTATTTCACTGTGTTGATAAACGTTGCCCTCTGATCTGTAATTGCGCAGTTCTTATCAATTTTAAACATAAAATAATTCTGTTGCTTCTCTTGGACCTGGTCAAGCCGTTTCTTTGTAGAACGACTTCAAAATCTCGAACTTCCTCACCAATCTAGAGCGTGTTCACTAATCTAAAACGTCCTCGCTAATCTAGAGCGCCCTTACTAAACTAGAGCATTCTCACTAATTTGGTACACGATAACAAAACGAAAATAGTGTTAAAAGACTATCTATTACATAAATATGTATATATTTAAATACATACATATATATGAGACCAAAAGGCAACGTTAATCAAAAAAATATGAACGTCCATAATTACAAACCACAGACTATAAAGTCACGAAGTATGATCTTTATTCGCCGTGTCCAATATTCTATCTTGACCCTTTTCTAAAATTCTATGTTGACCACTCCTTAACTTTCTATGTTGACCACTCTCTAAATTTCTATGTTGACCAATCTCTAGCTTTCTATGTTGGCTAATCCTCAATGTTATTTGGTTCCCGATAAAATTGGAATTTTGTATGGTATCTAATTTCTAACACTCTGATATTACTACCGTTCAATATTCTAGATCGTCCTCTCTAATGTTAAAATACTCGTATCATCCCTTAGCTCTCCCATTCTAGTACGTTCCAAAAAGCGTACTATGTGATCTATCGATTCTGATTTCTAAACAAAATATTGATAGTACACTATATCTTGTATCGACTCAGCATTTAATCATCTCATGTTGGGTCATCTTAAATCTTTCGTAACAAAAAAGACCCCCAAAAATAATGTGTATAATCAAAAGGCTTGCTTCCGATACCGCTACACTTGAGTACATTCTGAACTGGGTGTACGTAGAAGTGTCTCATATTTGGGCACATCCTGAACTTAATGTGGGTAGAAGTGTCTCATATTTGGGCATATCCTGAACTTTTTGTACGTAGAAGTGTCTCATATTTGGGCACATCTTGAACTTGGTGTGGGTAGAAGTGTCTCATATTTGGGCACATCCTGAACTTAATGTGGGTAGAAGTGTCTCATATTTGGGCACATCCTGAACTTTTTGTACGTAGAAGTGTCTCATATTTGGGCACATCTTGAACTTGGTGTGGGTAGAAATGTCTCTTATTTGGGCATATTCTAAACTTGGTGTTGGTAAACGTGTCTTTTCTTTGGGCACATACTAAACTTAGTATGTGTAGAAGTGTCTACTTTTTGGCACATCCTTAAACTTGGTGTGGGTAGAAATGCCACTTATTTGGGCACATACTAAACTTTCTGCTGGTAAAATTTTTGGCTTATTTGGGTACATCCTGAATTTGGGGTTGGTAGAAGTATATCTTATTTGTGCCCATCTTGAACTTGGTGAGGGTAGAAGTGTCTCTTATTTAGGCACATCTTGAACTTGGTGTGGCTAGAAGTGTCTCTTATTTAGGCACATCCTGAACTTGGTGTGGCTAGAAGTGTCTCTTATTTAGGCACATCCTGAACTTGGTGTGGCTAGAAGTGTCTCTTATTTAGGCACATCCTGAACTTGGTGTGGCTAGAAGTGTCTCTTATTTAGGCACATCCTGAACTTGGTGTGGCTAGAAGTGTCTCTTATTTAGGCACATCCTGAACTTGGTGTGGCTAGAAGTGTCGACGTTTAGTCGCAGCTTTCGAGACCGTTGTATCACTGCTCCTTCCTATTTGTCAATATTCCATTGTAAGGCAGACCTTTGTGTGTCTTCGTGTTGACCCTGTAGGATTCTTTTCAACGCCGAATAAGTGTACATTGAAAGAAAGAATGACATTCCCGTATTTTTCTCAAATCGTTCATACTATTTATACACAGTTTTGCATTGCTAAACCTTTCATAATTTAAGTTTATTTTCTTTTTCTTTTCCGAAGTACTGAACTCCACAAAGCCTCCAAAAGCGTGTTTAGTTTGCTATTTATCCCTTGCCATGATGCTTGGGGTAAGCTGTATTTCTTATAATAGGGAGCGAAATTCAGACAAAGTTATAGATCTACATTTCGTGCTGTCACTTGGAAGTCACATCTAAATTTATTTTGGGTAACTTCGCAGATATTCTTAAAATCATTTCACGGTGATATTCATTAAATCATTTCACGGGGATATTCATAAAATCATTTCACGGGGATATTCTTAAAATCATTTCACGGTGATATTCGTTAAATCATTTCACGGTGATATTCTTAAAATCATTTCACGGTGATATTCATAAAATCATTTCACGGGGATATTCATAAACTCATTTCACGGTGATATTCTTAAAATCATTTCACGGTGATATTCTTAAAATCATTTCACGGGGATATTCATAAACTCATTTCACGGTGATATTCATAAAATCATTTCACAGGGATATTCTTAAAATCATTTCACGGGGATATTCTAAAAATCATTTCACGGTGTTATTCGTTAAATCATTTCACGGTGATATTCTTAAAATCATTTCACGGTGATATTCATAAAATCATTTCACGGGGATATTCATAAAATCATTTCACGGTGAGATTCTTAAAATCATTTCACGGGGATATTCTTAAAATCATTTCACGGCGATATTCTTAAAATCATTTCACGGTGATATTCTTAAAATCATTTCACGTCGATATTCGTTAAACATTTCACGGTGATATTCGTTAAATTCGTTAAATCAATGCACGTTTATATAGTTCGTTGCTCACGCGGTATAAAATAAAGTATTTTGGTCCATGAAAAAAAAAGTTTGGGAAATCCAGGTCGTTTATAACTCCTCTAGCAGACGGCGATGAAAGGAGAATGGCCTTTCAAATATGCAATATCACTTTTTTTATGCACACTTATCTTCTATGGACTCACGATATAATAAATGAAAGTAAACAAAACGAAGAATATATCTCAACTTGAGTCACAGAATAGCAAATTAGCAGGTAATCTTTAAGACATTACCTTGGCCAGTCTACGACCACCGCACAGAACTCTAAACATCGCTGTACCCTAAACAATATCTTAACACAATTCATACTAAATTTCAATCTACCAACTCAACCAACTTATCGCCATCCTGCGTTCCCACAATATTCGAACAAATCACTTGTTTATTGAACGTTTAAACATAAAAAAATCAAAGGCCCACAATAAAGCACGCACAACTAACACGCAGCATTCACAAACCACCACTCTCAGAAAAAAAAGTTCATAACTTGTATTAATTTCAATTGTCAAATACGTTTCTCACCCTTTACAAGTAAATCTGCTGTTATCAATGATTAGAGCTGGGGGGTGATCAGTTTACACTACTTTGTAACTGTGTAAATCAGGTTGCGCTGGACATATTAGTAGATGACTCAAAACACCCTCTGCAATGATGACTTGGGTTTCTTCTGGATATCTGGAAATCTCTTGATCACACTGCATCGGATGAGTTGTTTTTTTCGGTAAATATCCTAATAGGTTATAAATTCTTTAATTTAAACTCTTCATTCAGTCTAAGATATGTGTTAACAAATGCTCTGAGTTCCCATAATTTTCTTTTAAAATTATCTTACTTCTCTAAAGCGTTTTATAATACATATAAATGTTTTGTTCACAAATTTACTGTGCTCGCACAGGTTTGTGCACTTTTTTTGCGCACTTTCACTCTTGTATGGGTAGAATTCTGCTTTCACAACCGCTCCGATGTCGCTCCTCCGTCGCCGACAGATATCGCTTTCGTTTGCAGATGTAGCATTACATCTGACACTTCGTCGCATACAATGATGGGTGTCGAGAGACTAGAAGTTTCTCCTCATCCAGATCTTTGCAACATCTTCAAACATTTACAATGTGACATCCTTAAAGAACATAGCAGTGGTATGCCAGTAACATACTCCACACAAGAACCATAATGTAAATGTATCTCAGTTTGGTTTGCAATCTGGAATCACACAAAGACGAAAGTACACAATTTAATACAGCATGCGTTTAAAAAAAAATTATAGTTCATTAGATTCATTAAAAAAAAATTTTTTGATTGAATGATGTGGTTATTTCTGACGAAAAATATATATATAAAAGAGATGTGATGTGGTAGACAATATGTGTCTTATAACGTGACAGAGCAAACATAAACTCAAATTAGGTATTTCAGCTGTCAAATTATATCTTGGAGTTGTCCGATTATGTATTGTAGCTGTCCAATTATGTGTTAGAACTATCCAATTGTGTCTTGGAGGTGTCCGATATGTCTTGGAGTTGTCCATTTATGTCTAGGGGTTGTCGAATTATGTCTGGGGGTTATCTAATAATGTCTTTGATTTGTCCAATTATGTATGGGAGTTGTCCGATATGTCTTCGAGTTGTCCGATATGTCTTGGAGTTGACAATTTATGATTAGGGGTTGGACAATTATGTCTTGCGGTTGTCCAATTATGTCTTGGAGTAGTATAATTATGTCTTCGTTTGTCCAATTATTTCTAGGGTTTGGCAAATTATGTCTTGTGGCTAACCAATTATGTGTTGGTGTTTCCTATTATGTCTTTGAGTTGCCCAATTATTTCTTGGTGTTATCCAAATTATGTCTTTGAGTTGCCCAATTATTTCTTGGTGTTATTCAATTATGTCTTTGGGTTGCCCAATTATTTCTTGGTGTTATCCAATTATGTCTTTGGGTTGTCCAATTATTTCTTGGTGTTATCCAATTATGTCTTTGAGTTGCCCAATTATTTCTTGGTGTTATCCAATTATGTCTTTGAGTTGTACAATTATTTCTTGGTGTTATTCAATTATGTCTTTGAGTTGCCCAATTATTTCTTGGTGTCATCCAATTATGTCTTGGGGTTATCCAATTATGTCTCGGAGTTGTCCCATAATGTTTTTGGTTTGTCCAAGTATGTCTTGGAGTTGTCCACTTGTAATATTCTGAATTTTTATAATTATACTTCCAGTATATTTTTTAGACATATCAAAATTACAAACTCTCCCACTTTTTTTATGTGTCTTCGTACGGACGCCTGTAGGCTCTGTTGAAAAGTTGAACTGGTTTAAATTTTAAAAGAATTATAGAAATACGTTCAAGTATCCTTCTCAGTTCGTTAACAATATTTACAAGCATTTTTTCTGGCTTGGCAAACCTTTCATAACTTAAGTTTATATTAGTTTTCATCTCTGAACGACTAAATAACAGAAAGCCTCCAAAAGTAGGTGTCGGTTGCTAGCAGGCTCCCCCGCCATGGTGCCGTTAGCTTTCGGTTAGCTGTATTACCTATGACAGAAGGAGGAATTTTAGATAAGGTGGCCGAAAACTTCATGTGCTGTCACTTGGACTTCACGTCTAAATTTATTTTGTGTATCTTCGGTGATATTGCCTGGCGATGCTCACTAACTCAATACCTCTTAAATGATGTGAATGTATCATGTTTCAGGGATTCTGAAATATATTCTGTAAATTCGTTTTCTTATGTTTTTAAAAAATAACTTTAATTTAAAAAATCAAATATGATTACTTGTTATTTCAAAAAAAAAACATTAAGAAGAGCTGAAATCAAAAATTTAAGATTTTTTTTCCCATGATGTAGGCAGTAGCATTGACAGACAGTTTGTACTCGCTTAGGCAGTAGCATTGACAGACAGTTTGTACTGGCTTAGGCAGTAGCTTTGACAGACAGTTTGTACTGGCTTAGGCAGTAGCATTGACAGACAATTTGTACTCGCTTAGGCAGTAGCATTGACAGACAGTTTGTACTCGCTTAGGCAGTAGCATTGACAGACAGTTTGTACTCGCTTAGGCAGTAGCATTGACAGACAGTTTGTACTCGCTTAGGCAGTAGCATTGACAGACAGTTTGTACTGGCTTAGGCAGTAGCATTGACAGACAGTTTGTACTCGCTTAGGCAGTAGCATTGACAGACAGTTTGTAATCGCTTAGGCAGTAGCATTGACAGACAGTTTGTACTCGCTTAGGCAGTAACATTGACAGACAGTTTGTACTCGCTTAGGCAGTAGCATTGACAGACAGTTTGTACTCGCTTAGGCAGTAGCATTGACAGACAGTTTGTACTCGCGTGATGGCGTCAAGGAATCCTCGTCGTCACCATTGCTGATTCAAGTTTGTTGTTACGATGTCTCTCCCCCCCCCCTTCCCCACACACACACACAGTGTTCTGACAGGTATTTCGTTTGCTCAATTTTTTTCTTTCTGCCACACACACAATTTCTTAATTATTTGAAAACCCGTTGACACGCTGTCCATCCATTTATACTTCTTCTTTATTCATAGTACACAAAATAAAACATAATGCTGCAGCTTGATGATTCGTCAAACTGTCTGACGACTAACACCTCCAGTCACTCACGCAAATGTATACGGCAACGTTTCGGCGAGCTCCTCAATAGCAGTGTTTCTTTCAGAAATTTTCCTCAGGGGGAGCACTTCAGATTTTCGGGGGGGGGGGGGGTCCAGTGCCTGCAGTACCAGTTGATTTATTGTTGAACATATTTTTGCTCGTGGGGGGGGGGCACTTGGCTTTCCCCGAGGGGCAGTGCCCTCCGGAGATATAGCTGAAAGAAACCCTGCTCAATAGCACTCACTGCTCAACAGAACCAAACCCACCACTGCCTCAACTCACTACCTTACACAACCCTCAACATCACTGCGCCCTAAACACTATCGCAACATACTAATTATAATTATTACGTCTCAACGCGCTAAGCGCTACTCCGCCTTCCATCAGCATTTAAACAGATCAATTGTTTACTGAATTTTGACACATCGTGCAGTCAAACCAACAAGTCCACAGCAAACATCTTGACCCGTGAACTCATCTAGTGGCATCTACAAAACAAACACAATCACAAAAACAGTTCATAAATTTTTTTAAAAAAACGTATGTGTTTAAAATCGTTGTCATCCCGTAACGTGTAAATCTACTGTTCTGAATGGTTAGAACCGGATTGTTCCAGTTTCTTGCTCCGACCGCTTACAAACATTTGTGACCGTGTCTGCTCACCACATGCCGCACATGAATAAATGACTCAAAACACCCGGTGCATTGATGACTTGTGGGGTCTTCTGGATGTCTGGAATTCTCTTAAACACATGGCATCGGATGAGTTGTTTATTTTTCGTCAATATCCGAATAGATTATAAATATATTCTATAATTTATTCTCGTCACTCAACTTAAGATAGTTGTTATGCTATCCAGCGTGGGCACTGAGTCGCCATTACCGTCTCAAGTTGCTCATCACGGACATTACACAAGATCTGTTCAAAACTGACATTACACAAGACCTTGACATCACTGACATAGACGACCTGTGATAACAAAACTATTTAATACTTTTGTTGCTTCGTCAGACTCAGTTCTTTTAAGTTTGAATCTGTTTTATTTTTTAATATTTTATCAAATCTGTCTAACTGGTTAAGTTTATGGTATATCATGTATTTTTTTTTGTGATCGTTATAATCTCCATAGTTAACTATTCTTAAAGTGCCTCCTCATTTCGACAATATTTTTGTAATCTTTTAGGGAAAAAAAACAGATTTATATTTTTACTAAATACATTTGAACATGTCAAAAATAAAGCCCATATTTCGTAGCTTTAATATGTATATATGTATGTATGAATGTATATATATAACTTTATATATACATGTGTATGTATATATATACATATGTATATATATACACACAACACACACACACACATATATATATATATATTACTACATGCAATTTAACTTTTTTACCCCCTCTTATCAACCCGTTTTTGGTGAATATTTATTATTATTATTAATTTATGAATAAATTAAAATTTCCCCATCATATATCATTTGTTTATTTCTTATTACATGACTTCAAAATTGGTTGTCTAAAACACAAAAATTTCCCAATATATCTGCGATGTAATTTTTAAACTCTTTTTAACCAAGATCTTGGGTATTGGTCCACCTGATAATGTTAATTATAGATTGGATACGTTATTCACTGTTATGGCTTTTTTTAGAACCCATTCTCATTGCTTTGCTTCTTTATCAACTTATAACCTATCAGCCTATTACCTATCAGCCTATTACCTATCAGCCTATAACCTATCAGCCTATGACCTATCAGCCTATGACCTATCAGCCTATGACCTATCAGCCTATAACCTATCAGCCTATAACCTATCAGCCTATAACCTATCAGCCTATAACCTATCAGCCTATAACCTATCAGCCTATAACCTATCAGCCTATAACCTATCAGCCTATAACCTATCAGCCTATAACCTATCAGCCTATAACCTATCAGACTTTACTTATCAACCTATAAACTATCATCCTATGCACTATGAATCTGAAAATTATTAAACTATAACCGCTCAGCCTTTAACCACTACCTGCTGTATGAAATTTTTAATACTCTTTTGTATAGCAAAGTCCACCCCTTTCCAACACACACAAATTTGAAATTTGAACATGTAATATGATAATTCTATATAGAATGTTTACTCTTGGGACTGCAACGACCTGTTAAACCTGTTGGTCCAAATGAATGCGCTCCTTTAAAAGTTTGTATTCTTTTTTTTTTGCTTTTCTTTAACAGGCCACAGAAAGCTGTTCATTAACCTGACAATGGCACACCTCAAAGCTGTCCATTCACCTGAAACTGTCACACCTCAAACGTGTCCATCATATCACAATGTCACACCTCAAAGCTGTCCATTCACCTGACAATGTCACACCTCAAAGCTGTCCATTCACCTGACAATGTAACACCTCAAAGCTGTCCATTCACCTGACAATGGCACACCTCAAAGATTTTCATTCCTCTCACAATGTCACACCTCAAAGCTGTCCATTCTCCTGAAAATGTCACACCTCAAAGCTGTCCATTCACTTGAAACTGTCACACCTCAAACGTGTCCATCATATGACAATGTCACACCTCGAAACTGTTCCTTCACCTGACATTGTCACACATTTCGAGGTTATTTTCTCTCAATTGACCTGGAAGCTGATTTCCAAAGAAATTCTAAACAAGTTAAATATCTTCAGCACTGAAAAAAATTAGTCTTTGGGTTATTAGAAGTTTTGCTTGCTTTCCATGTTCATAAGTCAATGAATGTGTGATTAGTAAGTATAGTTAAGATTGCTTCCCATGTTCATAAGTCAAAGCATGTGTGATTAGAAAGTATAGTTAGGATTACTTCCCATATTCATAAGTCAATGCATTGGTGAAGAGATGGTATATTTTGTGTATATTCCCACAATAATATTTGGAAATTGCTGGAGAAAGTATATTTCATAAAGACACAAAATAATCAATTGCTACGTTATCTTTAAAGTTTGTTGTACACTCTCCCACTACCACTCTTGACATATTTTCAGTGGAATAATATGTTAACTATCGCTTCGTTTTTCTTCTTTTATTCTAATCATATTTGCTCATGGATACTGCTCACACAGAATCACATGGCGAGATAATAATTCAAATATTAAGATTGATTCTCATTATAAAAAACTCACGGTGAGTCCTGAACATGGTTACTATACGCATGGCCAAGTCCCTTTTTTTAAAGACTTCAATTCTATCCACTTTGTGCAGCTAGTAAATTTGTACATCTAACTTACATATTTTGAAAACAATTGAATATAAAATTTATTCGCTTAGCTATCAACTCAAAACTTTTCCTCCGCTCTAAACTGTATATTATAGATAGTAGCGTAGCTTATCATTTTTTCGCCTTTAGGGGGGGGGGAGGGGGGCTTAATTTTTATTGTCCCCCCCCCCACACCAAAAAAAATAACACTTAAAAATACAAATACTATTTTAAAAACTACACATCATACAAGTGCACATTTATTTTCAATTCAAGAATGCCATTTTGTCTCTTTGGTGTGTAGAAATAAAGATCTTGGAAGGCTCTCTACGTCTGCTTTGATTGATTTGCTCCTCACATCTAAATTCGTTCTCTTAAAGCAAAAAACCTCGAACGTTATATCTACATTGGGGGTCGTATGAATTCTATTACATTATATCTTTGTTTTTAAAAGCACAATGTTTGGTATACAAGTGGAAACATAATGTGCTCGCTTTTTTTTTGTTTTTTTTTTTTGTTGACAACTGTTAGTCTATGATTCAGATCTCAGAATCATCCCAAAACCTACAGAAAACAACATTTCAGAGACAAGACGCTCTTTCTCTTTCCATAGCCACAATTTTTGGATGCAGCGTTTGTACAACGCTGGCCATTTAATGTAAACCAATTACATCGTGTATGTTTCTTGTGATAAATTATTTCCCATTTTCACACCTCAACTCTTCTCAGAACGGGGCGTTCTACAAACACTTTGTTCTTTTGTCTTCCATTTCTTGACAATACCTGCAGGTCGTTCTCCAAACACTTTGTCGTTTCTCTTCCATTTCTTGACAACACCTGAAGGTCGTTCTCCAAACACTTTGTTCTTTTGTCTTCCATTTCTTGACAATACCTGCAGGTCGTTCTCCAAACACTTTGTCGTTTCTCTTCCATTTCTTGACAACACCTGCAGGTCGTTCTCCAAACACTTTGTCGTTTCTCTTCCATTTCTTGACAATACCTGCAGGTCGTTCTCCAAACACTTTGTCGTTTCTCTTCCATTTCTTGACAACACCTGCAGGTCGTTCTCCAAACACTTTGTCGTTTGTCTTCCATTTCATGACAATACCTGCAGGTCGTTCTCAAAACACTTTGTCGTTTGTCTTACATTTCTTGATAACACCTGCACGTCGTTCTCCAAATACTTTGTCGTTTGTCTTCCATTTCATGACAACACCTGCAGGTCGTTCTCCAAACACTTTGTCGTTTGTCTTACATTTCTTGATAACACCTGCACGTCGTTCTCCAAACACTTTGTCGTTTGTCTTCCATTTCATGACAACACCTGCAGGTCGTTCTCCAAACACTTTGTCGTTTGTCTTCCATTTCTTGACAATACCTGCAGGTCGTTCTCCAAACACTTTGTTCTTCTGTCTTCCATTTCTTGACAACACCTGCAGGTCGTTCTCCTAACACTTTGTTCTTTTGTCTTCCATTTCTTGACAACACCTGCAGGTCGTTCTCCAAACACTTTGTTCTTTTGTCTTCCATTTCTTGACAACACCTGCAGGTCGTTCTCCAAACACTTTGTTCTTTTGTCTTCCTATTCTTGACAACACCTGCAGGTCGTTTGTCTTCCATTTCTTGACAACACCTGCAGGTCGTTTGTCTTCTATTTCTTGACAACACCTGCAGGTCGTTCTCCAAACACTTTGTTCTTTTGTCTTCCATTTCTTGACAACACCTGCAGGTCGTTTGTCTTCCATTTCTTGACAACACCTGCAGGTCGTTTGTCTTCCATTTCATGACAACTCCTGCATCTTTGACTTTATCTCAGGGGGCCTCGGTCGTCAACTTTTCGTTAACAAAATGGGAACAAAATATATTAAAAATCATATTGAAATTGTAATCTGGAACAAGCCTCTGCACCGACACAAGCAAAGTGCCGAGTCTGTAATGACCTACGCCTGAATGGATGAATCTTCTGCTATGTTTTCGTTAATCCCTTGACGATTATCCTTCGAATATCCTCTCGATAAGCCATTTCTTATTTCACTGTGAACGAAGCAATGGAATAGAACATGATAACTATTATTAGCATGGGAATACAACGTGAAAAAAACTGTTTGGCGTTGGAATAGAACGGGATAACATTGCTGGGCGCGGGAATAACTATTAAAGTGATGTCATTTTGCGTCTTGTTTTTTTTTCTCTACTTATTAAAGGGCACATCTTTGTGAGGCATAACAGTTACGCATAGTTCGTAAATGTGAAATATAGTCTGGTCATTTTATATTTGTAGAATATTTCACCCTTAGAATAAAAAAACTATACAAATCTGTAAAAATCCCATCCAAGACATATAATTTTAAAAAATATAATTAGTCTTAAATTTAAAAAAAAAAAATAAGCAAAAAATATGGACGCATGGAAAAACATTTCGCACATCTTGAAGTGTTTTATGGTAAATGTCGCAAAATTCATTTCTAAAAAATGTAATCTTTTTCTTATTTACTTCATCCTGTTCACTATCGCGTCGAGATTTCCGCATATTTTAAGGACATTACAAGGAAATCTCTTCTTTGTTATCATCTATCGGGTCCCACAAGTTTATAGTGTACAACATTTTTTTAATGCTAATTTTCTGGCAGTGTCACAACTAATCTGCAGACGCACTGACAATGTCTCAACTTTCATGATGAGTTTTTGATATGGTCTTCATGTTGTAGTTCCTTTTATGTGGTTGCAATATATACATTTTATGTCGTAGTCTTTTGTTCACTTTGTGGATCATCATCGCTTTCTGATCAGTTTTCGGGCAGTTCTGATCAATTTAAAATACAACTTATATTTTTTGCTTCTCTTGGACCAGGTGAATCCATTTCCTTCTAATCTAGAAAGTCCTCAGTAATCTAGATCATCCTGTCTAATCTAGATCGTCCTGTCTAATCTAGAAATTCCTCAGTAATCTAGATCGTCCTCACTAATCTAGAAAGTCCTCAGTAATATAGATCGTCCTCACTAATCTAGAAAGTCCTCAGTAATCTAGATCGTCCTGTCTAATCTAGAAAGTCCTCAGTAATCTAAATCGTCCTCACTAATCTAGAAAGTCCTCAGTAATCTAGATCGTCCTGTCCAATCTACAAAGTCCTCGGTTATCTAGATCGTCCTCACTAATCTAGAAAGCCCTCCGTAATCTGGAACGTCCTCACTAATCTTAAAAGTCCTCTCTGTTACATATTCTTTTTTTTTTTCTTTACTCCAGAAGTTCCATCTATGGTTCCCAGTACACTCGCAAGCCATCTCTGAACATCCTACTTATAGTTAACGCTAAATATAGCATTATATTCGCCACGTCATTAGTTGAAGTATTAAAAACAACTACGGAGTCGAAGTCCGTTGTTTGATTTTTGTATCAAAAAATCCTGGAACTTCGTGTTTAGGTTTAAGCCAGCCCCTCACATTACTATCGGAACATCCTTAAATTATTCATGTAATAATTAGCTTTTGAATGTATTCCTCCAAATATGTCGATAGTCTCACAAAAAAGAAACAACCAAAAAATATCAACAAGGTAAGGAACACATTCAACACAAACTTTGTAATCTCAACTATAAAAATAACTCCCGGGGACCACATTTCTGTTTCTTGCAATTTTGAAAATACGTTTACTTTTGTACCTCAGCGCATTCCCTTTTCTTCAAAATGTTTATTTTATTTTAATGGGTATTAAATCTCAATCAAGCTTTGTGCTCATCGGTAATAATGATCATAGTTTATGTCACGTGATAGATTTCATGTTTTTTATCGAACTCAATTTGAATTGTGATTTTTTTTAATGATTTAATTAGAAAAATATAGAGAGCAAACTGATAGCTACACAAGTTTTATTTACTGTTTCAAAACGGAATCAAATAATAATTATATGGCAATTAAGTTAAATTATAATGTAAATAAGGACCGTATCTAACACTATTGTCATTAATTGATGTAGCATGAGGTTGGTGATTGCTAAACCTAATGTTTTATTTTCGAAAGAGTCATTGATGGGAAATGTTCAATTGCAAATGAATGGATTTAATGTTATGAAGCCATTAACTTCCAGCTCAAGAATGGATTCAGTGGTTTAAAGCCGTTAACTTCCAACGTACCTTATATCCCATGCCGGAGCGAACCACAGACAAAAAGAACAGGTTCTTTAAAGAAAAGTCAACAATTCTATTGTGTCACGTGGGTTGTGTTTCTAATAAAATCGCATCAAATCTCAAGGAAATTATTATTTATTTATTTTTTTTTAAAATTCAAACATGATTATCTTTTACAATTTTTAAAATCTCCAATTTTTTTTTTTTTAAATTGTCATTTCCTTTAGTATTACTTTGAAATGCAAATATCGCTATTTAAAAAAAAAAACATTGAAAACATGGTAACAAACTATATATAAAATAGTAATATGTCGTAAAATTGAATAATAATATGTAATGTGGTGATAAACTCTTGAAAAAAATATGTTTGAGTCTTTAACTCTGTAATTTAATTAAATAATATTGAAACGTTTCTCATGTTTTGTGTGGTCATTGGTAACATGATCAAATGTTTGTGTCGCATCATTTATTTCATGTATTAAGCTGGTCAGTTTCAAGAGTTGTTTTTAATAATTGTGCACTTTAGTTAATATAGACTTGGCAAACTTAATACATTTTACTTGTGTGGGTTTTCACCCTTTCTTGCAAATCGATGAACGATTTTAAAGTTTACACAATGTCAATCTAATGTGCTTGGTCAGTTGCAAATTCGACAAAAATTGTACTTTTAAAGACATACACATGCATGGGAAAGAGTAGAACAGAGCTTGCTGAGTTGCAGGCATTCAACGTTCTGACGACTAACTCTCCAGTCCCTCTCAGAAATCTATGCGGCTGCCTGGCTGCGAGGTCCTCAATAGTGCTGCTTCATAGAACTAAACCCGCTACGACGATAACAAACTGCCGTACGTAACCTTGAACATCACTGTGCCCTAGACAACATCTCAACATATTAAACATAATTCTAACGACTCAACAAGCTGAACGCCACCCTGCCTTCCCATAGCGTTTAAACAAGTCTCGTGTTTGATTGAGCTTTCACACATCATCCACTCAAACAACAGCCCAAGGTCAACAACTGACCCCCTCAAATCAGCACACAACATTCACAAACCGACTACGCTCACAAAAACAGTTCATAGCTTTTTATTCTATTTTTTTTTAAAAATATGCCTTTAAAATCTTGATCATTATTTAACAAGTGAATCTACTGCCCCTAAATGTTAGACCTGGAGTGTTCCAGTGTCTGGCTCCGACGGTTGACACTATTTTCTCACTGTGCCTCATTCCCGTTCATTAGCATTTTTGAATGACTCAACACTGTGTCTCATTCCCGTTTATGAGCATTTTTGAATGACTCAACACCGTGTCTCATTCCCGTTCATGAGCATTTTTGAATGACTCAACACTGTGTCTCATTCCCGTTTATGAGCATTTTTGAATGACTCAACACTGTGTCTCATTCCCGTTTATGAGCATTTTTGAATGACTCAACACTGTGTCTCATTCCCGTTTATGAGCATTTTTTAATGACTCAACACTGTGTCTCATTCCCGTTCTTGAGCATTTTTGAATGACTCAACACTGTGTCTCATTCCCGTTTATGAGCATTTTTGAATGACTCAACACTGTGTCTCATTCCCGTTTATGAGCATTTTTTAATGACTCAACACTGTGTCTCATTCCCGTTCATGAGCATTTTTGAATGACTCAACACTGTGTCTCATTCCCGTTTATGAGCATTTTTGAATGACTCAACACTGTGTCTCATTCCCGTTTATGAGCATTGTTTAATGACTCAACACTGTGTCTCATTCCCGTTTATGAGCATTTTTGAATGACTCAACACTGTGTCTCATTCCCGTTTATGAGCATTTTTGAATGAATCAACACTGTGTCTCATTCCCGTTTATGAGCATTTTTGAATGACTCAACACTGTGTCTCATTCCCGTTTATGAGCATTTTTGAATGACTCAACACTGTGTCTCATTCCCGTTTATGAGCATTTTTGAATGACTCAAAACACCCGATGCATTATTACATGTGTTGTTTTTTTTATATCTTGAAATCTCTTAAACACAATAATGCATCGGATGTGTTGTTTTGTCGTCCATATCCGAATAGGTTATATATTCCATAATGTATATTCGTCATTCGATTTAACATAATTGCTGCACTAACAAGCATAGGCTCTAAGTTACCATAATCTTTTTTTTTCTTTTTTTTTAAATATGTAATTTCTCTAAAATGTTTAATATTATATATATGAGAACTTTGATCATATCAGAGGCAATACATGAAATAAAGGAAACAATGTAAGGAAAATAAACATATCTAATATCAATTGACGCCAACAGGTGCGGCATTAGAAGGCTACGGGGCAGATTACATTTTGTACAGGCGGTTTAAGTTACATACGCCGTCAGATAGAATATGCAGACACGTCACTTGGCAGTATTATTATTATTTTTATTGCACAACTCTTATACATCGTGTAGCATCAGCCTAGTGCCTTACATGACATAGTGGTGGAACGTGTCATTCGAGGTATTTATTCAAAATATTCCCAAGTCTACGAAGCACAAAAAACTTAATTTCTAAAAAAATTCGTCAGGATTCTATTGTGTCTCAACTGTAGATCAAGCATCGATTCTCATACCTTGGTTTTGGCAAATCAAGAACTCAGTGTGAGTAGAAGTATCAATATGATGTCTTAACTGTTGAAGCTCTTGGGGAAGTGCTATGTCCTCCTCCTTCACATTTCTTGTAGTGATGCACAAGGAGTGCCTTCTTTTTGAACCCACACTCATTCTTCAACCGGAAAGTGCACTAGCCATTATCAATATATCGGAACACTACAGAATCTTGCTGAAGTCATCAACAATTATGAGAATGCAGTAAAGGGACCAAGAAAATTGTTAAATTATTCTTAATTTTGGTATTGTTCTCTCAACATATGAATAACAGGAAACCCCAGGGAAAGTTTACAAATTGGGCGTTTATGAGACATCTGAAATTGCCAAAGTCTTCTATGCCGTTAGATCGTTATTTTCGGCTAACCTTAGTAACCATAGGGTTAGCGAAACGCAGACGAAATTCATTCAAACCGCGTGCCCTGTTGAAGCCGAGTCTACGTCTTATATCGTACTACGTGGATGTCAATCGTCAAAAAATGTCGTGATAAGTCTAGGAAATAGTTAATACTTTAGTTCATGTTCATGTATCATATCCCCTTTTGCTTTGTATCTCTTTTATTTTGTCTGTGTTTCGTTATAAATATTTTTGACGGAGTACATTGAAGCCATACCTAGAAAATAGATGAACAAGATATGTAAAAGCTTATTAAAAAGAAAAAAAAAAGTCAGGTTGTTTCTGTCTTCGGTAGACGACGTAAAAAAGACGGGGGGGGGGGGAGTGAAATATAGGAAATAAATTTTAAAAATAAAAAAAGGTTTCATATAAGTAGAAGCGGAAGTGCTTTTTATTAAAAACCGAAGCGCTCTTTATTAGAGACCGAAGAGCATTTTGTTAGAAGCCGAAGAGTTCTTTGTTAGAAACCGAAGAGCTTTTTTGTTAGAAACCGAAGAGATCTTTTTTTAGAAACCGAAGAGCTTTTTGTTAAAACTGAAGCGCTCTTTGTTAGAAACCGAAGATCTCTTTGTTAGAAACGAAAGTGCTCTTTGTTAGAAACGAAAGTGCTCTTTGTTAGAAACGAAAGTGCTCTTTGTTAGAAACGAAAGTGCTCTTTGTTAGAAACCGAAGAGCTCTTTCTTAGAAACAGAAGTGCTCTCTGTCAGAAACGGAAGTGCTCTTCGTTAGAAACGGAAATGCTCTTTGTTAGAAACCGAAGAGCACTTTTTTTAGAAAAAGGAAGTTCTCTTTATTACAAAAGGAAGCGCTTTTTGTTAGAAACCGAAGTGCCCTACGTTAGAAACAGATCTTCTTGAATTGAGCCAAATATCTGAATTAATTTGTCCTCATCCTTGAAATCTCGCTGGTGCATTCGTCTAAGCAATCCGTGATGGAAGCATTGATGAGCCTTTGTGTTTATCTCTCTTGAAATGGGGATGAGGCGTCTGATGATGGAAAAGACATGAAACATATATTTAAACATTGTCCTTGTTTCCACTGCGGTTTTATTTGCTATTGTTTCAAAATGAAGAACTTATTAATTAACAATATCGACATACATCATCAGAAGTTATTTTAATTAGTTTACAAGACGTGAAATATTTCACCTAGCTTATTGCTGTTGTTTTGTTTTTTTTAACTTGGATTGCATTTAAAATAGAAATGACAAGCTATCATTACCAAAAAATGTTTAATGAATGTATCCGTTGAAAAAGATCCCACAGATGGCAAAATGAATGTGAACACGTGTACAATTACAGACCAACATATCATGGGAAAGGGACAATTGGGGTCCTTTAAAACCGATTTAAAGACACATCTATTTCGCAAACACCTTCTGGGATGATTGCCTACCTTATTTTCCAGTTAATGCATAATGGCTGTGTTGCGTATGGTTGAAATGGCTAGAAAGACTTTGAAATTGTATGCTTGTAATTAGTTTTTGAAGTGTTGCGTTTGTTTTAAATGTGGTAATTATAGATATGTTTTTTGTTGACTTTGTACCGCGCTTCGAGCCTTTGGGGGTGAAGCGTGTTTTTGAAATGAACTATATTATTATTATTAATTATTTTATGGGATATCTTTGACCTTATAAAACAGCTAAGGAGTAATGTAGATTTTAAATTCAATTTCTCAAATGAATTTGAAGAGATTGAAACATTCTACTAAACTCATCGTTGTCCATGTCTAAACAATACAACAGTAAAGATTGGAAAAGGTTCCTAACTCTACCTGCTTGGCGTAAAGTGAATGCTGGATCAACCAGCACGAACGAATTTACTCTGATACAGTTTAATCACAACTTATATCCGCGCTAACAACAATCATAAGCAGGTAAAGTTGTATGTGCTAGAGCAGATATGTGCTCTGTGTTACAGCAGATATGTGACATGTGTTAGGACATATGTGTCCTAAATTGCTTTAATGAAATGCGATCGTCAGTACAGCTGACTTATATCGAACTATTTTTAAATAATTTTGGTGAAGCATTTTTCTCTAAAAATCTTCTCGGTTTTTTTCGGCACCATTTGTTCAAAAACTTTAAAATGCCCGGCAATTTTCGATAAATTACCAACGTGCATAACAGTATATATACATAATATATATATATATATATATATATATATATATATATATAATTCAATCCAAAATGAATCATATAAAATATACTTCTTAAGTTTAAGACACTGTGTTATGATTTTTAAATTTGACTAAATATTTAACTCATTGAGTTCATATAGAGCGTGTATCTATTGAGTTCAAAAACTTTAAAATGCCCGGCAATTTTCGATAAATTACCAACGTGCATAAAAGTATATATACATAATATATATATATATATATATATATATATATATATATATATAATTCAATCCAAAATGAATCATATAAAATATACTTCTTAAGTTTAAGACACTGTGTTATGATTTTGAAATTGGACTAAATATTTAACTCATTGAGGTCATATGGAGCGTGTATCCATTGAACTGTCCTTGATAAAGTTTTGGAGGCGACGCAAACAAAAAGTATCGTTAATAATAATCTAACAAAGTGCTGGGTCCACATAGATCGCCATGAAAAGCTTTTCAGAAATCACACACAGAGAATTAATCCAGTGGGTTTTTTTCTGGACATAACACAAACACAGAATTCCTCCGTTTTTTTTTCTTGACATCAATGTCCGATATGTCTTTATCAAAAAATAATTAATCTAAAAATTAGTTGTTGTTTTTTCTAAACGTAATACAAATACATAATTGTTCCAGCCATTTTTCTGGACATAACAGAAACACATAATTGTTTCAGCCATATTTCTGGACATAACAGAAACACATAATTGTTCCAGCGATATTTCTGGACATAACAGAAACACACAATTGTTCCAGCCCTATTGAAACACATAATTGTTCCAGCCCTATTTCTGGACATAACAGAAACACATAATTGTTCAAGCCCTATTTCTGGACATAACAGAAACACATAATTGTTCCAGCGATATTTCTGGACATAACAGAAACACATAATTGTTCAAGCCCTATTTCTGGACATAACAGAAACACATAATTGTTCCAGCCCTTTTTCTGGACATAACAGAAACACATAATTGTTCCAGCGATATTTCTGGACATAACAGAAACACATAATTGTTCCAGCCCTATTTCTGGACATAACAGAAACACATAATTGTTCCAGCCCTATTTCTGGACATAACAGAAACACATAATTGTTCCAGCGATATTTCTGGACATAACAGAAGCACATAATTGTTCCAGCCCTATTTCTGGACATAACAGAAACACATAATTGTTCCAGCCCTATTTCTGGACATAACAGAAACACATAATTGTTCCAGCGATATTTCTGGACATAACAGAAACACATAATTGTTCCAGCCCTATTTCTGGATCTCACACAAACACAGAATTTCTCCGTTTTTAATGAAAAAAAATTAATTGGTGTCTTTTATATCTACTACATTTTAAATGTAGCAATGATCATCTTGACCTGATTCGCCTTTAAAACTTTTTTTTTTGATGAAAGTAAAGTCTTTTGATGACCAGTTTGAATATGTTTATCATTTAAGGAAGAGTGTTGGACTCTACCAAAAAGAACAATCGTCGGTTGTTTTCTTTTTTTCATTGATAATAGTCAATGACTAATCCCGTGATATAAAATACCCTAGCATTGTTGCTGGCTTCTCGTCACCAACTTTTTGTCTTGACGTCGGTCAGACTCTATGTGTTTGGATATCTTGCTTATCTGTTACCGAGAATTTTTTACTATTTTTGTCTGGCAAGATTACGGTATTATCTTGCTTCGATTATCTACAGTCATCTGAGCGTTTGTTGTGAAATGACACAAATAGGACTTAAATGAATTGGATCAGATTGTTTTCTTGATGTGTCACAAACCGAGAGAGAGTTGAATTTTTTTTTTAAAACCCGAGTCGTTTATCGATTTAAAAAAAACAACTAAATATTACAATAATCATTGTCATTGTCATCAATAGCCTCTAAAAATGTAGTATAAAAATAATCATCATCATTATTAGCCTCTAGAATTATATAATAATTCGAACAAAGACTTTAAATAAGAATTATTGTTGTTTCTTTTTGTTAAATTTTACTTTGTGTGTTTCTTCAACAAGACTATTAATTGAACTTTTCCTTCTCATTGTCGCAAAAGGATTCAAACAAATAAAGTAAACATGTTAAGGAAATAAATGTTGAAAAGACATCTTTACACAGGTCAAGAAAAATAGATCAGCAACGTTACTTTCTTCTATACAAATGTTTACATTTATTTCGACAAGCATCCACAAACCCGTCAGTGGACTTCGGTCGATGGTGTCGGTGCCGTCCCTTACCAATTGGTTAGCTCCCATATCTGATTGAGTCCATTTTCTCACAGATTTTACATTCCATAATTCATTAGTTTTGGTCTAAAATGGGTTAAAAATCTATAATATTTATATCAATTTAGGCACAAGAACAAACAATGTTTAAACATAATGTTTAAAAAAACTCGGGGTGAAAAAAAAAATTAGAAATAATGTCCCGACTGTTGCAAGTCTGGCTTTACTGCTGTCTCATCGTGGGAATGGAGCAGACTATGCGCTTATTTTTTTCTTGACAACTCTCAAATTTTTCAGATTTTTTTTTTGTCTTTTAATAGTTGATATTTCTATTAATATTAAAGTTTTCTGATTTAGGGCGGTACCCCAGGCTAGGGCCGGGCACCCCGCGTTTCAAATTAAAATGGACAGAAAGAAAACGAAATGGAAAAAATACAAAACATGACATTAAAAAAACGGTTAAATAATTCGATATCTTGCTCAAATCCTCTACAATATTTAATAGGATTTTTTTGTGTTGTTACACTCGGTTGCGTCACTAAATGGTGTGTGGTGTGATATGCACCGGTCAACACCAACCTCAATGACGCATCTGGCTTCATCGAGCATAATTTAAATTTTAATTGTCTACTATTCTCTGTACCTATAAATAACATACATTTTCGTGAAATTTCTTTTTTTTTTTAAACACTATATTGTGTTACAAAATGGTGTGTTAAAAAAAAAATTTTCCAAAAAAATTGACGACATTTTAACAAAAAATTGATGTGATCGCACGTGTTTGTGCACCATTTTGCGCACTTCCATCCCTGAAGGGGTAGTAAAGTCCAGCTTTCACACCCGCTCCGATGTCGCTACTCCATCGCAGACAGATATCCTTTTCGTTTGCAGATGTAGCATTACATCTGACTCTTCGTCGCATACAATGACGGGTGCTGAGAGACTAGAAGTTTTTCCTTATCCAGATCTTTGCAACATCTTCAAACATTTAAAAATCTGACGTCCTTGAAGAACATAGCAGGAGTATGCCAGTAACATACTCCATACGAGAACCATAATGTAAATGTATTCTCAATTCCCCAAAACTCTAAAACGTGCGATTAAGTTTGGTTTTCAATCTGGAATCTCACAAACACGAACAAACACAATTTTAATACAGCATGCGTTTTAGAATATAGCTCATTTGCTTCATTAAAAAAAAAAATTTGATGCAGCCATGTGGTTATTTCTGACGACAATTATATATATAAACAGAAGTGATGTAATAGCCAATATATGTTAGTTTGTCTAATCATGAGACAGTGTCATCATAAAGTACAATTATGTGTTGGAGCTTTCTAATTATGTCTTTGAGTTGTTCAATTATGTCTTGGTGCTGTCTAGTTATGTCTTGGAGTTTTCCAAGTGTGCCTTGGAGTTGTCCAATTGTGCCTTGGAGTTGTCCAATTGTGCCTTGGAGTAGTCTGATTATGTTTTGGAGTTGTTTAATTATGTCTTGGTGCTGTCCAATTATGTCTTGGTGCTGTCCAATAGAACAACATCTCTTCAGAAAAATACCATGTGCAATATATGTTACGTAAATTATCAATATAGCCTCACAGTCTCGCAAAGTTGATTCATCCATTTGCAATCAGAATTTTCTTGTTTTCAGCTTTTCAACATGTTGTATTTAAATATCTTCAGTCAATTCGTCAATTCTTCTGTTCACGTTATTTTTAATGAGTGGTACGTCTTTGTCATCTTTTTCCGAAACCGATTTAATAAATGCCGATATTGATGGTTTGATTTAATTCTCTCCTATAGTGTTATTTTTCCCAGCGATTTAGCGGTGAGTAATGAAATTTCATAAGAGTCAAAGAGTCCGACTTACAGTTGCAGCATGAGCAGTAAAAAGAGACTTAAATTTTGTTGTTGTTTTTTGCAAAATAATACAAGTTAAAGCATAGTAGATGGTTGGTTTTTAAATTCTAGACAGCTCTTTTTCCAATCCCCCCCCCCCCCCCGTTTTTTAAATCCGTTCTTTTTTTTTTTTACAAGATCAATGTGTCATAAACCACAAGTGGATGCAAGTTTCATACAAAGAGTTCTAAATTATATTAGCTCTTAATAAACTATAGTTTCTCTTTTATATACTGAACTATCTTTTTATGAATTATGCTATGTCTTAATCAACTATACTGAATCTTTATCAACTAAACTGAATCTTTATAACTATTCCTCCAGTACGTTTTTAGACATCAGACAAACACAAAATTGGTCCAGTTTCATTTCTGAACATCACAGAAACTCCGTTTGTCTTTAGACGTGACACAAACACAGGATTCATAAAGTCTTGTCTTTTTCTTGACACCAATGTCTAAAATGTCTTTCAATTATTTTCTTTTAATCCCTCTCGTTTCTATAGTTTAACACTACTTTTTTTTTTAAATGTAGCTATGCTATTCCTTGAACTAAATAGCCTCTAATATGACTTGGCAAATATAAAGACTTTTAATGAACATTTTTAAAGCGTTTTTTTTTTTTTTTAATTTAAAATTTTTGATTCTAGCAACATTTCCAATTTTTTTTTTTTTTTTTTTTTTTTTTAAATGTAGCTATGCTATTCCTTGAACTAAATAGCCTCTAATATGACTTGGCAAATATAAAGACTTTTAATGAACATTTTTAAAGCGTTTTTTTTTTTTTTTAATTTAAAATTTTGGATTCTAGCAACAATTCCAATTGTCTTTTCTTTTTTTTATTTCATTGACATAAATACAAAAATGATTGCGGTGGCTTTATATGTCAGCGTTAATGCTGGCAGTTCGTCAGCGTGGTATCTTGGCGTTGGTGAGATTCTCTGTGTTTCCGATATCCTGTTCATCACTATTTTGAATGTGTTGATTTCTAATACAAAGCTATTTGTCTTTTTTTGTTTCATTGATAAAAATCTATGACTCCTCTTATATATTGTACACAAATATGCGGGCATTTTTTTGCCGGCTCCTTGTAGTCAACGTTCCTGCACGTTACTGCGTCTCTCTACCTGTTCGTTGCTGCGTTTCTCTATGTGTTCGGATTTCTTGATGATCATTCAGAATTTAAATTTACTATTTCCTTTATGTCAAGATTACGGTTAGCATCTTGCTCCAATTAGCAACAATAATCTGACACTTTGCTAGGTAAGGACACAGCGAGGACATAAAAGACTTCGTTCAGTTTGTTTTCTTGACGTGCGACAAGAACAGAGTTTGTCCGAAAACATAGGTAAGGACACAGCGAGGACATAAAAGACTTCGTTCAGTTTGTTTTCTTGACGTTTGACAAGCACAGAGTTTGTCCGAAAACATAGGTAAGGACACAGCGAGGACATAAAAGACTTCGTTCAGTTTGTTTTCTTGACGTTTGACAAGCACAGAGTTTGTCCGAAAACATTGTTTAAAGACGTATTTGGTCTATTTAATTTTTTTTTTTAATTCCATTCTTTTACAGATTTTGAAACTAAATGTTGTAATTATCAGTCATGTTGTCAGTAACAGACTAAAATTAAATACTGACCTGAACAATGACTTTCAAGAAGTCTTGCTGTTGTTGTCTTCTTTGTTTATCGGTGGTTTTTAAGCATAATATCAAATGAACTATTCGAACTTACAGCCGCAAAGGGAATCAAAAAAACTAAGTAATTTTTTTTTAAATGCACGCTAAAAACCAATCTTATTACAGGTCAAGAAATATGTAATAGAAACGTTACTTTCTTCTACGCAAACTTTAGATTCCTGAGGATGGGCATCCACAAATCCTTCAGTTGATTTCTGTTAAAGGCATTGCTCATTTATGTTACACAAATTATAATATCTAATATATGATTCAGTCAATTTTCTATTATTATTATTATTAGTATATGTGGTTTTATATAGCATGGTACCCCAGCCTAGGGCTGTGCTCACCCCGCTGTACATACAATTTGACTAACATAATAATGGATTGATTATTTCCGGACTAAACTTTGTTAAAATGTAAAATATTTACACAAATTAGAGCAAAAAATTAAACATTATATGCAAAATAATTTTAACACACTTGGTGGTGGTCGAAATGTAGACATTTGTTCGCGACTGTGGCAGGTCTTTCTTTAATGCTGTCCCCTTGTCGTCTACAACTCCTGGGGTTCAGGCAGGCTATGTGCTTATATGTGGCTTGGCACCTCTCACATCTTTCAACATGTATTTTTATTCTAATTAGTAGGTACAACATGAAAGACCAAAATCTTTGGCAAATCATTTACAATATTTACTAGTGGCTACAACATGTGGTATAACTAGGTGATGTGTATCATGCGTGACTCACCTGATGACACCCGGCGGCTCAATGATGTCTCTGTCTAAAACCTGGCGTAATTTAAATTGTATTTACCTTGTGTTCTCTGGTCCTAAAAAAATAACTGATATTTCCGGGAATATTGTCGATAGCGGCAATAATCGAAAGTGTAATCACTGGTAATCAATAACTTGTAATGATGCAGTGAACATTCTACATTTCAATCTATTTATTCGATCAAACCAAAAGATCCTTTTTTTTTTACCATTTAATCATATAACATAATTAAGCCTCCTGGACATGCTTTTACTACCGCCTGGGTAATGATGAGCGCAGGATGTACGTGGTTATGATTTTAAATTTTTTAAACATTCTTCAATATACATATCATTTTTTTTTTAAACTAAATATTAAACAGTGTATTATTTCTATTATCAGAAAGTGAAACTAAAAGAAAAACTAAGCTAAAAGTAATCTAATAATTCATTAATATTTAAAGAAATAAAAAGCAGGTGGTGGAATTTTACTGTTAGTACTGGAAAGAAAAATTGATAATAATCTATCTCGGTTTACATGTTTTTTTTAAGAGTCAAATAGGTATCTATTTGCTTCATGTACAACTCGATAATAATTCATTGCACACAAATTTTTTACAAAATCCTAATAGGAATTTCACACAAAAATATACTAATTAACCTCTGAATGCTAGGACATAAAATGGTATATGATCAAGTCCTCTCTAACATAACTCTTCTCTCTAAGTACATTCTCTTGTCTCTACATACATTCCCTTGTCTCTAGGTACATTTTCTGGTCTCTGGGTAAATTTTCTTGTCTTTACGTACATTTTCGTGTCTCTACGTACATTCTCTTATATCCCAACGTTTTCTCTAACGTTCACCATGTTCTCTTATTAGTTACTTTCATATTTTATAGCTTTTCACGAGTGCCTCTATGTAGTCTATAGCACATCATCACTGAACTCACTGCTTAAATTGCAACATACTTAATATCCTCAAGTATTGCCTCAAATCAAAGCAGTGGTAATATTTAACGCCAGATAAGCCTTCGCTACAGCATTGCAATGTCCTTGCAACTTGCTGCATCCTGAATTGACGGATGTCAAAGTAGTAAAAGAGTAAGTATGCAGAGTAAAATGTATTCTGTTTTTCGTTCATCTGGACAATGACCAACCCTCCCCCACCCAATATCATTTATGCTTTGAAACTTGACAATAGGATCTCTTCCATAAGAACCACTATATTTTCACAAATATGTCTACAAGTTTGTAAACTCTTGTGATATCTATTGCTGTTCTCACTCGAACGACTCATTAACTTTCAGAATTGATCGCAATGCTGCTGTTGACGTCTGGTAACAATGAGATTAATACTCAGTTCACATTTTCAAATGTTCGTGCCTTTTTGAACGCACTATAGTGTGTGACAAAATAGTGCGTTCAAAAAGAAATTTGGCGAAGGTGTGATCGTTTGAACTGAGCCTAACTTTTCTGCTTTTTTTTTTTTTACAAACTTACAATGATCACAACTGATTGTGCGCCTTGGTGCGCAATTCCGTTTTTCACTGCTCAACAATCTGGGTTCTGCCACTGCTCTGACTGTCGCTACTCCATCGCATGACAATGTGGCTTTTGTTTTCAGCTCTATGCATTACAGCTGCCTCATTGTCGCAAACATTGATGGGTTTTGAGAAGGCTAGAAATATTTCCTCATTTGATTCCTTGCAACATCTTGTAACATATAAAGTCTGACGTCCTTAATGGACGTAGCAATTGTACGCCAGTATCATGCTCCTAAACGTAATCAATTATCTGAATGTATTTCGATTCCCAAAAACTTTACACGTGTGATAAAGTTCGGTTTGCATTATGGAAATCTCAAATACACGAACGTGCGGCATTTTAATACATCAGGCCGAGAGAAATTTTTTGTGAAAAATCTGAATAGTTAAGTAACTTAATTTTTTTTTTAAAGTTTGATTCAACGTTGTGGTTATTTCTGACGAAACGCATGAAAAAACAACAACATCGGGAGTGATGTCGTGGTCAATTCGTCTTACATTGTCTTATCACGCGACGATGCAATCATAAACTCAATATCTGATTTGCCCCATTATGTTGTTTTTTAATTCTTCTTTCAATGCTTGCTGGTTTGTATCCATACGCTGCAAGTTAAGGGGAAAAACAGTCCCCCCGGAATTTACTCCCGTTTTAGCAAATGTCCCAGTTAATTTCCCCACCATTAGGTAGGTCAGACAGTTCGTTAGGATCGATTTTAATTTTGGGGGGAAACAACTCTGTCTAGGATATGATTTCGTCTATTGAACTCTCAACTTGGCGGCCTCGGTGGATGATGAATGCGTCAGCATCAGCACCCATACTAAATGACGAGTTAAAGTTCTTTTTTAAAAAAAATCCTTATATCAGCAACAACAAGTTCACAAAGCTTCGCATATGAAGTTTAAACGGTACTTTCCCTTTATAAATTATACTGTCTCTTTATAAACCATACTTTCCTTTTATAAACTATACGTTCCCTTTATAAATTAAACTCAATTTTACCAACTTTACTGTTTCTGTATAGCTATACAGACTCTTTATAAACGAACTCTCTCATCATAAACTCTACTGCATCTTGTTAAACCATTCTGTTTCATTATAAACTACTCTAAAATATACTGAAACTTCATAATCTATTATGAATTTGTATAAACTATACTGTCTCCTTATTAACAATACAGTTTCTTTATAAACCAACTTATTTCTTTAAAAACTGTACCATCTCTTTATAAGCTATAAAATTTCTCTATAAACTATACTGACTCTTTATACTGAGACGGCGCTTGACACACTGACTGCCATTGCGAATTTCAAACTAATCCGAGATTTCAACACACCAACTTCCCCTGCCTAAAGCGGGCGAACTTGCATCACGTGATCACACACCATCCATTCCCTCACATTGTTTATCAAACCCACACCAAGAACCGCTCACGCATGGCCCTCAGAAAACGATTCACTCTCCCGGCTCACGGCCAAACAACTTTCCCGCACGCAGACTCCAAAAACAACAAAACAACCGCTCACACACCAATTCATACCAGGCCTCTAATGGGAGTTAAAAGGCCAGTAACCGTAGAACCCATGATACTCTAGCTCTGTGATTCCCTTCTTGCACAAAAGTGATCGTCAAGTGATTTCTTTTCTTTTTTTTTTTATCCCGTCTCAGCTTCCATCATCTCCTGCATTATTATAAGATGTGCATTTCTAGTTTGTAGATTTCAATTTTATTGTTTTTTTTTAAAATGTATACAGATAAATTTAAAAAAAAAAACTTGACCAATTAACATCACAATGAGCTATCGTCAAACTTTAATTAAAAATTCTAAACACTTTGTTAAATTATTTTTGGTGAAATGGGAGTTGAAATGCAGGTTGTACCATGGTCTCGAAACATTTCAATTGTAATGTTATCTTTCTTTCTTTTTTTTTTTTTTTTTTTTTTTATTTTTTTTTTTTTTTTTTTTTTTTTTTTTTTTAAATCTTGCAAGCCATCAAATTAAATTCAAACATTATGGTGCTGAATAGTTGTATTGAATGGGATGTGTTTATAAAAAAATAGAATTGTCAGCTTTTTGTCCGAATCAGCACTAGATATTTTTTTTTTAATGTATTAGTGGAGTAAAATTCCATGTAGTGACGAACTCTCTCATTTCTGCACGGGACATACCATGGTCACTGTTACTCTGAAGCAGCAATGTGACTTAAAGGAGTAGATTAGTCAGTGTATGGGCAGGTTCAACACACGCACGTCTTCGTACATGGCACATGTGTTGTTGTGTGTGCAGTGTTTACAGTTTTAAACTACGAATTTTAGTGTATTACTTAATCGCATTATAGTGCGTTTTTCCAACATTTTAGTATTCTTTCCTGGTGTTCTTTTCATGTTGTTTTTTTCCCCCTGGTTTCTTTTTCATGGTGTTCTTTCTCTAATTTACTTGTCTTAATTTTGTTTTTTTTCATTTACTTTTTTTTCTTTAAAATTTTGAATTTCAATCACCATTATATAATCAGGTCATAATTGAAGGTCATAATATATTTACTTCTAAAATTATCAGGGTAAATTTATTTATTTTGTCAGTATAATTTGAAAACCAAATATAAGAAAAAAAATTTGTTGACGATATGTACAAAAAAAATTAAATCAATAAATACACATTTAACTGATTCCATTGAAGTATTTGAACAAAACAAAAAATGTTATTTTATTTTTGTAAAAGCCAATGGACAAATCTTATTTTAATTAATATGATTTCCCACGGGGTTACAATTCAGTCAATGCTGTTTAGATTCAATGGATGTGCTGCACATTTCAGTGCCAAAAATGTTGTTTAAAGCAAAATGATTGTTTCCTTAAAACAATGCATGTGACGATGTTTCAACTATGTAATCTTTTTTGATGATTATACAACTAAAACTTGTGTGGGTTATTCATTGAAACTTTCCCCACCAATATAAATCTATGTATACTCCTATATATGAATATGATGTCTTAACCTGTAATTATTTTCCATACAAAAATACACCCAAGTAACTGTCTATTAATTATAAGTCTGTTGGACTGGGTTAATCATTATTAAAACTTAAACTAAATTGTTTCATTGACAATGTTTGTGCCTCATTAATCTATTTGTTCACTGTATTCCTGTAAATTTTTGCCTTCGCTAAATTACAAATATAATGCTGTTGTTTTTTGTTTTTTTTTACATTTTTGTGTAAACTAAATTAACAGTTAATTTTTTTTTGTAATTTCTATATGTGATATTTATATATTATAATAATATTACTAAAAAGGTATCAACTTCAGGATTATCATATGGTTACATATCTTGAAATCTATACATTTTGAATAAACATTTTCTGAGATTTTCATACAATTATTTTGTGTTTTTTTTTTACTGGACGCTGCGTTTATAATTAAATTGCAGGATGGACACAGATTTTGACGATTCCATCAGAACTTGACCTTTGACCTAGCCAAGCAGTCACAGATTCTATGTTTGAGGAAATATTTTTTTTTTTAACATCCAGTCATTTAGGTTTACTTGGTAATTTAAATAGTAGCTGTAGGTAATATCATCTGACACGATTCTTTAATTCACCATCACAATCGCACTCAACACTACAGCTAATGCGCAATGAACGTATTCAAAACATTTCATTAACAAAACTTCAGCAGAATGCTCGAAGTTTTCAACATCCACATCTTTCTTTTACTTGAGTTTTTTTATTTGTTTCTATGAATTGCATAATTAATGTTTCATTGCTATTTATGAGGTTTTTATGTTTTTCGCACTTAATATTTTATTTTTCTAATATATTAACACTAAGTATAAATCAGGACCGCCTCTTGCCTAATACATTCATGGAATTGTGTTGAGTTGTCTAAGAAAGATTAAATGTTTTTTTACAATTTTTCCTTTTTTCGAAACAGAGTATATTCAACAACATTAAAATCCAAACATTTCAAAACAAAAATAACATTGTTTAATTTTTAAATCGTAATACCGAATCAAAAATTAATGAGATCTAAACAGCTGTCTTATTTTAAACAAAACATAACATTAAAAATAGGAGGAGGGAGTGTCGAATACGTTGGACAAGGATAATGGGGTCTCCAAAAATAATTAACCCCAACAAATTTATTTTTCACAGTGAATTTTTTGTTAAACCATAAATAATTAGTTGCAAAACACCTGCATTTTTTTCTTTAAAATTATAACATGCTTGTATACAAACAACGAAAGAAAAAAAAAACATGCCTTATTTAAATGGATGCGTAGAGACAAAAAGAGTTGATCGAATAAGTGTACACAGTGACCATTGTCCTCTTAAATGTACACAGAGACCATTGTCCTCTTCTAAACGCTTGTTAGAACTAGACAAGGATTGCGTTTGGAGGTTACACAGTAACATAGAATAGAAAACAAAATCTGTTACTCTTCACTATTTTCATTGCAAATAAGGAACATTCGGTTTATCAATGTGACGAAGAAAAATAAAAGCAATAAATTACTTTACAATAGCATTTCAACTTTAAAAATTCTTAAATTCAGTCTTTCCAAACCTTATTTGAAGACTACAAAATTAGAGTGCTTTAGAGTTTCCAGACACCTGGTAGGAAATCACGGCTTTAATTAATTCGGCAATATAGCATTTACTATAGTCCTTGAAAAATTTAGCAGCTTTTGAAAAGGGGAAGGAAGGGGTTAAAATATCTCCTAACAAATGTTGACGCTAATATATTAATTATTATTGTATGCTAATATATTAATTATTATTGTATGCTAATTAACTATAATAAATTAATGAATGTTGAAAAACAATTATATATTTTTTAAGTGATAAAATTTCAAAATAAAAGCATTAAGTTTTTAACAATAATTATTAAGTAGAAAAATGAAACTTCAGTTAAAACTTTAATAGTATATTTACATACTGGAACAAATAGATTTAATTTTGCACAACAACAAAAGGGCCTCAAAGAAATAAATATACCCAAGTGTTTGGGGGGCTTTGGGGAATAAGCCAATCAAATTGGTACATACACTAAACCGTTTTACGCAAGTATTTAATTACTGATGATGGGTTCAATATCTTTGTTCTAAGGCTTGTCTAACCGAGGATGTTGGTATCTGCAAACATCTTTTATGTTTCAACACTGTTTAAGTTCAATTTCAACTAATAAACCCATTACCTGGATAAGTCAGTGTTTTCATAGATGCTGTAATATGGTATTGAAAATCTGTTTTAAGATTTGTCTCGTAGAGTGAACAATACGAAAAAAATACCACCTTAACAATAATAATAATAATAATAATAACGACAATACCATTTTAATTAAACTATTAAATTTCTATTGTAAAAACAAAAAAAATCAAATATACAGAAACAAAAACTATGTAAATTTACAACAAGTGAAATGGTAAAATCCAGGAAAAAAATTAAAATATACAGAAACAAAAACTATGTCAATTTACAACAAGTGAAATGGTAAAATCCAGGAAAAAATTAAAATATACAGAAACAAAAACTATGTCACTTTACAACAAGTGAAATGGTAAAATCCAGGAAAAAATTCAAATATACAGAAACAAAAACTATGTCAATTTACAACAAGTGAAATGGTAAAATCCAGGAAAAAAT
The DNA here is from genome assembly GCA_964033795.1 of Lymnaea stagnalis. NCBI lineage: Eukaryota > Metazoa > Mollusca > Gastropoda > Lymnaeidae > Lymnaea > Lymnaea stagnalis. The sequence goes on from CAXITT010000846.1 coordinate 258,084, forward strand.
TCAAATATACAGAAACAAAAACTATGTCAATTTACAACAAGTGAAATGGTAAAATCCAGGAAAAAATTAAAATATACAGAAACAAAAACTATGTCAATTTACAACAAGTGAAATGGTAAAATCCAGGAAAAAATTAAAATATACAGAAACAAAAACTATGTCAATTTACAACAAGTGAAATGGTAAAATCCAGGAAAAAATACAAATATTGATTTATTAAAAAATATAAAGATTACAATCTTGCAATTTTATAACCGCTCGTAAATATTAGGAAATATGGCAAAAATCTCTTCCGGCTAGGAAAGCTGTCGGCCTATATATATACATGGTGCTGGGGGGGCCGAGTGGTCTAAACTGAATGAAATAGCAAAACGAGGTATGCGGAAGCTTGAGTAAGGGAACAGGACAAAAAACAAGGACGTTTCGGCATAAAGCCTTCTTCAGCTAACAGTAGAAATGAAAATTTAACAAAGAACTGAGCACAATAGATAACTCAAGAAGTATCCATTCGTGTCGCCGGAAGTTATATTTTCATTTACTAAGCTTGAATGCAGTCCTTTAATTTATATTCTCTGGTCTAAACTGAGTGAATCTGGTGTTCTTGAGTTCAATTCCAGCCAAAGCCCAGTCAAGCAAAAACTCTGAATTCAAACCCGGAGATGGAGTCCCCATAGGCGGATAACATTGGTACTATGAAACATTCCGACAACTCCTGCGACACCACTGGTGCCAAGCCGTATTCTCCACATGATGGTCCCTTGTGTTATCCAGCGGCGTGGAGAGAGGCGATTTGCTGTTGGGAACAAGCTTATAATCCTAGAAAAATAATCCCAGTCCTTGTGGATCTCGTCCTGCAAATTCTTCACCATAGTCATATTGTAACGAACGGATGCCAGCAAAATATATATCTATATATAACATATAGGGATGAAATAAGCACCATCCAGAAAAGCATTTCTAGAAATTACGTCTCCTAACTTATAGCATTCTTTAGAACAAATGGTACGGAGCAAAATCAAAACATCATTTTCCCAACCAAGGTACGTTTGGTAAAAAGTGTAACGCAGCACATTTCATCGGTGGCGACATTATCGAGACACGTGGGGGTGGCTAATGTAGGCCAATTTACATTTCATACAAGTCTTCATGTATCATGTTTGGAATACTACCAAATCAAGAATTGTTTTTTTTTAATTGTCAGTACATCATTGCTGCAGGAATTACGTATATACATTACATCAACTACTAGGAGTGTATCTAGTATTATTCAACCCTGTGTGGGCAAGGCGTATTGCACCCCCCCCCCCCCACCCGAACTTCAAAAACCCGCGCGTCAATATCTGGTAAAAATTGTCCCCCAGGGAACCCCGCCTTCATTTTTTAATTGTAAGTACATCATTGCTGCAGGAATTACGTATATACATTACATCAACTACTAGGAGTGTATCTAGTATTATTCAACCCTGTGTGGGCAAGGCGTATTGCACCCCCCCCCCCCACACTCGAACTTCAAACACGCGCGCGTCAATATCTGGTAAAAATTGTCCCCCAGGGAAACCCGCCTTCTTCCTAAAGTTAGGGACAACTACGATTCCTCGGGAAAGGTCCAATTTGTGACCTAGCTGGACTCCCTTGGTAGTATCAGTTTCAATGCATAGATTTTTACGCTACGCATGGCTGAGATTTTTCGGTTAAGTGTGAACTATGGTCTATATTCTGAATAACGTACCGGGTAGCAATCTCACCAAACGTATGGTCAAGGAAGCCAACAATCAGACTGAAACTGAGCGTGCCAATTAAAGAAGAAAAGATCAGCCCTGAACCAGGACGCTCTTGAAAGTGGACCAGGTGGAAGTCGTGAAAGAAGGAACATGTACGCTTGGAACACTCGAAACAAGGTAAAAATTAATCAGTCTATACTTTTCTACACCATCACATACCACAGGCCAGCGCCGCCCTTATCCCCCACGATCTCCTCGTGTCACATCATTTCACCCCTCAAAAAAATGCTTTCAACAAGACGCTACAGTTATAACTAAAGAAGACTGTTAAAGTTAACAGTGTATCCAAAGTTATACATATATTAATTTTGCCATTCTGGACAGAGTGAATTAGGTGACAAGCATAAAAGGCTTCCAATAATGAAAACGAGGTGAAGCGTATATGTTCTGTTCCCATATTCTAGTGATTTTACGCGAAGTGGGGTGTGGGGTGGTGTGGTAGCTTTAAAGAAAATCAATATAAATATGTTCAGTCCTGTCTTTCTTTCATTTTTTTTTTAAACAGAAAAAGGATTTTCTTAGAAAACCAAAGAAATGCTCAGGTCAGGGATGTATATAAGGTGTCGTCTCACAAAAAAGTCAAGTTATTTGAAAGCCACCGTAGGAGAAAGGTAAATAGCATACATTTGTTTCTAAGTAAATAAATATACTAATAATTCCTCCACTACCCACTCTAGTGATTTATCTACACATTGTTATGCCTCTAACACGTATATCTTATGCACATATTTCATATCCTACTTTTACGTTACTGTTTTTAAGTTTTAAAGTACTATAGATAGGTTAGAATTTTTTTTTTTGGGGGGGGGGTAGAAATAATTTTGGATCAACTTCATTTACCTTTTTTCTACTTTATTCTAATTTGAATTATAACACAATTTAAAATTATTTTTTTTTTAAATCACTTATTTTATAGGTAAAATTTTTACTCTTCTTTCATATTTTTTTATTTTTTAATATCGACCCCCGTATATTTTCTGCACTTAATATGCACGATTCAACATGCAGTGTTTCATTCCCAGGTATTCGGCATGTCAGTTCTTTCTTTAGCTAGCTTAGGAAAATTCTGCAGAGTTGAACATTCGGTGAAAAGCTGTGTATCGGTACCATGGGCGCCCGCAGAAAACTTTCTAGGGGGGGGGGCAAAAAAAATCGATTTAACTTTCCAGGGGGGGGGGCAAAATTTTTTTAGTAAGGTTTAAATATATTTTTAATTTACTGTAGCGTATTTGTATGGTGAACGAACGGACAGGACATCAGCTTAGTTACTTTCTCTTTATTTTCTCTTTACTTTAATACATTTTTTGTCTATCTTTGTCTAAAATTTTTTATCCAATCAATCCAGGGGGGGGGGGCCTTGCCCCTACCTGCGGGCGCCCATGATCGGTACCACAATTTTTAAGATTCCCCATTCGAAATGCATGCAGTGGAGTATCCAGACTTTGAGACGTTCGGTCTGGTAACTGATTTTTGCACCCCTCCCTCTTTTCTCAATTCACGAAATCCACCACTGCCTACACGAAATAAAAAAGATATAAGCTGTAATGTTGGAGGTTAATGTAAAAAATAAAATTCCAAATTTTAAAAAAATCAAACAATTAATTTTAATATTTGATTTAAACAAAAAATCTAAAACAAGAAGATCATTTGAAGAATTAAAATATTTAAAGAATTTACCATGCGTTTTGATTACGCAGAACTTTCAGATCATTTTAGAATCATCGATCTTTCAATGTCTTTAGAGCATAGACAGGTACGTGTTAAAACACGAGGCTCACTTGTCAATGTTACCCTGCTGACAGGATTCAGCTTGCGCGCTCTTGTGCTCAATGACAATTCGGACACGCTGCTATAAACGACACAGCTCTTCTATTAAATGCTCCACGTTTCAAATTAACCATTCACTTCAGTAATAATCAATAAATACACTTGGGACGTCGTCGCAAGGGGTGAAGGAAGCAGTTACTTCCAAATCTGGGTTGTGGGGAATAAAAATAATCAACCCCCACCCTCCGCCTACCCCATTTTTAGTTGTTTTTTTTTTTTTATTTTTTGTTTTTTTTGTTAGTTGTAAATCTGATTTTGAAATTCTCTAGGTTAAAAGAGTGACATGGGAAACGAAGACACAAAGACTCATTTTTTTTTTGTTTTGAATTGTGAGGCTTAGGCTTGGAAGTGAACTAAATCCTCTTGTATATATATTATATATCTATTAACAAGCTTATGTATTTGGAAATGATGCACACAAAAAGGAGAAAATGTAAAACACACCAATCTATATCAGTTCTTGGTTGTCCGAAAGTACACGCTTTCCTAGAGGTCAAAGTTCTGGAATACAAAAGAGTAGGAAAAGACAGAAAATACAGTAAAGCCATACTCTCCATACATTGACAGTAGGCTTCGAATTATTTATTATTTGTCATCCCGACTTTCACTGAACGGAATACAACGATTTTAGGGATGAACTAAGTTGCCTAACCGAGTTAAGCAATTTATTGATATGCTCTCCCCTTTTAGTATACCAGTAGACCTAAACAGCAGGTCTTAAAAATGTACCTTACCACAGTTCCTAAACCTGTGCTGCAACACTATTAGTCCTGAATCAAAAACAAAACAAACAAAAAATCGATAGAAATAAGGTAGAGAACAATCTAATCAAAAATATTTTGGTACAAATCCATTATAATACGTCATATCGAGCAAAGGGAGGTAAGGCTACTTTTCTTTAAAGTAACGTGCTTTATAAGAATCCCAATTAGAGCCCCCCTCCCCCCCTCCCCCCAATGAGGGCTCGCAACCACATATTTTTTCACTTCCCTGAACTATACAAATATTCCAAATCCCACACAATTTTACAGTGCAGTTTAATATCACCAGCACTTTGGGGCTAACAATTTCAAACAATGCGTTGGCATTGACAACACGTTTTTTAACACATTAGCCCATGTTCAGCTTGATAGGTTGGCGTAAAGGGGGTCAATTATCCGTACGAAGATTTTTGCCAATCAGCCAACCATACAAAAAACAAAAGCGAAGTTAATATAAATGATTTTTAAAGAATAAAATACGTAATTTTATCCTACAGCGTGTGTATATTAACTGATTTTTTTAAAATTTTCTAGACGTATATTATATAAGTACGTTATTATTTTGTGTTTAATATGTCGAAATTCAGATGTTCCAGGTCACCGTTTTGGCATTGGTCGTAGCAATGTCTTGGCCGTCCGCGTGTGCCGATGACGACTGGGCCGCTTACAAGACCAAGTACAACAAAGCCTACACCGGTGACGAGGACAACCGCAGGCGGGCGATCTGGCAGGACACCATGACGCAAGTGAGGGAACACAACGCGCTGTACGCTCAAGGGAAGACCAGCTTCTTTATGGCTGAGAACGCTTTATCGGACGTGGTTAGTTTTCTGATCGAACCAATAAAATAATATATATATAGGTAAACTTCGCCTCGGCGTGTTAACTTAAGCCCCCCCCCCCCCTAAAAAAAAAAAAAAAGATCACCTTAATAGCGGGATTACGTTAGATAGGGTTTTTCCACAAATTTCGCTGTGAATATCAATGGGATTTTATTAAGTACGAAAATAGATGATAATTTGTTTTATTAAAAAGTTCTTAATTTTAGAAGAACAAACAATCGCATTCTGGTTAATGAGTTGTATGTTTGCTAATATGGACCAGTTTTAGTAATTGGGCCACCATGTTGTGTTCACTTTCTTTGAAAATTAAAAATAAATAAAAAAATCATGTGAAACTGAAAATTTTAAGAAATGTTGGGTGCCACTAAAAGACCGCCTGATATGCGAATTCGTCTTGTAGAGCGGGGCGCACTAAACTGGGGTTTGACTGCATTGATGAAAACGATTGTTCATTTGTGTCATGAAAGTGTCATTGCATCAAATCTTGTATTACGCGTTGCGTCAAATTTGTGCAATTATTTAATTGTGGCTTGATCCCCACCACCATACCTAAATTTAAAAATAAAAAAATGGTATATTTATTTCTTGAAATTTAATTCACTTATAGCCATCTTAATAAGTATCGTTGCTGTATAAAATACTCACATAATATAAAAGCAAGGTAACGAATTGCAATCGTTGTGTCCCAAAAAAACTCCAGGCTGAAAAAGAAAAAATTTTTTTTCAAAGATATGACATAAATAAAAGGAGCTATGCTTAAAAATTGTATTAAAAGGCATTTAAAAAGCTGCGTAAATGATTCGTTCTTTAATCCGTGTCTTTATAAATGTCTCCTTGGTTTCCATTGTAATATAACAAACGTATTAATTTTGGTTTAGAGTTTAGATGAGATCTCTGATGCACAAGACAATTATGTGGAACTTGAAGACAATGTTGAGACGCCTGTCAGTGAGAAGCTGGTGAGCCAAGCTAAAAACATACCAGAGAGTGTCGACTGGAGGGAGGAAAACATCGTAACGGAAGTGAAAAATCAAGGTCCTTTTGGGTCATGCTGGGCATTCGCTGTGGTGGCTGCAGTGGAAAGTCTTCATTTAAAGTCAACTGGAGAGAAAGTTCTGCTCTCGGAGTCAAACCTCGTTGACTGCGCCACAAGTGGGTTCTATAATTATTTTGATGTATAAAATTAAATAAATAGCTCTATGTATTTATAAGATGGAACTCTTCTTTGGAATAGCATCTCTACTAGAGCCGAAAGGACAATTAAGTGAAGAAGTCTTTAGTGTATTCAAATTGACCCCAAAGTAACGGCATTACCCACTCACTTGCCCCGAGACAGGTGATGCACCTGTAGACTTCGTGCTCCAGTCTTGAGCTTGTGTGTGGGCAAGGGTGGCAGGCGGGTCCTAACTTGTTAACATGTTTAAGGTCACCGCTAGGTGGCTGCAGATTGCTGCCAACTTGCTAGTTAGCCAGATCCCTTCAAACGATTAAACCTAACCCCCATACTCCCACCCCCCCTTACCTCTTTTTAATCCCCCTGTTTTTAAAACAAGTGCATGTATTTATGTTCCTCAAAACACTATCTCTCAGGTGAGGGTTGCAATGCTACATCTCGTCTCAAGGCTTTCCAATACATCATTGACAATAAAGGCATAGCTACACAAGCAAGCTACCCGTACATCCCTCAGGTAAATGTGCTGTTTGTTTCCACGACGTTGAGAGAATGACATGTTCTCTAGCCTTAAATTAAACAATAGTGCTTCGAAGAGAACAATAATTAAATGAAAGCTTTCTAAAACAGGTTTACTAGACATTGTACCCGGTGATGCTCTGGTTTGAATTCGGGAAAGAAGTTCTAAAGCACTACCATCTTGCATGTGCATTCAGTGTCCTTTCAATGTCACTTGGCAAAAGTACACATCAACATTAAAAATTGTGTCCTATCAATACCAGATTTATTAAAACCCGTGCCAACATTTCACTTTTGGGCAAAGGCGATTTCAGTTAATATTAAGATTCTAACCCGTAAACAAATTTGATTTACAGACAAATCTAACTTATAAAAGATATCCCATTCAATACTTGGGAGAGGAAAATCCTCAGGAAAATCACAGGCTCAGTGATAGGCTCAATGATGTTTGGAGAATCCGTACAAACAATAAGCTATATCAATAATCGTACAAAGAACAAACCTAAATCGCAGGAATAAAAACAGACAAAGTGCTTGGACAGGACATATTGAAAGGATGTTGGATTATAGAGCAGGAAAAGTGATCGACAGGCGGGTACCTAGGGGCAGACGGCTCACCAGTCGACCAAGACTGAGATGGGGCAACGATGTAAAAAAAAATGGACTTACACCAGTTGGAGCTTCGAGCATAGAGGCAGAAAAAAATGGATCAACCCGAATGGGGAAAGAAGTAAGCCTTGGTTTATGTGGTAGCAATGCCATGGTCCATCTTTCTTGTAGTTAAACAAGTTCGTGACCCTCTCCGAAGCCTTCTTACAAATAATCACAATGAGTCTAAGCATTGTTTGACATTAGAAACTGTGACGAATGGTTTCAAATGACGTCGTTTGGACGCTATATCTTCACGGCGGAAACTTGATTCTCACTTTTAAGGTTCAAGGTCAGAATGGGAAGTGTGTTACTGTTTAGTAACTGTTAATAAACAACATCACTCATTTTTACAATAGTATACATGTTTGATATCACAGAAAAAGAGACGGTAATTGGGTGCAACCCCTTTCCTGTCGTAAATCTCTTGTTTGCCATTTAACTATAAAATATGATGCATGACGCATAGCATATTTTTAAAACAGAAATGGAACATGCTCCAGAATGACAAGAGATTAAGGTTGAGATTCATGTGGACAGAAAATCGATGGAACGTCCACCAAACAACAAGTGAAGTAACTTTGAGAATTGTGGGGTACTGCAGTACCCACTAATGGTTTGGCGTGGACAAGATGATTATTGCATTGGATGCCCAAGCGCAATCCGAATTCCAAAGCTTCTCATAAGAAAACATTTTCGGGGTCAAAACCAATTTCTGGCCCACCGGCCTAGCCGCACTAAGTCGCTAAAGAGCCCCATGCACCTCGCGAGCCACGATTTGCCGACCACTGTCCTAGGCAATACGAATGCTCACAGTCCGGCAATGACATGATCGAGATAAATTGGTAAGATATAATATTTTTGCTCACAGAAAGGCCCTTGCAACTTTTCATCCAGCATGGTCGGTGCACAAATAAAGTCGTATGTCCAGCTGCCTAGTGGAGACGAGACTGCTCTAAAGGAAGCTGTAGCCACGGTATATTGTGATGCATTGTTTCGTACTGCTTAATTATTTCTTTATATTTATTTTTGTTTATTGTCCCGATTATTAATTTGTGCAATTTCGTGTTGATAATAAATTATTGGGTTTTTTTTTAAACATTAAAAAAATAATAATAATAATAGTAATAATAATAATAATAATAATAATAATAATAGTTATTCCCTTTCGATAAACAGCTACGGAATTAATATGAATCAATTTATATAAACTGTTATTTTATTTACTGCACAAGTTAGAAGCCCGTGGCCCGACACGTTACACGTTACATATTGTGCCCATCGGACGCTGGGGACCTAACGATTTACATTACATTTTCATTTCATTCACGCTTCGATTCCTCCTTGTGATAAAAACACCTTTGAAAATCGATGGATCATAAAAATAATGTTAAAACCTGCGTTATATTTAAAGTCTTGATTAAATCGAAACAATTTATTTATATGTTATTGCAGTATGAGTAGATGTCTTATTACCTGAGAACTCCGTTAATTTACCTTTTTTTTGCGTCGTATTTATCATGCAGCACACATGCAAAATCTACACATGATCAAAATAACCTATGAGGCCATTTTAGTTCCCTTGCTTCCAAACCCCCACCCCCATGCCAATTTTAATCAGTTTCTTTTTTTAAAACAACAACATAAAACAGCCATGATATGACCACTTGAAACATTTTTTGCATACAAATGTTCACACAGTATCCAATGACGTTTTCCTTAACATTATGTTTTGCTTTTAGATAGGTCCGGTGACTGTGGGATTTGATGCAAATCATTCATCTTATAAAAGCTACGGTGGTGATGTTTACGACGAACCAGATTGCAGCAGAAGTAGACTCACTCACGCAGTATTGGTTGTAGGGTACGGTAGCCAGAACGGCAAAGATTACTGGATTCTGAAGAATAGGTGAGATGGTAATTTCAAAAGTGTGTTGTTTTTTTTTTTAAATTTTTTATTGTTTTTTTTTATTTGTGTTTTTTTTTTTTTTTTTTTTTTTTTTTTTTTTTTTTTATTTTTTTTTTTTTTTTTTTTTTTTTGTGTTTTTTTTTTTGTTTTTTTTTATTGTTTTTTTTTTTGGTGTCGTAAGCGTTACGTTTAGTGTACAGGGTTAACACCTGTATCGAATAACAGTAGCACGAAAAAATGTCACATTCGTTGCTCCCAACCTAATATGTTATGGAAAAGTGCTGTGGAGCTTCAACAAAAATTATGCTTCAATATTAACAGTCTCATTTGCAGGCATGTCACTCCTGTCTGTTGAAATACATTTGGTCAGAACACACGTGTTCAAACACTTAAAGTTGAAATAGTAATTTGATTCTTGTAAGTGATATGCTGAGGAAACATTTTAAAAAATGTACATGCCGCGTAGTGTTTCTCTTCAGCTTCTATTGATGACTGTAAAATTACAACAACATAAAAAAAGCATAGCATTTTTGTATATTAACTTTAAAAATAATCGAACTATTTCTTTGAAGGTGAGTCTGATTGAGCTAGCTGCTATACCATTTCTTACATATTCTTTGGCATGTGTAGTTGTGTTTCTTTTATCTTTCCAAATCCTCTCAATTTTGACAGCACAATAATCAATTTCAGTAGTTTGTGAGATCATATTCAGCTAATACACACCAGGCAAAAGGCATCTCCCAATTTGACTATTAGAGCAAACTCCATCTGTGTCCTGCGTCCTTATGACTCGAGGTTCAGTTTGAGATTTCAAAAAAGTAGTGCTATTTGATACCGTTAAGTTTTTCGTCCGCAGCTACGGCTCTTGGGGCCTTAACGACACAGGCTATATGCTGATGGCGAGGAACAAAGAGAACATGTGCGGCATCGCTACCAGAGCAATATATCCAACACTGTGTGGTGGAATAGAAGAGCAAGAAGGGCTTACACCAGGGGCGCTTAATCTGGGATGTCCGGAAACCCAGATTGGTGCGGTAGGCAGTGTCAGGGGTTGCGGGGAAATCGAGAAAATTGGGCTCGTTTACATTTGTATCATCATGTTTAACCTTTGGTGTGAGGGAAATATGATATGAAATCAATAGTGGTGCCGCTTTTCGAAAATTGTTAGAACCTCTGGCTTACACATGTCTACGTGGTTATGTTTCCGTTTATTTTACATCAATGACCTGATGAAATTTAAAAAAAAAAAAAACATTTTAATGTCAATTTATTCAACAATAATTGAATAAAGGACATAAAGAAAAGAAGAGAACACCCTTTCCTTTATTCAAATATAAACGTCCTTATTTATGTCCAGTGTAAGGTAAAAAAACAAAAAGTGGTCGGGATTTTAATATTATCTTCTGTGCATGGCTCAATGTACTGTCTGCTCCAATTGATTAACATGTAGCCTTTGCCATCAGAAATAATTTTTAGTTTGTTGATTTTGGGATACCAAAAACAGTTGTCAATCCTCGGTGCTACAAAATAAGTTCTCATGTCTGAAAATAAACAACCACTAGATATAAAAGTTTTTGGTACATATCCTTTATATGCATTTTAAAATTATTCGTTTTATTTATTCCAGTGTTAAAAAAATGTTTGTACTTTATTAACGAGATTCGTAAGATTATCTAAGGTAATCACACATTTTCAGATTTGAGACGACAAAGAACGAAAATTGAAGCGTTGAAAAAATAAAAATAAAATATTTTCCAAGTGCACATTGTTGTCATTTTCTTAAACTATAGAACCACTTGTCTACATTTACATTGCAACTATTTATTCGGGAAACTCTGCCACTGATTGTAAGATTTTGAAGATTCCTGTACTGGATTGTTTAATAGTTCACCTCGAAAATCCATACATTATTATTATAAGATATAATCATATCAATAACATATTAGTGAGTGTCCTTACTTGTACATCTACATCCACTTATTCCTGCTCATTCATGCAGTAATATTAAAAGTAGTGGTAATAACAATAGTAGTTTCAGTAGCAGTAACAGCAGCGTCCACAGTGCAAGTAACGTTTATTTATTAGAGCTTTTGCAAAGAAAATGACTGAAGTGAAAAATCCACGAGGAATTTTCGAAAAAGGTGTCTTACAATGTGTACTAAATTAATGCAAATTTCATTTATTTATTTTTCAATTCAAAACAGCGACAATGTTGTGTTGATTTAAATATAATAAAGATAGGAGAGGATTTTTCAATTAATTTTTAAACGCTATCATTCTGGAAAGTAAAGTATTGAGTTGGTAAGGTAACTCAAAATGAATAAGGCACTGGGAGGCATGTGTGTGAGACACGAGAAGGTATGTTTTTGGGACTAGAGAAGGTATGTTTTTGAGACTCGAGAAGGTATGTTTTTGAGACACGAGAAGGTATGGTTTTGAGACTAGATAAGGTATGTTTTTTAGACTACAGAAGGTATGCTTTTGAGACTAGAGAAGGTATGTTTTGAGACTAGAGAAGGTATGTTTTTGAGACTAGAGAAGGTATGTTTTTGAGAGTAGAGAAGGTATGTTTTCGAGACTAGAGAAGGTTGGTTTTTGAGACACGAGAGGGTATGTTTATGAGACACGAAGAGATGAAGAAATGTATGAGGCGTTTGTAGAACAAAACCTTGGTGTGAAAAGATAAGATATCTTGTCAACTGAATTTGGGAGAAGAATGCCATGGAAGATTCGATTTTATTTTTGCAAAAAAAATTTTTTATAGACCTTCGTGCCTTGGAATGAATCCATTAACACTGTGTCTTATAAAAACGAAACGACGACATTCTCTAAAAGCATATTTTACCGAACTCCTTTTTATTGACATCGTTATGTCATATAATGAATAAATATATATTTTTTTTTAATGTGGTATATCAACGAATATCATCCGTCCAACAACAATGACCAAGTCATTAAATTGATGACCTGCATTTTTAATATGCATATCAAATGTAAGACGTGGATTCGTGTTCCCATTTCATCGTATCTTCTGGTAAACTTTAGGATTAAGCCGAGCTGGTGGCGGGATGGTGATACTCCTAGGAGAGCAGGAACACTCAAATATTTCTTCAAACAGGTCGCCGGTATTGTTCGCCCTTCACATACGAAGGAGATCAAATGATCGATTAGAATAGTAGCCTTGACTTATGATGTATTTTATTTAAAGCAAAGGGAGATTTGCTCAGATCGCAAGCCTCACTCTCTCTTGCTCCTGCCTATTTACTCCAATGGCAAGACTTGGTCAAGAAGACTGGAAATAGACCAGGATGCAGTAGATGACCAGCAGTGTTTTTTTTTTGAGTTACATTCGGTTCTGATGCGTTCCACGTCGCAGGAGTTATCTAAATGTTCATTGTGTCAATGTCAAACCGCCTACGGGGCTCCAACTCCATGTTTGATTTCAGAGTGTGCGTTCTCTTAGACGAGTTGCTTGTCTAGACTTTTGCTGGGGACTGAACTCCAGTCAACAAGCTTTCGGATTGACTTAGCTTAAACCCCTCGACCACACAGCACCGAAGTGGCCGTTACACCATACATCACACACTTGAATATAGCCTAAACCAAACAATGAACAGATCCATATGCACACTCCTCTTGTCTTATTTGTATTGGAAAAACTGAAACATACAATGTTAAAGAAAGAATACCATATTTTTATCCCCAATCAAATTTTTCGTAGTCAAATCCAGGTATTAGCCTAGTTTTAGCTAAACAGATGTGCAGTATCCTGTTTTGAATGCTACCACGATTCCCGTACGACTGCCAGGTTGTCTCAATTGAGGTAGCTTGTTGGGTCGGATCTGACCCGCGTGCCGTTGTATGAGACCCTTTCACTAAGATAAACATATAAGATCTCTGAAATAACAATTTTTATCACATCTTTCAACAACGGAGAATAGCAGAAACATTAAAAATAAAGTTGATCAATGAAAAGGCTGTTCACGCAGACATCACGCTGACTATGATTTAATAAGTATTTTTTTTTTAATTAAAAAAAAACAACAACGTTTTCCTGATGCTCAAAACAATTTAACACTGATATTCAGTTGTTTTTGTTTTTGTTTTTTTATATCTCACATATAAAAAAGAACAGTCGATTATTGCACCTGTTGATCTACTTTAAACAAAAAATTATTACATCTTTTATTTTTATTTTATTTTTTCATAACATTGTTTTCCTTTTGGTGGTAGATGATTTTTGTTTCTAAAGATTTTTTTTTTTATCTTTATAATTTGTTAAAACCAGTCCTAAGATTTAAAAAGGTACCTCAATATATTTCGAAACACTAACGTCTTATTAATTCAATGGTGGCCAGCCGTTACGAAAGCTATAGAAACTGTCAAAATATATTGTTTTTATTCGCTAACGACTTCGCACTAAATTCTAGCTCAGGCCCTAAAGATTTAACAAATTCAAACGGGCTTTGCTAAAGCCTGTCAAAAGCTACGATCTTGACAACAATAAAACAATGACAAATCTATTTTTTTTCTTTAAAAAATGACATAACATTGTTAATGAATATCCGGGCGGTGTAAATCTTCTTAAATCTCGACATATTTTTCTCATGGTCAACTACAGTAGTTTAAGAGTTTTTCTTCATATCAGCCAAAATTAAATGCCGGATTTGAAATCTCCGCGATGGTTTCTGAGAACATTATATCTCAAAATAAAATAACTAGTAGAAGGTGAATAGAGTGGTTGTACTCAATGCTTTCCGATGTACCAGTTATACAAGGGTACAGCAAACCTATAATATACCACTTCATAGTATCCACTTCATTCTGTCTACGCAAGCGTCTTCACATTCAGTGGCAGCTAGTACCCCAATCTCCTAATCCGCTCATTCTCACACAAAGAGGACGCACCCATTAGTCTGGACATATGACAAACGGGAAAACGGACTGCTATTTAAAAAAAAAATGTACTTTGAATAATACCAAAGACTAGAGAAGGACTAGAACAAGTTTCAAAGATTTCCTAAATGTCTTAAATCTAAGTCCATGAACTACTGTCTTTTGATTCGATAACAACGCAATAGAGGCTCACCACAGCCGTAGAAAACTGATCATATCACATAAATGTTGTGTCAGGGCACTAAGCATCAAGTGAGTAAATCTATTCAACCTATCCATAGATACAAGGGCCACTACTGTTGCAGTTTGAAATACGAATGCGGATGGTGTGTGGATCCTACTCACCAATGAATTGCATCTTCCTATTTTTATAAATCAAATATATGTTTTTTTTAAATTGCTTCAGAAATTTAAGATCTGAAAGTTCCAGTGTTAGAGATACCGGGTATTGTGAATTTGAGAGAAAAGCTGAAGACACAATGAAAACAAAACAAAGAATAAAAGGAGAATGTACAAATATGTATTATTAAATTGCCCCCATGCAAAGATATAAAGACCAGATTTATGAACGTGTCGATTTTAAAATCCCGCAAATGTATCTTAAAACAAACATTTTTAAGACATTTGACACTTCACACCGGACGTATCCAAAACGTATGCCAAATTGAAAACTTAATTTTTGTGTTCACATTTTATTGGATTAGCTTTCTGGAGGGTTGTAAAAAAAAATAACCTCATGGGGCACTTCTATTAAGGGTACATTTAATTTATTGTTTGTGGTTTTTTGTGTCAATTCAAACCTTTGTTTCAGTCTAATATGTCCGCGGCATGAAGATCGGAGTGTTATGTTCAGTATTGAAGTTTGATTTACATGAACAGCTTTTCTCTTAAAAATCAACCCGAAGCTACTTAAAAGATTTTGCGAGAGGCATCTTTTATATAGAATATAGAATAGTGTTGCTTGTACGTGGCCCTGTTAGACATGAACTTATGGCGCAGAAGGATACTGTCCCATAAATGTTTGACAACTGTTGCTAAAGCATTTTCACGTCATTTTTTTTTTTTGGGGGGGGGGGGGGTCGGAAGTAAACCAGTCAATGTTATTAAGATCACATGGCATAGTCTTTAATGACAAGCGTTCTCTTCCAAAAAAAATTGTTATGGAGAGATTTTTATTTTTACATTAACCAAACAAAGCGCTGTTTTCCATGGCGAGTGTTGGGCAGATAACTCTTCTTTTCTTAATGACTTAGCAAAACTACTTGTATGGCTTCCCTTTGATTATAAAAAACGTTTCTTGTTTGGTTTTGTTAAAATATTGTGACGTTTCAGTTGTATTAGTTTTCTGATGACAACATTAATCTTCTGTTCTTGTTTCAAGAAATGCAGAAATTCTATTCATCTGTATGTAGAAGTTATTGCTCATACACATACGTTACATTTTCAAATGTATGTTTGTACGTTAAATTAAACTCATCCGTCGTACTTAATTTCATCATGGGAGGCATCCACCATAGACTCCCAGGTTGAACTTGACTCCATCATGGGGGCGGCGACTATAGACTCCTAAATCGTACTAAACTTCATCATTGGGAGACAATCACCATGGAATCCTAAATCATACTAAACTTCCTCATGCGAGGCAGCCACCATGGACTCAGAAGCCATACTAAACTCCCTAATGGGAGGCAAACGCATGCACTCATGTGTCGTTCTAAACTTCATCATGGGAGACAACCACCATGGACTCCTCTCCCGTAATTAACTTCATCATGGGACACAACCATGGGGGGGGGGGTGGGTAAACTTGGGAAAGGGGAAGAGTGAAAATGTTATCTTTTATAGGGGGAGGGGAAGGGGGAATTCAAAATCAAAAATAAAAATGTGTACCCTTTCATCATGTACGAAACCATATTTTTTTTTAAAAACTCAATCTTTGAAACGGAAACCACTCAACAATGATCACACTTTCATGCATCAAGTCTCAAGTGTCTTCGAAGCCAAGCACCACATGTGCACTGGGGATGTCATTTTGACTTAAAAGCCACATATAACACGCTGAAAATATCTTGAATCACACTTTCATGCATCAAGTCTCAAGTGTCTTCGAAGCCAAGCACCACATGTGCACTGGGGATGTCATTTTGACTTAAAAGCCACATATAACACGCTGAAAATATCTTGAATCACACTTTCATGCATCAAGTCTCAAGTGTCTTCGAAGCCAAGCACCACATGTGCACTGGGGATGTCATTTTGACTTAAAAGCCACATATAACACGCTGAAAATATCTTGAATCACACTTTCATGCATCAAGTCTCAAGTGTCTTCGAAGCCAAGCACCACATGTGCACTGGGGATGTCATTTTGACTTAAAAGCCACATATAACACGCTGAAAATATCTTGCATTTATCCCCCAGTAAGCTGACCTAATGCTAATTGCATCAAACTCTTTATTAAAATGTCATCCGCTGTTTGCAGGTCAGTATAAATAGCATTACAAACACAGCTCATCGCCGAGGCACCTAGTGGATGGCTGTTTGTTCTGCACGCCATATAATCCGTGGATTACGTTTTTCAATTCATCCAGATGCCATCCCGTCCACATAAACAACGAGGAAAATGTCGCGCAGAGACGTAGTTAAGCTGATGTTGTCCCACGTATGTTTAAGTTTGCATTGGTTCTCAGATTTTGCCTCTCACCTGCCCCCCCCCCCTTCGCCTCCTCTTCGTTTTTTGTTCAGGTTAACATAATTTGTGTCTGAATGTTTTAAATTTCAAATGCTTTCAACTGTACAACTGCATAAGATAAGATAGATATGATATCAATAGATAATAAGACAATATAAGATATTTTAATGTTCCAACTAGATGATCATTGTTAAGATTTATTTTTTTTATTTTTTTTTTTTTGTTTTTTTTGTTTTTTTGTGGCTGTTTTTTTTTTTTTTTCTTTTTGTACTTTTTTTTTATTTTTAAGTTTTTTTTTTTTTTTTTTTTTTTTTTGTTTTTTTTGTTTTTTTGTGGCTGTTTTTTTTTTTTAATCATCGTGCACTTTCTTTTTCAGTCTTTGAAAATTCTAATAAGTTTTTATGGTTGTTCTTTAAAATTAGTCTCAAATAGTTTGCTAAAAGAATAACTGTTGAGTCTTGGCTTTTGTTTGAACGGAGTTCTCGTTTTTTTTTTCTCCAAAGATCAAGGACACTCCTAATGTCTGTAGCCGTTTTCTTTTCCTTCGGGTGGTTGCCATATGCCAGAAAAGATAATTTTAAATGATAAAGTATGAATGGTAAAAGACAAATAAAAAAGATGCCAGTTAAGCGATTCAGTCAACCTGACATGGCTCCAAGACACACGCTGAGGGCCAGGACCGTAGGGGAGTTGAAGTAGTTCCAGAAGCTTCCGCCAAGTCGTTTTCAAGGTCCACTTCTGGGCGTACTAATGTCCTGTATATGAGGGGTTGTATTTTGAGACTTCGCTTAAAGCTAGAGCGTTCAAAATTAAGGTGCGCGCATAAGATTTTCATACGGAAATAACCGATTCTTCAATCCTTTATTTTTTTAAACATTTTTAGAAAGAATACGTATTTAAAGAGATAAAATGTTATTTAGTGGGTTTTTTTACCTCCTACTACGATGTTGTCCAAGTAATATTAACTCGCAATTTACCAGCAAATCCATTTACTTTAAACGGGCACCATCTCTAAAATATGGCACACACAGAATGTTCTGCTCACACAACCTCGCAAAAGTTAGGGTGACATGGATTACAACTACAGCTAACTTTTGAAAACTCTGATTTTGTTTCAGTGCTGATTTTGTTTAAAATTAATTGGCAATACTTTTTTTTTTTTTTAAATTCATTGTGCTTTCTCATCACCTAAGCGTTTAAATATCCATACTTTACTTATTTCAAAAATACTGTCCGATCTTATTAGTTAGCTTTGTTACAAAAAGGTAATATTTAATGGTATTTTTAATGGTAATTTTATGGTATTTTTAATGGTATTTTTTAATTATATTTTAAATGGTATTTTTAATGGTGATTTTAAGGGTATCTTCAATGCTATGTTCAATGTTAATTTAATGGTAATGTTTAATGATATTTTTAATTGTATTTTTAATGGTATTTTTGTATTGGTATTTTGTATTTGATTAAGACAAGAATCACAGTGCATCCTTTAACAGCTAAAATTTATATTTTTTTACACTTAATCAGATAACCACTAAATTAAATTTATATTAATATTTTCCAAAAATATTTTATCATTTTCAATTGACTATATATTTTCAGTATTTTATTCATTGATTTTGTATTTTAACTTAAGATGAGTTTTAAGCTTGTTTCCGTGACTTGAGAACCGCTATATTTACTTCTTAATCGCGTATCACCTGATTGGTGAATCGCGGACTGATGATGATCCTTGCGAAGACAGTTTTAGGATAACCGATCAGACTGTGTCCGCTCGTCATTTGCCCAGTAAACCTGCTCACTTCAAGATGAAACGTATTATCTGTCTACTGGTTATCTATGTCGGTCTCATAAATGGACGTGAAAAAGGTAAGTCGTTGTTGTGAACTAGAGTGTTGGGAATGTTTGGTAAGGGTTAGGGGGGGGGGGAGTTCGTTGATCGTGAGACTGCTCAGTGAGTTGCTGATCGTGAGGTCAGAGCGTGAAGTTGGTTCGTGGTGCTGAGCTTCAGCGTATGGTGAGTGTTTGTGTGGGGGGTGTAAAAGAGCAGAGTGTCAGTTAGTCGAGAGATGAGCCCGAGAGTTAGAGGCTAGAGAAGCGAGATCGTCTAGCGTGGTGAGAGTCCGAGAGTCCCGAGTAGATCGTTAGAGTTGTCAAGAGTCGAGCAGGGAGAGGTAGTGTTTATGTTAGATTCGCTGTGGGGCTTGTTGCCTGAGGTTATTTCTCAGCCAGATATATATATATATTTACCAAGTGGGGATTTTGGTACATACAATGCATAATTTACAAAGGACTGTTCAGTGTTTGAGTTACTTGACCGAGATGGAGATACGAGAATTAATCAAACAGTTCTGACATGAGGCTAGACATTGAAGTATTCGCCATCGGAGGTGTTAGACAAATGACAGAAGGCCAAAAACAGCCGTGAAAAGTGTATAGCTTTGTTATCAAAATGTCAGTTTTAGCGATGGTCAACAATAAAAAACAAAAGATGAATAGGGTGCCTATGACCTGTGATGCACCCTCCTTGCCCTACCTCATTTTCTGTTTCGGCTTAATCCTGAAGTGTCAAAGTGTCCTCTTTTTATAGCCATTTTCATTGTTTCTATAGAATAGTAGTTACTATCCTAGTGTCTCATTTTTATTTTACTTAGTTTACATGTTTTAATAATTGTAAAGCGCTTAGAGCTTTATGATAAGCGCTATATAAAAATGCCTAAATAAATAAATAAATAAATAAATATCGTAAACAGCATTGGACGGAGTGTTACGCATTGCCTTCTATAGCTGGAAATTAATCTCTTAGTTGAAGTTATTGGCTCGTTGTAATCAGTGCCTATCAAAGGACGAGACAATAGAGAAATACAATAGCAAAAATACGACACTCAAAACTGTTGCTAATTAGAATTAATAACATTTCTTTAAGTATTCATGTGATTACAAAAACAAAAGAAATATAATTACAATCATCAACTTACAGAGTATGAGAAGTCTTGTACCAGTAGACAGTTAGTAGAACGGGACAATTAATAATGTACAATGATGAATGCGAATAAACACATATGAGTACACACAGAATAACACAGTTGTGTTGTGAAGTGAAAAATATCTCTATCAATCTCTCTGTTTGTCTTTCCATTCCCCAACTTTATATATGTGTATCGCCTGTTTCTAAGAAGATTCGGCGGCAGAATATACATTGTAGTCGACACCCGAATCTTCTTCAAATTTCTATAATTTATTGTAATTTTGTACCACATTCGAGTCAAGACAAACAGACGATAGATTGTTTTTGGTAAGAAAAAGATCAAAAGAAATAGGCCACGCCCTTAGCGAACGCAGTCTATTTTGGGGTCACACAGACTTCACGGCACGGGGAAAGTGTGATGTAAACACGTCCTACATAACACAGAGAAATATAGAATCCACCTTTTTTACATTTCATTTTTGTATTAGTGTCTTCTTCTTTCAGTTGAATACATGGAAAGAAAAAAAAATTAACTTACTGAGAATAATATTATCGACGACAGGCAATTTTTTTTTTTTTTAAATCACTAACGTTTGGTTCATTTTTACCTTTTAACATTGGTTCATTTGTGAATTTTACGTTTGGTTCGTTTGTACCTTTTAACATTGGTTTGTTTGTGAATTTAAAGTTTGGTGCGCTTGTACTTTTCAAACATTGGTTTGTTTGTGAATTTAGCGTTTGGTTCTTTTGTACCTTTTAACATTAGTTCGTTTGTGAATTTAGCGTTTGGTTCTTTTGTACCTTTTAACATTAGTTCGTTTGTGAATTTAGCGTTTGTTCGTTTGTGCCTTTTATTTTGGTTCGTTTGTACCTTTTAACTTTGGTTCGTTTTGCCTTTTAACTTTAGTTCGTTTGTACCTTTTAACTATGGTTCGCTTACACCTTTTGACTTTGGTTTCATTTGTGAATTTAAAGTTTGGTTCGTTTGTGCCTTTAAACTTTGGTTCGTTTGTACCTTTTAACATTGGTTTGTTTGTACCTTTTAACATTGGTTTGTTTGTACCTTTTAACTTTGGTTCGTTTGTACCTTTTAACATTGGTTTGTTTGTACCTTTTAACTTTTGTTCCTTTCTACCTTTTAACTTTTGGTTCGAATTTACCTTTTAACATGGGTTCGTTTCTTCCTTTTAACTTTTGGTTCGTTTGTACCTTTTACCATTTGGTTCGTTTGTATCTTTTAACATTGGTTAGTTTGTACCTTTTAACATGGGTTCGTTTCTTCCTTTTAACTTTTGGTTCGTTTGTACCTTTTACCATTTGGTTCGTTTGTACCTTTTAACATTGGTTTGTTTGTACCTTTTAACATGGGTTCGTTTCTTCCTTTTAACTTTTGGTTCGTTTGTACCTTTTACCATTTGGTTCGTTTGTATCTTTTAACATTGGTTAGTTTGTGAATTTAACGTTTGTTTAATTTGTAGCTTTTAACTTTTGGATCGTTTGTACATTTAACTTTTGGTTCATTTGTACCTTTTACCGTTTGGTTAGTTTGTATCTTATAACACTGTTTCGTTTGTGAATTTAACGTTTGTTTATTTGTACCTTTAACTCTGGTTCGTTTGTCCCTTTTAACCGTTAGTTTGTTTGTACCTTTTTAACTTTGGTTCGTCTGTATCTTTTCGTCATTTCAGCCCCGGCAGTTCCACCCTGCGATCGGGTCGTCTGTTACGTGACCTTGAATGGAATGCGTCGGCCAGGGGTTGGGGGGTTCCGTCCAGACAAGATACCACCGAAGTTCTGCACCCACATCATCATTGGCCACATGACGATTGTGAAAAGCGAGCTAAAGGCTAACATGAAAGCTGACCATGATATGTAAGTCGTGGAATTTCACGTGCATGACTTATTAAACTAGCTTTTAAATGCACTTGGATATAAACCATGCCCAGTTACATCGCGAACCAATCTACAATCAGTGGAGCCAGAACAATGAATACATTGATTGGGGGGGGGCCCTCAAAATCTAGAAGAAGAAGAAGAAGACTAACCTAGCTAAGCAAGACTGAAAATACTGAGGGTGGATTTAACCACTTAAAGCACAAATTCATTGGGCGTAGGCAACAAGACAACAACAACAAAGAAAGCGGTTTAAACATTTAAAAAAAAACTAAATTCACTTACATAAGTCGCGAGACGGTAATCAAGTAAGAAGCCAGGTAACCCATTAGAATCTGAATTTCAATGTCTAAGGTCAGAAGCCGATGACACCATCTTTCACTAAAAAAACCCAAATGCAATTACTTACGTCTTAAAAGTGAAGCCACGTTATAAAACTGGGATTGAAAATTCACATTGTAAAAAAACAGTGTACTTCTTCTCTTATATTGTGAGGACCCATGATAAATCTATTGGTCATTCTCGCTCCTATGCTTCATTTATTTCTCGTTAAGCTAGAGTTTACGCTAGTAGTTTGTTGTTTTTTTTTTTTTTTTTGGGGGGGGGGGGGGGCGTTAGTTAACACTTACCACAGTGTCACTGCAATATTGTTATTTTAAAATGTATAAAAATTCTAAATTTTTTTTTTTAAAAATAAAGAAATATTAAGCCATGATTCCAATGCACTCCGTACCTGCCAGATTCAAAGAGATGCTACGGCTCAAAGTGCTGGAACCACTTCTGGATGTCATCGTCTCGGTCGAGGCGAACAAGCAGATATCGGAGTTGGTCGAAGACGATGAAAGGCGTCTCAAGTTCGTGGCGTCCGTGGTCAAATACCTGCGTGAGATGGAACTGGACGGGCTGAACCTCGCACTCGTCAATCCCAACATCATACCGGAAGAACCCGAGGAAAAGCTCAAATATTCGTATCTGATGAGGGTAAGGTCTGTGATGCTTAAAAAAAAAAAAGGTAGTTTTCATTAGTTTGAACGGACCAGATAACACCGAGGGCCAAACCCTTGCTCTATAATGCCCTAAAAAAAAATATGTTTGATTGATTCATTCAAACTAGCATTTGTGCAAATATTCAACAAGGTGTCTTCAATACAGTTGTAGCTGAGTGGAATTATTGGTTTGAAAGTTTGGCGGATACAGCCAATAACGTTGAGACACGCTGTAGTTGTTATTTCAATAAGGCACAAGGGCTAGAAAATGGGGGATGCTGTCGGAAAATATACGTTACGTATACAAACACAGGCTAATTCAGTGAAGCAAGCATTTGGTTTCGTGAACTTTTGGGTAATTTCAGGCCATTTTTAGTAGGAAAAGAAGTAGTTTAGGGGCGTGAAAGGGAAGAAGGGTTGTCGTATAATACACATCTGATAAATACTTCTCAAAACTTAACTATGTTAGAAACGTGACTATCAATTACATGGACACTTCTTTTTAAAGTTAGAAATTGTGATGAGATTTCGCAATAGCAGGTATAAAAATATAGCAAAGAACATACCATTATTATCCTGATAACATCGGGTCATATATTCTAGTATATATATATATATAAGATTATACCTGATTCGATACTCCAACTGTCGTTGTCATGCATGGGAGTTCATTAATAATTGTTGCACACCTGAGATTATATTTGATTGTGTGCGGTGTGTCTTTGAGAGTTTAAATAACTTAGTGAACGCTCTTCCCTGAGCCTTCTGGGTGGCGTATTTTTTTATGCTTATTATGACGTATTGTCTAGTCTGTGTTGTGACGTATTTTGCATTAGTCGGCAGTCGTAAAAAGGAACTTTGTAGACGGAGGTTGTGTATTATTTCTCTCTGATAGCAAAGCGGCGCTATACACGTGTATATGGTATTTACAGTCTTTTCATATAATTAGATATTAAAGATGCATTGATTAAGAAAAATGACTTGAGTTGATTCAGTTCTTGTACGACGTATTACAACGCGTAAAAGAACTTGATGAATTAACCAATGCAGCGTAAAACTCTACTGGTGTTTGATAACTTTTAGCATGAAAAAAGAAAGAAACACCCCCAAAAATGTTACATAAATAGATGCCCGGTGTCAGATGAAACATAATATGGTTAATTAAGGTTATATTACATTGAAAAAAAACGCAAAGAGATTCCAAGAGTTAAAGAATCCCCTGCCCCTCCTGTTTAATTTTCGTTCAATAAAATCTCAAAACTCCAAGGATCTACAAGAAAGCTTCCAAGAGGAGGCTGAGAGAACTGGTAGAGATAAGCTGCTTCTCGTGGCGGACGTCAGTGGAAACGACATGAAGAGCGATCAGGGCTACGAGGTTTTCGCCTTCTCACGGTGAGTCCCTTAGCCTATGCCACGGTGAGTCCCTTTAGGCTATGCCACGGTGAGTCCCTTAGGCTATGCCACGGTGAGTCCCTTTAGGCTATGCCACGGTGAGTCCCTTAGGCTATGCCACGGTGAGTCCCTTAGGCTATGCCACGGTGAGTCCCTTTAGGCTATGCCACGGTGAGTCCCTTAGGCTATGCCATGGTGAGTCCCTTTAGGCTATCCCACGGTGAGTCCCTTAGGCTATGCCACGGTGAGTCCCTTAGGCTATACCCCGGTGGGTCCCTTAAGCAATACCGCGGTGAGTCCCTTAGGCTATACCGCGGCGAGTCCCTTAACGGTGAGTCCCTTTAGGCTATGCCACGGTGAGTCCCTTAGGCTATGCCATGGTGAGTCCCTTTAGGCTATCCCACGGTGAGTCCCTTAGGCTATGCCACGGTGAGTCCCTTAGGCTATACCACGGTGAGTCCCTTAAGCTATACCGCGGTGAGTCCCTTAAGCTATACCGCGGCGAGTCCCTTAAGCTATACCGCGGTCAGTCCTTTAGGCTATGTAACGGTAAGTCTTTTAGGCTATGTCACGGTGAGGTTTTTTAGGCTATGTCACGGTGAGTCCTTTAGGATATGCCACGGTGATTTTTTAGGCTATGTCACGGTGAGTCCTTTAGGCTATGATGTCACGGTGAGTCATTTAGGATATGCCACGGTGAGTCATTTAGGATATGCCACGGTGAGTCATTTAGGATATGTTATGGTGAGTCCTTTAGTCTATGTAACGGTGAGTTATTTAGGCTATGTCACGGTGAGTCCCTTAGGATATGTCACGGTGAGTCCTTTAGGATATATCACGGTAAGTCACTTTGGAGATGTCACGTTAAGTCATTCTGGCTATGTCACGGTAAGTCCTTTAGGCTATGTCACGGTGAGTCCTTAAGGCTATGTCACGGTGAGTCCTTTAGGCTATGTCACGGTGAGTCCTTTAGGATATGCCACGGTGAGTCCTTTAGGATATGCCACGGTGAGTCCTTTAGGATATGCCACGGTGAGTCCTTTAGGATATGCCACGGTGAGTCCTTTAGGATATGCCACGGTGAGTCCTTAAGGATATGCCACGGTGAGTCCTTTAGGATTTGCCACGGTGAGTCCTTTAGGATATGCCACGGTGAGTCCTTTAGGATATATCACGGTTAGTCACTTTGGAGATGTCACGTTAAGTCATTCTGGCTATGTCGCGGTAAGTCATTCTGGCTATGTCGCGGTAAGTCATTCTGGCTATGTCGCGGTAAGTCATTCTGGCTATGTCGCGGTAAGTCCTTTGGAGTATATCAGATTAAGTCCATTTTAGCTTGATCTCGTTCAAATACTTAGGAAATGTCAATGTCATTCCCTTTGTCAAAATTACATTTTAATTACGAGAGTTGGTTCAGTGGACATTTTTCATACATACGTTTGAATGTCGAATGGACATTTTAGATGCATGCTTTTGAATTTGTACTGGACATTTTAGATGCATAATTTTAATGTCAAATGGACATTTTAGATGCACACTTTTGAATGTCGAATGGACATTTTAGATGCATAGTTTTGAATGTCGAGTGGACATTTAAAGGACATACTTTTGTTCGAGTGGACATTTAAACCACAGACTTCTGGTGTAATGGACTTATAGATACAGATCGAACAGGCATTTAAACAACATACGTTATGTCAAATCGACATTCCATGTTAGAATTAGTCGTGAGACAGATCGACAGCTTGACAAAAGATCAAACAAGAATGGTTTTGTTTTGTTGTTTTGTTGTTGTTTTTTGTGCCTTCCGAATGAAAATTCATTATTTGATTTTTAACAACTAGGCTGAGTGTGACCTTTCTACACTCGGCCCTGTCTTTGATATCCTCAAATTAACAACTAGGCTGAATGTGACCTTTCTACACTGAGCCCTGTCTTTGACATCCTCAAATTAACAACTAGGCTGAGTGTGACCTTTCTACACTCGGCCCTGTCTTTGACATCCTCAAATTAACAACTAGGCTGAATGTGACCTTTCTACACTGAGCCCTGTCTTTGACATCGTCAAATTAACAACTAGGCTGAGTGTGACCTTTCTACACTCGGCCCTGTCTTTGACATCCTCAAATTAACAACTAGGCTGAATGTGACCTTTCTACACTGAGCCCTGTCTTTGCCCTACTCAAATTAACAACTAGGATGAGTGTGACCTTTCTACACTCGGCCCTGTCCTTGACATCCACAAATTAACCACTAGGCTGAGTGTGACCTTTCTACACGTGGCCCTGTCTTTGCCCTCCACAAATTAACAACTAGGCTGAATGTGACCTTTCTACACTGGGCCTTGTCTTTGCCCTCCGAAAATTAACAACTAGGCTGAAAATGACCTTTCTACACTTGGCCTTGTCTTTGCCCTCCTCAAATTATCAACTAGGCTGAATGTGACTTTTCTACACTTGGCCTTGTCTTTGCCCTCCTCAAATTATCAACTAGGCTGAATGTGACCTTTCTACACTGGGCCTTGTCTTTGCCCTCCGCGAATTAACTACTTGGCTGAAAGTGACATTTCTACACTGGGCCTTGTCTTTGCCATCTACAAACGTAAAGCTTGACCTCTTCTTGGTATTTTGTTACAGGTACCTGGATTTCATCAACATCTTGACCTTAAACTACCACGGCAACTGGGACAAATATCCCGGTCACAACAGCCCAATTTTCGCAGACGACGGGTACAGTATTGTAAGCAAACCCTGGGACTCAAACTTTATTTTTTTTTTCTTTCTTTTTTTCTTTCATTTTCTGGAGTCAAACGATTCCATCGCCTCGATTCAAATCTAAATGTTATAACTTTTTAAATACAAATTGTTTTAAATATTTTTTTTTACTGAAGATTGATGGGATGTTCATAAAGCTGAAACGTTCCAATTTAAAAAAAAAATGTTTACATTATCTACTTTATATATATATTATATATATATATATATATATATATATATATATATATATATATATATATATATATATGTGTGTATATAAATAAATAATCCAGATTTTTCAAGCACGTTTCTAATTTACATTAGATAAATGTACATCTTACAACCAATTGAATAATAGCTACTCTTGCCTTCGTTATTGTTGTTGCTGTTTTTTTTGTTCACGCTAATTGTGTCGGTGTTGCTCTCAGGATGAAACCCTACGGTACTGGGTCCAGCGGGGCATGACCAGGTCACAGATCAACGCGGCTATCCCGACGTACGGACGGAGTTATCACGTCACCGAGCCGGAAAACAGTCAACCGTACATTAGCGGCACCGGGATAGGGGGCCCCGTCACCAAATCAGTTGGTTTCCTGTCGTTCTTTGAGGTCAGCAGTCATTCGGGTTAACACAATTTTTTTTTTCTTCTTGTGGGTTCTTTGCAGAGATGAGGTTTATTCAACTATGACATAATTAGGCCCTTAGCAGCATCAGTAACAGTGATGAATGTAGCACTGTGACCATGATGACTGCTAGGACTGTGACCATGATGACTGCTAGGACTGTGACCATGATGACTGCTAGGACTGTGACCATGATGACTGCTAGGACTGTGACCATGATGACTGCTAGGACTGTGACCATGATGACTGCTAGGACTGTGACCATGATGACTGCTAGGACTGTGACCATGATGACTGCTAGGACTGTGACCATGATGACTGCTAGGACTGTGACCATGATGAATGGTTCTGGTGCGACTATTGTTTAGATTTGCCTTCTTCTTTCTCCTATATTGGATTTTTTCACTGGTTTCAGCAGAAATCCATTCTTTATCCGTTTGTTGCCTAGGGCCCAACACTTCTTCCCAGCTAGTCGTGAATGTCTCTTTGATTTCTTTCCAGTTTTTGTCAATTTTTTCCTCATTGCCTGATTCCTTTAGGATCTGGAACTTGTTGGAGATGGTAAGTTTAAACTCCTTTGGCTTGGACTAGTCTTTCAAGAGGTCGGTGTTAAAATGTTGGCGCTTGCTTCCCTCATTAGTCCAGTTCTTTTTCAGTTTAAGCCTTAGTTTGGCAATCAGTAGATGGTGGTCTGAGGTTACATCTGCCCCCCCCCCCTTTTTTTTACCCTTACATCTTGGAGCGATCGTCTAAACTTATTGCATATACAGAAATGGTCATTTTGGTTAGCCGTTGACATATCTGGTTAAACCCATGTCGCCTTGTGGATATTTCTATGCATGAAGGCCTCCTCCGATGACCGGTCCATCTGTAGCAGATAGATATGCTAGTCTTTCACCATTTTTATTCATCTCTCCCATACCATGTGTTCCCATGCATTCTTCATAGCCTTTATTGTTTCTGCCTATTTTCGCATTTGGGTCGCCCATGAGTATAACCATATTGCTCTTAGGACACCTTTGGACCGGGGTTCGCAGTCTGTTGTAGAAATCCTCTTCTTTACTATTGTTGGTAGGAGCGTATACTTGTACGATGTCAATATTGATTTTTCATTTTTTTTGGTCTTAAATCTTGCCGTGATTGTACGGGGGCCATGCGCTTCCCACCCTATAAGTGCGTTCTGGGAAGTTCTGGAAAGCATGAGTGTCACTCCCTTGGTTGTGCGCCGCATTTTCATCTTCGTGGCCTGAGTAGAGCAGCAGTTCCCCCTGTGTTGAGCTTTATCTGACCTGAGCCTGTCCATCGAGACTCACTTATTCCTCAGATGGCTAGTTTGTATCTCTGCATTTCAGCAGAAACTTGGATAGTTTTTCCAGTTTTGAACATGGTCCTTACGTTCCATGTTCCTAGGCTGGTGGTGGTCCTAGTGGAGAGGATGGTTGTCCGCCGGTGGGTTTCCAGTTGGGCTTTGGCCACCCAGCTTCATGAATTCTCTGTTAGGAGACCCATCCTTTCCAAGGTCCGAGTTTTCCTTTGAAATCATTGTGCGTGTTTTTGTAGCAGGGCTTTTTTTTACAGGGAATGGTTGCTAGCCCTTCACCTAACCCTCCTCCCTTCTCACCCGGGCTTGGGACCGGCTACGGTGGAGTTGGGGTGAGGGTAACAAGCCTTTAAATTATGGAATAAATAAATGATTTTTTAATGAGTTTTCTAATATTCATTGTTTTAGTTTATGTAATATATTCACATATCCCTTGTTAGCTTCTGCAAAGCTTTTCATTTAGTTTAATAATTTTCCTTTTTCTAAATTTTAAAAATATAAATGGCTGTCCGAATATGAATAGGAACGAGACAATTAGTCAAACAATTTATAAGGATATGTAAAAATATGTAAATATATATATATATATATATATATATTAATTTGGCAAACCCTGGCCAAGAATAAACAATGCTGTGAACATGTCTTGGTAACGAGTTGAATTTTTTTCATTCTTTTTATTCTTCTTCTTTTTTTTTTTTTTAAAAATATATATTCACTCTACAGTTATGCAAGGTCGTCAAAGACGAAGGCGAATTCTTCATTAGCACCATTGAGAAATCGGCTATCTACAAGTACGAAGGCTTGTGGATCACGTACGACAACGTCGCGACCATAAGATACAAGGTAGGCCGCCCACTGCTCCCGTTTCGTTTCTAGAACTCTATTTCTCTATTGTTTTAGGCTAAATCCCCGCTTTTGAACGCAGTTAGCGCCCAGTAAGGTTACACGTTTACGAAGAATCTTCAGACAGGAATTAAACTTTACTTCCAAGTGGCTGGTTGGGTTAAGCAGATTTTTGTATTTGGAATGATAAAATTTTAAAATCTGTCAGATTATTCTGGACTGTTTTTTAAGTGTTCAACTGAAAGGTCACATGACCGCAACCTCGCTTAACGATTGGCCGATGCATTCACTGCAAATCCTTTGTCGCGCCTTTCATCTTTGATACGAATATGATGCATTTTGACATATACTATATGTTATTTTATATTATTATAATAGGGGTATATATTATATTTTAACTGTAGAGTAAAAAGCGAAATCGATTGTTTTTCTTCAACTTCCTGGAGTGTATCTGTTTAAAACTAAAAAGTAAGGGGAAGAAAACATAATTTGTACATTACAAACCGCGGTTCTGAAATGCGTTGCAGTTACATTGCATTGGGCTTTGGGGAGAGTAGAGTTTATAATACGTTAAAGGTAAAATTATAAGTTTAATTCTGTTGTTTTTTTTTTCAAAAATATTTGTATTCTAAGTTTGGCACTCACTTACTCTCCAATGTCTCAACAATAGCTAAAATGTTTGGCTATGATGGCCACTAAAATGTGTGTCTGTGATGTCCATTAAAAGGTTTGGCTGTGACGTCCACTAAAATATTTGGCTGTGATGTCCACTAAAATGTGTGTCTGTGATGTCCACTAAAATGTGTGTCTGTGATGTCCACTAAAATTGTGTCTTTGATGTCCACTAAAATGTGTGTCTGACATGTCCACTAAAATGTGTGTCTATGATGTCCACTGAAATGGTTGTCTGTGATGTCCACTAAAATGTGTGTTTGTGATGTCCTATAGAATGGGTGTCTGACATTTGCACTAAAATGTGTGTCTTTGATGTCCACTAAAATGTGTGTCTGTAATGTCCACTAAAATGTGTGTCTTTGATGTCCACTAAAATGTGTGTCTGTAATGTCCACTAAAATGTGTGTCTTTGATGTCCACTAAAATGTGTGTCTGTAATGTCCACTAAAATGTGTGTCTGTGATGTCCACTAAAATGTGACTCTGACATTTCCACTAAAATGTGTGTCTTTGATGTCCACTAAAATGTGTGTCTGTGATGACCACTAAAATGTGACTCTGACATGTCCACTAAAATGTGTGTCTCTGATGTCCACTGAAATGCTTGTTTGACATGTCCACTAAAATGTGTGTCTGTATGTCAAATAGAATGGGTGTCTGACATGTCCACTAAAATATGTGTCTGTGATGTCAACTAAAATGTGTGTCTGTGATGTCCCCTAAAATGTTTGTCTGTGATTTCCACTAAAATGTGTATCTGTGATGTCCCCTAAAATATGTGTCTGTGATTTCCACTAAAATGTGTGTATGGGATGTCCACAGAATGTGTGTCTGTGATGTCCACTAAAATGTGTGTCTGGGAGTGCACAAAAATGTGTGTCTGTGATTTCCACTAAAATGTGTGTCTGTGATGTCCACTAAAATGTGTGTCTGTAATGTCCACTAAAATGTGTGTCTTTGATGTCCACTAAAATGTGTGTCTGTAATGTCCACTAAAATGTGTGTCTGTGATGTCCACTAAAATGTGACTCTGACATTTCCACTAAAATGTGTGTCTTTGATGTCCACTAAAATGTGTGTCTGTGATGTCCACTAAAAAGCCTACTTTAAAGAGTTCCCAAACTCCGAACGATGGTTGGCTGAAAATCAGCTGCATAGGAAGAGGGTTTGGGGGGGGGGGGGGGCTTGGCGTTAGTCCGCTTTTGTTTTAGTCCGAAAATTTTATTTCAGGTTTTGTACTCAATTAATCTCTCATTTGTTCATTTTTGTTCTTGATGAGAATACGATTTTATTTTCCATGAATGGGTTTCATTGTGGGGGGGATTGGGTTTGGATGGTGGTGTCAAAATTAACTTCCACCACGCACGCTACAATCTCTTACTACTCATCTGAGCACTGTCTACTCTATACCGTAGTCTGAATACCACTCATCTATGTATACTGCACTTTCGACTATGTGTTTGGTGCTGGGTTTTTGTTTGTTTGTGGTTTTTTTTTTTCATTGACGATAACATTCTTCTTAGGTTCAGTTCTATCGAGAACGTGGTTACGGGGGCATCGTCATCTACACGTTAGACTTTGACGACATCTACGGCACTGAGTGTCACGTGGGGGAGTTCCCGCTCACGAAGGCTGCCGCAGAAGCATGCGATATACTAACTGACTATGAACCTGAAACTGAATATTAAACTGAATTTGAAACTTAAACTGAGTGAAGGTATTTGCGATTTTCTTCACGGGAGATTTTTCAAATACTTTGGGAATAAATTACTTTATCAAATTTTGTTTAAAACTACTTTAGTATTATTATTTGTTTTTGTCTTTGTTTTGTTTGTTTTATTTTATTTATTTTTTTTTGTTCGATCGCTTGAACTACATTTTAAGGTTTTAATCTTAAATAGAAATGAACTTTAATAACATTTAATAGACAAAAATAATTCAATAACAGCGGATTCAAGAGGACACTTTCTTAGTTTTTCGATCAAATTAATTAATTTATAAAGAGTTAAGTCTTAAATAGAAAATACGTAGATTAATAATTAATTTAAAGATATAATTTAATGACGGCGAATCTATCAGAAGACTTAAAAAAAAAAAATATCTGTCTGAATTGATTCTGTAAGACGATTATTTTTAAATATTTAAATTTAGGTGTTTTTTTGGGGCATTTGTTTTTCTAGACCAGTAGTTCTCAACCTTCCTAATTCCACAGCCTTTATTACAGTCCCTCGCATTGTTGAGACCCCAACCAATACGATTATTTTCACTGTTACTTCATAAATATGTGTTTTCTGATCGTCTTAGGCGAACTCTTTGTAAGGGTTGTTCGACCCCCCTAAGAGTGGTCGCGACCCACAGGTTGAGAGCCGCTGTTCTAGACTAATGAGGGAAATGACAGCATAAATATCCCATTTCTTTTTTTTTTTTAATGGCAAGAAAATGTCCGTATTTGGTAGACTTAGATTGTTTTCATCTAAAAAATAGCATAGAGTCCGTTTTAAAAAAATAACTTGAATGGTTTAAAATTTATTTTGTTTAATTATTTATATTTATATGTATTTTATTTATGTATTTATTTTTTTGCAAACGAGACCCAATCTTTAACGAGACCCAATCTTTAACGAGACCCAATCCTTACCGAGACCCAATCTTTAACGAGACCCAATCTTTAACGAGACCCAATCTTTAACGAGACCCAATCTTTAACGAGACCCAATCTTTAACGAGACCCAATCTTTAACGAGACCCAATCTTTAACGAGACCCAATCCTTAACGAGACCCAATCTTTACCGAGACCCAATCTTTAACGAGACCCAATCTTTAACGAGACCCAATCTTTAACGAGACCCAATCTTTACACCCCCCCCCCCCCCCCCCCCCCCCCCACCCCCCCCCCCCCCCCCCCCCCCCNCCCGCACTGACCATAAGAATCGGAAGGTGATATTTCTTTTAATTAATCTTTTCTTTTTCTTTTTCTTTTTTTTTCAGAAAATAATTCCAGACGTATTTTCTTTTTTTTCTTAAATTTCCACCACCAAATCTGCACGACTGACTAATCACCAGCTTCTTTTGAAAGGCTTTGATGTGATTTTTTCATTTCATTATTAGTTCTTTCAAATAAAAAAAAACAACAAGTTAATAAAACTGTTCACTGTCAACTGTTTTATTGTTGTTTTTTTGGGTTTTTTTTGTTGTTGTTGTTGTTGTTGTTGTTTGATTGTTTCTCTGTGTTTGTGGGTCTTTGTTTTTTTTTACTTGTGGGCTTACCTGTTGGTATATTACAACATGTGTTTGGATGGGTTGTACGGAAAATGCTGTAGTCTATCTCATGAACGTATTGCCACCGTTTATAAGCGTGTATACATCAGTTGTTTCATCTCAAGGACACATGATGGTCAGTTTATTAGAGTCAGTTGTTCCATCTCATGGATATATTGTCAGTTAATATCGTCAGTTGTTCCATCTCATGGACACATTGTCCCTCTATCAGAGTCAGTTGTTCCATCTCAAGGACATATTGACAATTACTAGATTCAGTTGTTCCATCTCATGGACAAATGACCGTTTATTAGCGTCAGTTGTTCCATCTCACGGAAATATTGACAATTATTAGATTCAGTTGTTCCATATTATGGACACATTGACAGTTTATTAGCGTCAGTTGTTCCATTTTATCTCTTCTCTTCTATATCTTAAGGGCCCACGATCAATTTATTGATCATTTTGGCTCCTATGCATGTAGATGGGATTTGCAATGTTTCTGTTACTGGTGGTGATGAGGAAATTATGCACTAGGGGTTTGAAGGCTTGAGGCAATAGACACAAATGTGTCTAGATTTGTCGCCTCAACTGTTCCTTTTGAAAGATGGTTCCAGTCCCTGATTGTCTTGGGCAGGAATGAGCAGCTCCTATACTGGCTTCTTGCTGGTATGAGCCTGAATTGCCTGTCATGGCCTCGTCGCTGACAGTCCCTGATTGTCTTGGGCAGGAATGAGCAGCTCCTATACTGGCTTCTTGCTGGTATGAGCCTGAATTGCCTGTCATGGCCTCGTCGCTGTCTATGGGGGAGAGGGACGAGTTTCTGTTTAATACTGGAACAGTGGACCAGCCCATTATTTATCTTGGACACATTGACAGTTTATTAGCGTCAGTTTTCCATCTCATGGAAAAAAGTCAATTGAATAGAATCAGTTGTTCCATCTCAAGGACATATTGACAGTTTATTAGCGCCAGTTGTTATATCTCATGGACATATTGTCAATTCTTAGAGTCATTTATTTCATCTTATGGACACATTGACAGTTTATTAGCGTCAGTTGTTCCATCTCATGGGAAAAAAAGTCATATTGCTGGCATCCGTCAATGTGACGTCAATGTGACGATGGTGTGGGCTTCAGCTTCGGAGGTTTCAAGGATGAAAAGCTGGTTCCCAACAGCAACTCGCCTCTGGATAACCCAAGGGAACATCAAGGGATGATACCTTGGGCACCTGCAGGGGGGGTAAGGGGGAGGGGCACTTGTCCCCCCTGTATTGAGTGGATAAAAAAATTTTAGACAAAAATAGACAAAAAATGTATTAAAGTAAAGAGAAAATAAAGAGAAAGTAACTAAGCTGATGTCCTGTCCGTTCGTTCACCATACAAATACGCTACAGAAAATTAAAACTATATTAAAACATTACTAAAAAAATTTTGCCCTCACCCTAGAAAGTTAATCGATTTTTTTTGCCCCCCTCCTAGAAAGTTTTCTGCGGGCACCCATGGGTGATACAGCTTGGCACCAGTGACGTCGCAGGAGTTGTCGGAAGGTTTCATTGTACCAACGTCATCCGCCTTTCGGGACTCCATCTCCGGGTTTGATTTCAGAGTTTCCTTCTCTTAGATGAGTTGCCATCCAAGGCTAACGAGTCCCATCTACCCGGTGTGCTGGTGTTGTTTTTGTTTGACTGGGCTCTGGCTGGAATTGAGCTCCATACGACCAACTTGAGATTTGCTCAGTTTAGACTACTTGGCCACCCAAGACATACTGACAAGGCTGCACCTATAGGTACCCGGGTACTTTTAATGGCAAATAACTATTCGCACCCGGAGTGGATCCGTACAGATTAAATGGCTTCGGAGCCGAGTGTGATAACAATGATAGTATGAGAATTATTTTTTTAAATTGTTTTTTCTCCTTGTTATTTCATAGATTCATAGTTTTATTCTTTTTAGTTGGTTTTCTTTTTGGCTATGTTAATTTCTCTTAGGACGGGTAGATTTTTTTTCTTTCCTATTTTCTTTTTTAGTTTAAGCCATTTTCGTAGATCATTTTTTTT
>CAXITT010000847.1:26226-38414 GCA_964033795.1 Lymnaea stagnalis
CTGTCAAGAAGGGGGCTAAATCCCATGAAGCTAAGAGAATAACCACAGCTGAGACACGCAGGCTTGTCCGAAAGAGCAACATTAGGTCATCGTCTGAAGCAACTATTCCATGCCCACGGTGTCATAGATTATTCCGAGCAAGGATCGGTCTAACAAGCCACCTAAGAGCTCACCGTAATCCCAACCCCCCCGCCCGCCCCTAACCGGATGATTCGATGGTCATTGTCGACTTCGACGGACGAACAACATTTTCTACCAGTCACAGATGGACCAATGGACTTATCATGCAAACATAAATCACAGAATATAGCATTTGTAGGAACACTTGACTTAGACTTTGATTATTGTAGTCCATCAACTAAACTTCTAAATGATACTTTCACTGGTGTCCACACATGGATTGTAAATTAACTATGTGGATGCGTGCGAAGCATAAACGGAAAAGACAGTTTGGCACAAGATGCACTCCATTCTCTTCATATTTTCACAAGTTCATGCTCGGCAGTTTGTTTTCGTGGAGATATGTTTTAGTAACTTATTGTTTTTATCTTGGGGCTGAGGGAGAACTAAAGTATACTATAATCTATGCATAAACTTAACCTCTGTTTCCTTACATATTAATATTCTCTTCATACAGATGATACATTGACTTGTTACATTTTTCTATTTTTAAAATATTTTCTTGGAGTATTATGTATGAGTCACTATGAGGATGTGCTGAAATGCATAATTGCATATGTACAAATAAAAAAAAAAAATTCCATTAATTGGATCATTAAAATAATTTTATCTGATCAAATAAATAAAGAATAAGAGGTAAAATAGCACTTCTGACCCGAAAAACATGATAATTGAATAGCCGACACTGAAGTCATAGATTACCATGTTAGTATTAGACTTAGTACTTAGCCCTAAACCATTATTATTTAGTAAAAGAATAAGAGGTAAAATAGCACTTCTGACCCGAAAAACATGATAATTGAATAGCCGACACTGAAGTCATAGATTACCATGTTAGTATTAGACTTAGTACTTAGCCCTAAACCATTATTATTTAGTTTTAAGCTTCTAGAATTAGGCTTAGTAGGCCGTTTAGGCATATTTAAACATGTTTACAAATATTAAGTTTCAGTATGTTAATATCATTGATAAATTTGATAGGGCCTCAGCCTGTGTTACTCCTACTGATACTGCCAACTAAACTTGACTAAAGGCCTTTTAATTAATTACAATATTATTATTATAGGCTAGGGCAAATGTATTTAGGCTTAGGCCAACTTAATAAATTACTATTATGATTTACCTCCTTTACTTCGTATTAATCATATATTCCACTCTCCACCCACTGGCACATACATCATAATCTACTACATTCTTTGAGTGTGGTGGGAATTATTTTTATTGCACTTCAGATGCTACATAATATTTCTTTTTCTTTTTTTTTTTTTTTTTGGCTGCAGCTACATTTTAGAATTGCTAAGCCTACATGCTCAACCTCAAAATCAATTTAGTTATTACTACTCTATGATTTAAAGTTTGCTTTGGTTTAGGTTGTCAGTTTTAGGTGGTTTAAAAAATCACATGGGCTTATTGATCATTATTATTTGAATGATACTCATCATAAAGATGTAAGGTCTACATTTAATCATACAGTATATCATGATCCAAGGCTTACCCAACTTCTTTTAATCTAATAATTAAATTTTTAAATATGGTACCATATGCAAAATACTATTTGAAATGAAAATGGCATGGTCGTAGTCATAGCCTATCAAAGTTTATGAAGGGGTGCGAGGATGTAGCCTAAATACTAAACTTAAATGTAGCGGTATAAGGAGCTATCCTTAAATGACGTCACGCAAATTTTGTCTATTTTTTACCCTCCCCCATCATCACAAATCATCACAGAAAGGTAGACCCTCCTCAAATATAATGTCACAAACTAAGCACCCACCCCTACACCTATAAAAAAATCCCTCTATCCTAGGGTGACCAAATGTCCCGTAATTACGGGATTGTCCCGTTTTTTCACGATTGTATCCGGTGTCCCAAAAAAGTTTCTCGGGACGCCTAAAAGTCCCGTT
Organism: Lymnaea stagnalis; assembly: GCA_964033795.1. Classification (NCBI taxonomy): domain Eukaryota; kingdom Metazoa; phylum Mollusca; class Gastropoda; family Lymnaeidae; genus Lymnaea; species Lymnaea stagnalis. Next base: position 28,311 of record CAXITT010000847.1, read on the forward strand.
TCTAAAACCAAACACATTTTTAAATCACTAAATCTTCCTAATTTATAATATAACGTCAAGTACTATTTTGGCTAGCTGTGTAGCCAGTTCCAGTAATGATGTGGGCTCGCATGATGGCTGCACTGTTCCCCCTACCCCACTCTGCCGACGCTGCAAAATTATTGTTTTCGTTTATGATATGCCTCAGAGTTTAAATTAAATTACAAACATGAAGGTAAATTTAAAAAGATTTCTATGTCTCAAAATAGTTAAAATGAGCATATTTCAATAAACAGTTTCTTGTGGAGGCCCATGGACCCCTCTTTAGCTGAAGAGTATCCCCCACCCAAACAACCTTCCTTGGGTGTGTCCAGTTTTTTCCAGTTCATGATTTGGTCACCCTACGCTATCCCTTTCTGCTCTTTACAAACCCTTGAATAATTTTCCTCCATTTCCCCTAAGGCAGTGGTTTCTAAGCTGGGGTGAAACCACCCCCCTAAGGTGTGGAAGACCCAGAAAATTGTATTTGCTGCCATTGCAAGTTGTTGCTGCCTTTAACACAAAATCAGTTTCCAAGCATTTTGATTTACAGCAGTAAATGTTTTTCTGGTGTATTTTGTTCTTGCGCATTACTAGTAATTTATTACAATATAATTTATGTGTGTTTGCAGAAAATATTTTGAAATTGAGAGGGAATACAGAGCTACTAAAATGTTTAAGAATCCCTGTCCTAGAAAATTAAATAAGATCACTAAGTTGACAACTGTCTAAAAAAAACTGTCACCTAATGATCTTTTAAAAATAAAAACATGCATTCATGAATATCATAAAATTAAAATATTACTAAAGCCAATAGGCCAACAGACATTTAGATTCTCAGTTCATTATTATGTTAAATTAATTTTTATAAATTTTATCAAAAGGGAATGTTGCCAAATTTCATAGAAGATGTCAATTTATTAAATTTTTGTATCCACAAAAATTCTACAAAATATATATATATTCTCTGGGTATTTTACTGGGTATTAGAAAAATGTATCTTTTTTTTCAAAACATTTGATTAAACATTTTTTTTTTAAATTTATAATTCTCTTCTGCAGATGTTTGTCATTTAAAAAGTTGCAAGTGATCTGTGTAACCTCCTTTACTAAAAGACTCAGTTTGTTTACTTGTAAAATGAGTGAGACTTCTGAACCACCTGTAAAGCAGCAACATTTACAAAAGAAGATAGGAACCCACAATGGAACATTTCACTGTGATGAAGTCCTAGCATGTTTTATGTTGAGACAGCTCGAAGAATACAAAGATGCTGAAATAATTAGGTTGGTGCCTAATCAAACCAATTTAAATAAGTAAACTGGCTCATATTTCTTAGGTTATCTAGTTTTATATTATCATCTGAGGCTGATGTAAAAGCTTATCGTAATAAATTATTTATTATTAACTTAATTTTTTAAAAATCTAAAGCATAACACTTTTAAACTTCTATTCATTCTCAGAACTCGGGACCAAGCAGTACTGGACACATGTGACATTGTGGTTGATGTTGGAGGTGTTTATGACCCTAGCAAGCATAGATATGATCACCATCAGCGGTAGGTCTCATACTTTTATTATGGCGTCCTCACTTAAAATATTTATACTATATTGTATATTACCCTTCGAAATACCTACTTTTCGCATGCATGGCTGTATGTTATTCAATATTATTCAGTCCAAAATATTCAATATTTTTCAGTTTAAAAACGTATTTTCTGCTTAGAAGATCTCATGATCAAAAATACTGTTGTACCACAGTTGACATATTAGCCTGGAATTGATAATTCACTCATTCATTTAAAATTAACGTTAATAATTGTTAGAAAATATTATATAAACATTCTGAATTAAGTTATAAAAAGTCACTTATTGAATAGATATATTATATACAATGTGATGGTTTTTCCTATTTCAAGATATTTAAAAAAATTTTGTAACAGCTTAGGCGTTAGAAAGTGGTATTGGATGAAGAAGTTTGTAAAAGAACTAAGATATTATATCTTTAGGGCAGAAATATATTACTTTTTTACTTATGACCCCAACATCTTCACCAGGAGTTTTACAGAATGCATGCACAGTTTAAATCCAGAGAAGAAATGGGTGACAAAGCTGTCAAGTGCTGGGCTGGTGTACTACCATTTTGGTGCAGAAATAGTTGCCACAAAGTTGGGCTTGTCGGTGGATGACCGTGTCACACAGACAGTCTATGACAAGCTGTATGAAAACTTTGTGGAGGAAATTGATGCTATTGATAATGGTATAAATCAAACAGATGGGGAGCAAAGGTAATTGGGTGCTGTGCATGATGATAAAATGTCATAGGTTTTGCAACAGATTGTTAAAAAAATATATCTCCTCTCGGACTTTGATTTGCACAGTCTCAAATTTGATTCAATGCTCTTAGATAAAAATCTGTACTGAAATTAATAAAAGATATAGGCAACATAAAAAAGACTATAGGACAAAAGTAACTGAAAACATTTATTGTCTTTGATTGGAATTAAAAGTTAACTGTGAAAAGGACTGAACATTGTTAAGAGTGCACTGTAGCATTTTTTTGTGTGGCCATGTTTCTGTTCTAGAATTTATCAAATTACGTATAAGCATGAATTTGTTGAGAAAATGAAGGGACGCAAAATAAAATGTACAAATTAATTATTGCTGGAGTTTTCAAAACTGTGGTTCTGGGAAAGTTGGCTTTATGAGGTAACTTAAAGTTAATAATTTTGGCAATGAAATATCATCCATTGAACATACATTCATTCAATTTACATTCATCAAACAAACATTCATTTAACCTGCATTCATCAAAAAAACATTCATTGAACACGCATTCATCAAAATTTCATTGATACCCTCATATGACTTTAAAACATGTTTCATTGAAAAAAATTGACAATAGCCTGGCTGTCCTTTCATTCACTCTAATTATTATTTGTCTTGTTTATCCAGATATCGAATAACAACTACACTGAGCAGTCGTGTTGGCACTTACAACCCGAAGTGGAATGAAAAAAATGTGGATATTCAAGTAAAAATTTCTAGATGTTTTTTTATATTAAAAAAATATATATAAATAAAAGTAATTTGAAGCTAATAACCTATTCACTACTACTAGCCCAGACCTGTTTACTCTTACGATTTTGGCGTACAATGTACGATTTTAAGGTGTATACATGTTTATATTGTAGGTTTATTATTTTACAATTAAGATAATGTTTTTAACGATTTTGTGATGATATTGTACGATTTGAAGAGTTTGAGGGTAAACAGGTCTGCTAGCCCTTTTCAGACTTTATGAACATAAGTTTATAGTTGAAAGCTACAGGCATAATCAATATTGTTAAATAATGTATAATCTGGTTTTTGGTAATGGAAATATGATTTTCTTAATCCAAAGTCATCTTTTAGGGCAGAGCTATATAATAATTGCATGAATACAAAATTATACAAATTTCTTTAATGAAGTTGGGAGAAAAGTTATTAACATAAACAAAAAAATTGTGAAATATATTTACACTGATTTTTTAAACTGTTTTATTTTTTTCAATATCTCACCAGACATAAGTCAATACCCTAGGATCCTGCACACAATTTTTGTTTGTTTGTGCAAATCATATAACAAGAATCAATGATTTTTACATGCATACAATATCCTTTGAATAATTCAACTCTGTTATATTTTGTCTGTTACGTTTAGCTGCAGTTTGAGAAAGCGATGAAGTTGGTTGGGGAGGAATTCTCTGAAAAAATATCCTTCTACCAGTCAGCTTGGCTGCCTGCTCGAATAATTGTGGCACAAGCAGTTAAAAACAGACACAAGGTAAGCCCTGTCAACAAATTTTTGGAAAAACCAAGCAACTGGCTGTACCCCATAGTGATAACAGCTCTTTTTCCTGTTCCGAGGAGTCATACTTTGAAAGCAGCTCCGACTCAAGGTAGAGGAATCCACCACATGATGTCATTCTAGGGTTTCACTATGCTGAGAGTAAAACACATGTTTATTACCATTGCTGAGAATCACAGATGAATTTATCGAGATATAAATGAGGCAGGATATCATGTGTTTAGTAGTTGGGCTTACATTTGGCAAACGATAATGTCTTGGTTGGTACTGAAGGTTGTGAAAGGGTCCCTTGCCAAATAAATTTTTTTTGCACCTGCGAGGATGACTGTTGGTTGAGTTTGAAAATAGTAACAGCTGGGCAGAGAAATATACCTGCATTGAAAATGAAAATAACAATGTTTTGAATAGATGAAAACAACTCATTTGTTAAGATATAATTAAGTTAAGAAGGTGTTGTGAGGTGGTGTGAATTTATGGAGTACCATGTGTTATGTAACGTTTTAAAAAGTTAATCTTTGTTAATAGTTTGCTCCTAGAAGAAATAATACATAACAAAAGACTGATGTAACAGTATGCAAAGAGAACAATACCAAAGCTAGTGATGCCAACATTTTAATTTAATTATATAAAGCAGATTAATAACGTTATGAGAATGGGGGTCATCGTCTCTTTTATTACTTAAGCAGCAACTTTGAGAGAAAGCCCTAACAAAACATTTGTTTTTTAAATCAACCATTGTTAAAGTAAAAGTGAAAAGTTTGTTTAGGGAAGAATTATTTATGCTGAATACATTAAAAAAATTCCTATAGTTTTTTTTTTATACACAGGCTGATCCCAGTGGCCGAATAATTTGCCTTGAGGAAGGTGGTGCCCCATGGAAGGACCATCTCTTTACATTGGAACAAGAGGAAAACATCTCCCCCAATATACTTTATGTGTTGTACACTGACCAGAACAATAGCTGGAGAGTCCAATGTGTTCCATTAAGCCTGGGCTCTTTTGAAAACAGGTAGTTAGTCTAATTTAGTGAGATAAATCTAATATTTTTTTTTACATCGCTCCTGTCTTGGCAATCTTTGGTACCGGTAGTAAAAGAAACTGAATTGATCCCTGCTACAAATTACAGTTAATAGTTAAATGAATGAAAAGATTAATTTTAACAAAATAATCTTTAACTCGATAATTATTTTTTTTAAAAGAATAAAATAGTTAACTTGCTTGCTGCATCCAGCTTTTTTGTGAAAACATAAATGTTGTAATATAAATAAGTCATAACTTTTACCAAGATAGTGCTGCTTTTTTAAAACATTTGTAAGTAAGCCAAAATTTTTAATTTGAGCCTTAAAAGTAAATTTAAAAAAAATTTTATTNAAACATAAATGTTGTAATATAAATAAGTCATAACTTTTACCAAGATAGTGCTGCTTTTTTAAAACATTTGTAAGTAAGTCAAAATTTTTAATTTGAGCCTTAAAAGTAAATTTTTAAAAAAAATTTTATTCAGTTTTTTTTTTCAAGTCATTTGTACATTATTTTAAACAATTTTCTGTTGCAGATTGTCTCTCAAAGAAGAATGGAGAGGTCTGCGAGATGATGAACTGTCAAAGAAAAGTGGCATTGATGGCTGTATTTTTGTGCATACATCTGGATTCATCGGGGGCAACAAAACTTATGAAGGTGCATTGGAGATGGCCAGGAGAAGTCTGGAGGAATGAATGTTTAGACTTATTGAATGAGGGAAAATGTGAAGTTTAATTGCATTTAAAATAGTTTCTGTAACAGCTTCTTGTTTCAGCACTGCAAAGTTATTGAAATATGAACACAGGATGCCTTTAAAACTGAGCCTGCATCTCATAAAAAAAATTACAATCAAATTGTAGTTTTGATTTAAATGTGAAAAGTGCTAAAATTTCTTACATTATTTAATTCAAGTGAATATTTATAAGGAGAAGACTAATACTTAAGCTGTTTTTTTTAAAAATTGAAGAACTAAACACCGGCATCTTGTCATTGTTTTTTGTTTTTTTAACAGACTCGAGTTTCTATTTTAGGACCTTTTTAAACACACGCTTTTATACTGAGAAAAAAATATCCGCGTCTGGTTAGAAAACTTTAAAATGTCTTGATTATGATCACCATCAGACATCTTCTAACAGGCAGTCATTGTTCATTATAGACATTGCTATACAGTAATCAAATAGACAGTTTTTAAAAGAACTATAAATGCTGCTGTTCATGAAGTGGTTATAAATAAATGTCTGTTGTTTATTAAGGAAATTTTTTTTGTTTTTTTTGTCTTCTATAAAATTACTCTATTGTAGGAATTGAGGCTCTCAAAATCCTGGATAATGACACCCAAATGAAATTTGTTTTTAAATGAAATGCATTAGCAATCAAATTGTGTGTAAAGGAAAAACATACAAGTTACATTAACAGTCATAACAAAACTTACAAAAATTAACAGTCGAAATAAAAACTCATTGATGGATTCAAAAAGTTTGACCATGTCATGTGCCCTAGTTTCAAGTCATACAAGTTCAAAGGGTGCAAAGACTCACAACTTGAGGCTACCCTGTTGCTGAATCAGGCCGATCTCCACAGAAATTTGGGATACAGAGGGACATCTGGATCTGAACTTAATCCATTCCAGAACCCTGTGTGAAATCCAAATCTTTCGAGTTCCAAGAAAATGTTCTCGCTTTTACTCAATAATTCCGTAATAGAAACTGGAGTAATCTGTTCCTGTATCCAACAAACCCTGCATATCCCAGTCCTTGTCTTAAAGTTCTCAAACCACCCCCTACTGGCTTTTAAATTACAAGGTACTCCTTTAGAGGACTAGATTCATGCATGCCTCACTAAATAAATCAGGGAGGAACTTGGCTTTCTCGCAAATTAATCCTTGTCTTAAAGTTCTCAAACCACCCCCTACTGGCTTTTAAATTACAAGGTACTCCTTTAGAGGACTAGATTCATGCATGCCTCACTAAATAAATCAGGGAGGAACTTGGCTTTCTCGCAAATTAATTTCTCAGAAATCCAATCATCAGCTTGTTATTACAATTAATCCCAACGAAGACTCTTATAATTTAGTATAATATATACTAGTTAGAAATTACAAAAAGACTTTTTAAGTTAATGCATTTGTATGGAAATTCATGCTGTCTTATTTTCTGTCATATAAATCATATAATAATAAATATATGAGTCTTTTTATACTATTACTATTTAGATAAATTTAATTTTTACATCTACATGTTTTCAATACCCATACAAAATCTTTAGCCCTATTGTGTGTTCCTTATTTTTTTGTAACTGTAAATTTTGGTAAAACCAACTTAAGTTTTCAATTAAATTCAAAATGATAATTAATTTAATGAAATACTAATAGGTTGTTTGTCATTTAAACAAAAAATAACAACTGTTTTGAGCGGAAATTTTTATTTATATTCATTCATTGATGAATTAGTTTAAACAAATAAATAGTTTCAAATAAAATTATGTAGCAAAATTACTATTTAGATACAACTAAAAATAAAAGGAACTGTGTAACCCTTGGATTGTTAAGGGAACCTGAATTTCAACTACCTTCTTTTCTGTCGCTAGTCGGATAAGTGTAGAAGGATGCAAAACTTAGTCAGAGCTGGGCCCAGGAATGAATATTCAAAAGTATCTGCTCACGGCCCTGAGTATATAGAGGGTAAGGGGCCTCAGTGCTTTACCGTGCCCAGGGTCTTCGCTGCTATCAAGACGGCCCCGCTTGGGACCATACGATTGGACATACAAACGGGCCGTTTGCACCATCTTGTGGGGCACACACCTTGCACCATCTTGTGGGGCACACACCTTGCACCATCTTGTGGGGCACACACCTTGCCCCATCTTGTGGGGCACACACCTTGCACCATCTTGTGGGGCACACACCTTGCACCATTTTGTGGGGCACACACCTTGCACCATCTTGTGGGGCATACACCTTGCACCATCTTGTGGGGCACACACCTTGCACCATCTTGTGGGGCACACACCTTGCACCATATTTTGTGGGGCAAACACCTTGCACCATTGTGTGGGGCACACACGTTGCACCATCTTGTGGGGCACACACCTTGCACCATCTTGTGGGGCACACACCTTGCACCATCTTGTGGGGCACAAACCTTGCACCATTTTGTGGGGTACACACCTTGCACCATCTTGTGGGGCACACATCTTGCATTATCTTTTGGGGCACACACCTTGCACCATCTTGTGGGACACACACCTTGCACCAGTTGGTTGGCACATCAGTGTGCCGTGGCAAACCAGTTGTGGAGCTCTGAAGTAAATATAACACATTCGATTTCTTTAGAGACACCAGTGGTCCGGTGCTTGGCCTCTCTTTCTTTGACATAATCAGTTAAACATCTCGCGGAACTGACTGCTGTCCGCTGAGAACCTGGGATTTCTCGTTAGACTTTAGTTTGTTTGACAAAACAGTTTTTTGGGGTCTCTCATGTTTAGCGTGTTAAAAAAAAAAAGCCATGGACAAGCATGAGTGGTGTTTTGAAATTGAACATGTTTGTCAAGAAATACGTGGTATTGTTTTATCATAATAGAAATACCAAAAGTGGGACCGTGGGTTAAGCAGTGATAAGAGAAAAATGAATCTAAGCCAGTGGCTCTTAACCCACTCGCAGCGCCGTACCAGCTTTAGATTTCAAAAGGGTTCCCGCACCGCCACCTCGATTTTAAAGCATATTACCAACACCGCAACGATTAAAAAAATGCAAATAAACATAATTTTCTTGATCTTCCAACACGCCTTTGACACTGCCTCCTGGACCATCAGGGTATGCGGGCACCCATGCATAAGAACCCCTGATCTAGGGATTGTGGGAGAAAACCCTGCCATCTGTCTCCACCGGCCTTGCAGTAGCACAGCAATATACAATTAATTAATGTTTAAACATAAAAAGCACGACAGGGAAATTTTGCATTGATTCACTAACAGTTGAACAGTTTCCGGACTCAGCGCGTTTATGAAACAAGGAAACCAATTATGAGGGATGACTTCGTCAAAACGTTTGTTGTTTAACTCTTTGAAAAGAGGATGTGGTATGAGTAGACATTTTAAAGTTGCGTAAACGAGACACCAATGTTGGCGTAAAGTGAGACACCAATGTTGGCGTAAACTGAGACACCAATGCTGGCGTAAACTGAGACACCAATGTTGGCGTAAACTGAGACACCAATGTTGGCTCACACCGAGACACCAATGTTGGCTCACACCGAGACACCAATGTTGGCTCACACGAGACACCAATGTTGGCATACACCGAGACACCAATGTTGGCTCACACTGAGACACCAATGTGTAGTGACCCTGTGTAGAGAAAAAAATCAAATTTAAGATACATACAATGAAATTTCCCGACAACTCCTGCGACGCTACTGGTGCCAAGCTGTATCATCCAAATATGGTGTTCCCTTGCGTCATCCAGGTGCGTGGAGAGAGGCGATTTGCTGTCTCGGAAACCAGCTTATACTAAAGAAGGAACAAAAATCACAGGCCTTGTGACTTCGACCTGCGAAGTCTACACCAACGTCACATTGTGACAGACGGATGTCAGTCTACACCATCGTGACATTGTGACGGACGGATGCCAGTCTACACCAACGTCACATTGTGACGGACGGATGCCAGTCTACACCAACGTCACATTTTGACGGACGGATGCCAGTCTGCACCAACGTCACATTGTGACGGACGGATGCCAGTCTGCACCAACGTCACATTGTGACGGACGGATGCCAGTCTACACCAACGTCACATTGTGACGGACGGATGCCAGTCTACACCAACGTCACATTGTGACGGACGGATGCCAGTCTACACCAACGTCACATTGTGACGGACGGATGCCAGTCTACACCATCGTCACATTGTGACGGACGGATGCCAGTCTACACCATCGTCACATTGTGACGGACGGATGCCAGTCTACACCAACGTCACATTGTGACGGACGGATGCCAGTCTACACCATCGTCACATTGTGACGGACGGATGCCAGTCTACACCATCGTCACATTGTGACGGACGGATGCCAGTCTACACCAACGTCACATTGTGACGGACGGATGCCAGTCTACACCATCGTCACATTGTGACGGACGGATGCCAGTCTACACCATCGTCACATTGTGACGGACGGATGCCAGTCTACACCAACGTCACATTGTGACGGACGGATGCC
>CAXITT010000847.1:43745-70830 GCA_964033795.1 Lymnaea stagnalis
GGACATAAGAATATTAATTTAAAGTAGTAAAATTAAAAAATGCATTTAAAGCATTTTAATACAAACTTTGTTTTAAGGAGTTGCTTAATTCTAGTTAAGCTTACTATTGTTATTTTAATAATCGGTAATGTCCTCTGAGATATGTCATGTTACATATTACTAATTATTTAATTTCCTCATGAAAATTTGAGCTACCAAACATACGATTACCGACATACCATTTTCTTATCCTCAAAAGTACTCGTTTTGTTTACCACAATTCAGTTTGCAATGACACGTTCAAGTGCATCTCTGTCATAGAGAAAAACAACACAATATAAGATGGCAGGCCGGTCAGGTGGTACATTGCGAAAAAAGATGCGGTCCCATTGCCTGGCCGTCACCCTATGCCTGGCCGTCACCCTATGCCTGGCCGTCACCCTATGCCTGGCCGTCACCCTATGCCTGGCCGTCACCCTATGCCTGGACTTACTTGCCCGTCGGTGTTCACTTCGGGGCCGACCGTTAAAGACATCGTCGGGAATCGCAGCATCCTTTGTAGACGCAGGGAATACAATTTGTGGTCTTGGGAAATTAGGTATAAGTTTTATGCCGAGTGTAGTCAACGTCCCGACTCCTCTTACAAATACCGACTCTTCTTATAAATCCTGACTCTTCTCACAAATCCCGACTCTTCTCTTAAATCCCGACTCTTCTTAAAAATCCAGATTCGTCTTACGAATCTAGACTCTTCTTACAAATCCCGACTCTTCGTATAAATTTAGTTCTTCATCGAAATTCTTGTTAGGCTTAGAGATATGAAATCTAAAAAAAATGGTACAATTTGTGCATCAAGATTTTCAGCAACACGCTCAATATGACTTTAGATAAATTTTCTCTGACACAGAATTATCTACCGTTTCAATGAAATTACCAGTGCACCCTGTCCAAGAAAACTCAAGGTGTTCCTGTTTTCTGTAACCGTAGATAAAAAAAAAGTTGGCCTGATAAGATACTAATCACTACATGAAAGCTATCCTTGAGACTTTAAAAGAGACCAACTCACTAATGAACCATGTCAAGAAATACCTGATCACAGGCTGGATTAACTGCTCTGAAGTGTAATTCAACCAGGAGATGGCGCGCTCTTCAATCGTCCATTCTCCTCCCAGGTGGAACGGATCGGACATCGCGAAGAGTTTAGCCGAGGTTAACCTCGTCTCGCATTCGTCAAAGAAGGCGATGAACTATATCACGCACGTCTAAGAAGTTCGAGGTTAGAAGCAATTTATTTATTTTAACGACACTTTTGTTTTCTTTTTTTTTTTGTGGTCTTTTTTTTTTTTTTTTTTTTTTTTTTGTATTTAAAAAAAAAAAAAAGAAAGAATTGGGGGGGGGGGGGGGGGGCGTAACTCGTGAAACATAGCAGGGTTACTGAACTTGAATGTGTCAAACACGTCCACTTCATTGTTTTTCTTCTCTTCACCTTTTTTTTTTCGGTTGTTTTGTGAGGGACTTGTGCCCCCACTTGCTGTAATATCTGATTTTATCACATTTGTGTCAATATCTGAGTGCATCGCCCTTGTGGTAATACCTGAGTGTATCACCTCTGCGATATTACCTGCGTGTATTGCCCTTGCGTAAATACCTGAGTGTCGAATGGGTAGTAGGTCAACTCAAAGATGCAAGAAGTTTTCAGAAACATTGGTGCCATGAAGATAAAGGTGCCATCATTGATCAGCCTAACAATCGGCAAGGTATATTGGGGGACTAGACTGTCCCCTTCAGCGGCGTTCATCACCATCAGGTTGGGGGCCAAAGCCTGTAACGGGGGAGCAAAATGAACAGAGCGTCTCAAAAAGTAACTCCAGAGTCCTGAAGATCTCAGAACATCTGTGTATGATAAGAGAACCCTAACCATCCAATGAGTAACAAGATGAGAAACCCCTAACCATCCAATGATTAACAAGATGAGAGAGCCCTAACCATCCAATGATTAACAAGATGAGAGAGCCCTAACCATGCAATGAGTAACAAGATGAGAGAGGTCTAAACTAATGGCGATGACAAAATATTTACAGATTTTGATTCCCTGATAAAAAATCAAGCGATTGGTGAAATTAAATAAATTGTAAATAAATATATACATTTTTAAAAAAAAAACGTAGTTTTTAATGGCATCTACTTGTTTTAAATTCAATGCGCGTGAATGAAACGACTCAATGAAAGATCTTACTCCTCGTAATTCAAGCTCACAGTCGATACCCCATAGTAATCGGAGACATTCCAGGCAAGGTCCCTGTCACGCCATGACACCTGCAGGTAGCTCACTGTGGTAATCGATTGCAAAATTTCATCCACTCCAAATACCTGAAGGAGAATTTTTTTAATGACATCAGAACATGCTAGTCAAGTCGTCAATTCTATCTTTTTTTTCTTTTTTTTTTTTTTGAAATTAAAATACACAAGTTCTAGTTAATATAGATCTGTATAGAGCTATATTTAAACCGAGTTTTTCAGCGTAGACGAATTTTAGAGACCTATGCAAGGGGCGTTCTTTTGGGTCATTCTTCTTCTTCTTCTATATCTTAAGGGCCCACGATCAATTTATTGATCATTTTGGCTCCTATGCATGTAGATGGGATTTGCAATGTTTCTGTTACTGGTGGTGATGAGGAAATTATGCACTAGGGGTTTGAAGGCTTGAGGCAATAGACACAAATGTGTCTAGTGTTGTCGCCTCAACTGTTCCTTTTGAAAGATGGTTCCAGTCCCTGATTGTCTTGGGCAGGAATGAGCAGCTCCTATACTGGCTTCTTGCTGGTATGAGCCTGAATTGCCTGTCATGGCCTCGTCGCTGTCTATGGGGGAGAGGGACGAGTTTCTGTTTAATACTGGAACAGTGGACCAGCCCATTATTTATCTTGTACATCATCGAGAGCCTGGATTGTCGTCGTCGTTTCTCCAATGGTGACCAGCCTAGTGTTTCTTCCTATTGCGGGAAGTCACTTCGTGCCTTCCGATGATTCAAGTTTCCTCGGCTCCTCGCGCCCCCCCCCCACGTATTTGCATCGTCCTGGGGAATAAGCTTGATGCCATTCTAAAGACGTGAGCACGGAGCCATCTCTACCAGACAGCTGGCAGATTCTCTATACAATAGTTTTCATATGAGCCATCTTGTTATAGATTGATACTTCTGTAAAAAGACATCTCTTTAAGAGTTAGATGGAGAGGTTTGCTGTTATTTTCTTTTAGCGTCATAAATATGCTAAAAATAAAGTATGGTTATAGAAGACTTTTTCTTTTTTTGGATTGATGTCTTATGCTTTTAAATCTACTTAGGTAAAATAATATTTTTAAATGAAAGTGTACCTAGTTTGATGACGTGACCATCGATTTATAACGAAAATATTGTATCAAATTTCTGGCTAGCCTCTGTTATTTAAATGAACCCTTAAAGTCTTTTATTCCAATTTTTTAAAGAATAAAACTCCCTTAAGCTATCATCATCAGTGACGCTATCCTGTAGGACAATGGCCACCACATTCTTCCTTTCGGGTCGATCCATGGCTATCCGTCTCCAGCCATGGAGCCCAGATGATGTAAGTCTTCCTCTAAATCGTCAATCCATCTTAGTATTGGTCGACCAGTGAGCCGTCTGCCCCCGGGTTCCCAAGGTATATCACTTTCGCAGATGTAAGATCAGGGATCCTCTCAAGGTGTCCTGTCCAACGCAGTCTGCATTTTTTTTTAAAAATTGCTTCGACCATGGGTTGTGCCTCGAACACATGATAAATATCTTGGATTGTGCCAATTTTTCCATCCATTATTGTCTTCAACTAGAGTAAAAATGATACTCCGGCAGAGCCCTACCTTAAACTAAAAAAGAAAGAGGTAAAATGGCGATAAACTTGTAATTATAGATCTTAATTTTAATTTTGAGAACTTGAAAACAGTTATAATGAATGAGTAAAATATTTACATGTGCCTGCTCGACTTCTTGCACAATTGTTAGATATTTGTTAACTTTACATTATTGCTATGCTTCATAAGCGGACTTATACAACAATATGTGTACATATCTTGAGGGGCCTTATAACAATATATGTAAATATATTGAGGGGACTTCGACACAATATGGCTACATATGTTTAGGGGACTTTGACAAAATATGAGTACATATGTTTTAAAGGAATTCATTGTGGACAAATTACAGAAGAACTTTTTTCAACAACCCAATGGGCTGTGCTCGTTATATATGAAGTTGGTGAGGTTGAGAGCCTCACTTTAAGTACTAACATCTACTAAGCACATCTACATATTCCCGGTACATTTTCCTTAAACTATGTGCCATTGAACAGCATAAGTTATGTCTTCACCATCACCCGTTGCTTCCTTGCTGAAGTGATGTATATTTATAGATTAAACGTGGTAGACAAATATCTACATGCAAAAAAATTATTCGCTGGATCCTAAATCAAATAATTTTTGTTTAGTAAACGAAGAATAAATGACATGTTGTGTTCGAAAAATACGTCATTTTGTGACAGGCCAAAAGGAAGTTGCTCTGATACCATCCAAATAAATTCTTGTAATTCCAAGACAAACATGATGCAATTTCCTTCCGACGAAAATGAACCGCGCTGTCAGTATAGCGAGATGAAGATCTCACTTCATCGACATAAAATAAATGTGCCACTCATATTCAAATATTTGATAACTGATTTTCAAAACAATAAAACAGAGAATCCAATTAGATTTCCCTTGGCATGGTTAAAAATGTGATGGTTTTGTCCTTGGTTGTCCTACTGAATTGTTCTAGGTGCCAATTTTGATATGTGTTCGTTTTTAACTAGAGCCATTATCACTTGGAAATTATGTAACGTTTTTTTTCCTACCGGATTGTAAATATGAAACAGTTAAGAAAATTGTAGCTCCTTGAGGGTTTTATAATAATAAGTAGTGCCACGGGAATTATTCCTGTGTGCTGTGCTCCATTGATCAACGTCAATAATTTTGTTTACCTCAATTTAATATTTCTTGATATCAACCATCATAACGGAACAGTTTCCGCTATCGTGGCGTTGGCACGTGTGCATCGTTTTTTTATTTAAATCAATATTTCTTTAAACACCCAAGGTGCGATTAAGACTAAAAAAATTGCTTCAAAGCCTAAATAATTTCGCTCGTTTCCCGAGTCAACAAAGAGCTACGGGTTTAGATTACTCTTTCATTTGTATATATAGCTCAATTATTATTTCAAGACGGGGGCGATAGTGCGTTGTATTACACACAAAATAATTTTGTGTTAAATGTTACAAGTTCAATCCAGTTCTATCCTGTGAGTTCAATCCAGTTCTATCCTGTGAGTTCAATCCAGTTCTATCCTGTGAGTTCAATCCAGTGCTATCCTGTGAGTTCAACCCAGCGCTATCCTGTGAGTTCAACCCAGCGCTATCCTGTGAGTTCAATACAGCGCTATCCTGTGACGTTCATTTATAACTGAACAAATGGTTTGTGGGGCGTTCGAAGGTTTCGTCTTACCCAAGGAAGAAATGATATCATCAACTTAAGTTGCTGTCCACAGTTCTTTATTGGAGTTGTTCGTAGGCAACTCTATCTTTAAAGAGACGAAAGCTTCAACAACAAAAAAAAAAAATGAATTTAAAAAAAAAATATATTACTTTAATGTTTTAAAGATGTTAGATATGTTTAAATTAGCGTGTTAAGGATGAATTCCAACGATACAATTTTCTCAAACACTACGCATTATAATTCTGCAGGGATTGATAGAATCGCTTTATTCAGTTTGATAGTCTTACACAGCCTCCGCCTATGTGCGGCGTTTCTCGGAGCTGTGGGTAACCTCATCAACGTTAGAACATTCGTTGCCATGGGAATCTGTGACGGGGTGAACGTTGGTTTCACGTGGCTGGCGGCGTCTGACCTCGCGTACGTCGTCTTTTCCCTTGTCGATTCGTTCGCGATGATCTTCCGGGCGACGGAGGGTCTAAGCGCGTACAGTGTTTGGTTCCCCGTGGAGCCCGGGGCCGTCCATCTGTACGCGATCAACGTCGGCAACGGCTTGTACAGCCTTTCGGTGATGACGACGGATCTGGTCACCATCATCCGATGTCTGAGCGTCGTGAGGCCTTTACAGTTCAGGAAAATTCCGTCGTGGCGCAAAATGGTAATGACCTTGTCCGCCATGACAACTTCTTCGCTGGTCTCTGTAATTGCGTTATTCATTTACATGGATATTGTTCCGAAATTTGATGTGAACGTCAAGGCAATCCGACTCGTTCTCTGGATGTCGCCGAAACGATTTGAAGTAAGATCTTACATCTTTGGCGTCAGGGACGCTTTCTTACCGTTTTCCTCACAAATCATCCTGGTCGTCTGCTCCATCATCATGGCTGACGCGCTGCGCAAAGCCTCCAAATTTCGCCAGAACCACTCGACATCTCCAAACGTCAGAACAGCGTCAGCGACATCTCTCGGTGAAGCGGGGTGGACAAAGCGCAAACCGGAGCACGGCCCTGGGTCAACATCAACGCTTGGCGGGCAAGAGCTTCAAGTCGTCCGGCAGATGCTGCTGATCTCTTCGGTGGCGCTCTTGTGCAACTTGCCAAAGGTGTCACTGGGCATCTGCGGCATTGTCATTCCGGACTTCACCACGAGTCTCGTCTACTACAACGTGTACAACGTTCTGCTTGGCATCAGAGAACTGTTTCAAACTCTCAACGCCAGCTTACATTTCCTCATTTACTGGAGCAGCAATTCCAAATTCAGGAAACACTGCATGACATCCGAAGTGATTCAATGAAATGGAAACAACGTGTGACATCCTAGTGAGTCGATTTAATGGAAACAACGTGTGACATCCTAGTGAGTTGATTTAATGCAAAAAACGTGTGACATCCTAGTGAGTCGATTTAATGGAGACCACGTGTGACATCCTAGTGAGTTGATTTAATGGAAACAACGTGTGACATCCTAGTGAGTTGATTTAATGGAAACAACGTGTGGCATCGTAATGAGTCGATTTAATGGAAACAAGGTGTGACATTCTAGTGAGTCGATTTAATGGAAACAACGTGTGAGATCCTAGTGAGTCGATTTAATGGAAACAACGGGTGACATCCTAGTGAGTTGATTTAATGGAAACAACGTGTGACATCCTAGTGAGTTGATTTAATGGAAACAACGTGTGGCATCGTAATGAGTCGATTTAATGGAAACAAGGTGTGACATTCTAGTGAGTCGATTTAATGGAAACAACATGTGAGATCCTAGTGAGTCGATTTAATGGAAACAACGGGTGACATCCTAGTGAGTTGATTTAATGGAAACAACGTGTGACATCCTAGTGAGTTGATTTAATGGAAACAACGTGTGGCATCGTAATGAGTCGATTTAATGGAAACAAGGTGTGACATTCTAGTGAGTCGATTTAATGGAAACAACGTGTGAGATCCTAGTGAGTCGATTTAATGGAAACAACGGGTGACATCCTAGTGAGTTGATTTAATGGAAACAACGTGTGACATCCTAGTGAGTCGATTTAATGGAGACCACGTGTGACATCCTAGTGAGTTGATTTAATGGAAACAACGTGTGACATCCTAGTGAGTTGATTTAATGGAAACAACGTGTGGCATCGTAATGAGTCGATTTAATGGAAACAAGGTGTGACATTCTAGTGAGTCGATTTAATAGAAACAACGTGTGAGATCCTAGTGAGTCGATTTAATGGAAACAACGTGTGACATCCTAGTGAGTTGATTTAATGGAAACAACGTGTGACATCCTAGTGAGTCGATTTAATGTAAACCACGTGTGACATCCTAGTGAGTCGATTTAATGGAAACAACGTGTGACATCCTAGTGAGTCGATTTAATGGAAACAACGTGTGACATCCTAGTGAGTCGATTTAATGTAAACCACGTGTGACATCCTAGTGAGTCGATTTAATGGAAACAACATGTGAGATCCTAGTGAGTCGATTTAATGGAAACAACGTGTGACATCCTAGTGAGTTGATTTAATGGAAACAACGTGTGACATCCTAGTGAGTCGATGTAATGTAAACCACGTGTGACATCCTAGTGAATCGATTTAATGGAAACAACGTGTGACATCCTAGTGAGTCGATTTAATGGAAACAACGTGTGACATCTTAGTGAGTCGACTTAATGGAAACCACGTGTGACATCCTAGTGAGTCGATTTAATGGAAACAACGTGTGACATCCTAGTGAGTCGATTTAATGGAAACAACGTGTGACATCCTAGTGAGTCGATTTAATGGAAACAACGGGTGACATCCTAGTGAGTCGATTTAATGGAAACAACGTGGGAGGGTTGGGGGAGGATTGCAAGAGTTGGAGAAATTAGATAATAGGGATATTTTGTCAAATGAAATATGGCGTTTTAATACTTTGTGTCCACGATTGTAAATAGCAATATTTAAAAATACGTTAAAAAAACACCGTTTTTTTCCTCCAAAAATTGTACTAAGACGTATAAAATAAATGTCCCCTAAAACATCCGAGTTGTTATGTTCATATGATTTTTATAGCGGTTTTTTTTTTTTTTGGGGGGGGGGGTTGGAGTGTGTGACCATGCCCTAAACTTTCTTTGTTTCAGCTCAATTCGAGATCAGCNGGAGTGTGTGACCATGCACTAAACGTTCTTTGTTTCAGCTCAATTCGAGATCAGCAAATGGATCAAAACTGATATTCCCAAACTTGACCGTAAACAAAGTCACAGAGCAACACAAGAAATGCAATAAGACTTCATGTTTTGATGGGCCAATCGAGCTTTTGAGTCATTTGATTGCAACACCACAGAAGTTTGCTGGACATTTATTTTTGACTTTTCAGTATATATAATATTTTTGAAAAACGTGTTGTTTTTTAAAGTATGTTTATATACTTTTTTATTACTGTTTTGTCAACGTGTGCATTGTTTAAGCTCACTTGGAGATCAGGAGGTGGGTCAAGATTTGACCCGTAGAGTTCCCGCAAGGGCCATTGGAGGTCACTGGAGACCTATTGATGATGGAGAGTTGTATTGTCATCGGGGGGTGGGTAAGGGTACAAAGTTTCATTTCACTTGGAGATCAGGAAGTGAGTCAAAATTGAGGCTATATGATTTGAACACCCACAAACAAACAAACGGACAGAAGAATCTAAGAAAAGGCGTATAATGATATATTCCAGAGGAATGAAATGGTTTTTGAAAATATTAAAAAAAAAACACACACAATCATTTTTATATTAAATTTGTTAATTTTCAGTAGATTTATTTATTAAGAAACGAAATGGAGATTTTAAATAAATTACAAGACAAGTTTCAAATTGACTAAATGAATTCAAAAATACTGGCCTTGTATGTTATGCGTGTTATTTCAGCAAGAACTCACCACCCACCAAAGCCACCAGACAGAACTAGGACATATATGTATAACAATGATTCCCGAGTGGATATTTTCCGCAACACGCTCTCCTTGGGCAGTGTGATGCACAATCATTCTCTGCTCCGCCGTCGTGCTCCCACAAATGTACACAAAAGAACACATTCGTTACCCACTTCTCATTGAAACTGTCAAGACATGCTTAAAAGAAAGGCAAATGAATGTCAATACAACTAAGCATTGGTGGAATTACGGAGTGCAATCTGGAATTATTGTTATTATTGTGATTATGCACATCTTCCCGTATTTTTTACGCGCAACTTGTTTTTTTACCCCAGACTGTATAATAATTAATTGTGTTGCGCACTGTTCAATGGCGCGAAAAGTAACATCCCCAAAATGTTCATCAAATGTCGTGCACTTTGTTTTCAATATGCGTGAAAGATAAACATTTATAATATATATACATATATATATATATAAATACTCTTTTACTGAACCAAACAGCGTGGAAATTTGAATTGGGATTCTTAAAAACATGGTTGTTATTTTTAGTTTATTTTACGGAAATCGAATGAGTTGTTATATTTTAAAAATGTATTTTAAAGAATAATTATAGAATAATTTTGAGCAGTTTATCTGCATGTGAGAGTTATGATATGGTATTTAAAAGTAGACTGACATTCGGGTGTCACTTTGTTTCTTTACGTAGAGAGGGGGCATTTTGGCTAACTACCTAGATATTTACGTTTAAGGGAGGGGGAAAAGGCTTGATGCACACCAGATGGCAGAAGCCCTAGCTACGCAACTGTTGATATGAAATAAGATACAAATTTTTAGAGGCAGTGTGGGGGGGGGGGTTGTCCACTGCCAAGTGCCTCGAGGGTCTTAAACCGGCAACGCCGTCCTTAGACATAAGCGTCATTTAATTAAACCCGTTTTGTGAGCTTCCAATAGCTGCACCCCAGCACGGTGGAGGTCAGGCCGGGGTTAAGGTCGGTGTTTTCGGTGATGACGTCACAGCTGCTCTGACCGAGCCACACGTTGACCCCTAGACAGTTCGGGTAGAAGACGCAGAGTGAGCAGCATCCGTTGGACGAATAGGTCTTCGGAAAGGTCACCTTGTGGCCGCCAGTGTAGCACACGTTTCCTTGCAGCTCCAGCAATCCGCTCGTAGACACTGAAAGGTAACACACACAGAGGATTGGAGGGTTTTTTTCGGACTTCAGAGAATGTAATTCAAACTTGAGTCTTCTTTTTTTCATTATTATTTTTTTTTTATCCCAAATGTTTCAGCTGATAAAATTTCTCAGTTACAAGTCAAGTCAAACGTGAACCCAAATGTTTTGGTCAGGGAAGAGAATTAGTTTAACCGTCTCTGTCATTCTTGTTTTACACTGGAATCAGGAGCAGGATTCAAACTCGAAATTCAGTGGATTAACTCATCATGTCATAAGTGAACGACTTTGAAGTAGTAATTGGAGTCGAGACCCATATTTTCATAGCAAGATTACCACTCAAGAAGTTATCACACTTCTAACAGGTAAAACTGGAGTCATGAATGTTGTTGAGCTTGCAAAAAAATATCTTTTAGCATCGGACTTCCTATTGTCCGTTTGAGTGTAGCGTTTAATACGTGAAGTGAAGTGTATAAGATCCTGACAATTATTTTACCGCAACATGGAGATTTATTTTTATATCGTAAAATGTGACGCATTGTAAATAAACATAAAGTGGTAGAGTCCATTGGAATTTCCTCATGGTTTCAGTAACTATCGTAATAGTTATCAGAGAGCACCCAGTCACTGCTGCAAAGCTGGGTGCCTATATACAGTTACAAATGATAAGCAACTAAAGAAATAGTGTAGTCAACACATGTACCATCAGAAGACGGTACATAAACTATCTTGGCTTTATCAGCTATGGTCAACACTGGCAGCTTTAGACAATGGTACAGCAGTCAAGAACTTAAAGTTAGCAGCTATGATCAGTAATGATAGCTACAGATGATGGTATAACATCCAAGAACGTAAGGTTAGCAGCTATTATCAGTAATGATAGCTACAGATGATGGTATAACATCCAAGAACGTAAAGGTATAGGGGCTTAACCTTTCATACTTACTCACTGATCCGAACTCTGGGCATACGCCAAGCATAGAGGGCAATGAAGATGACACTGAACTTGTTCTGTTAAAGTATGTCGAATCAATTGGTGTTGTAGTATCACCGATATTCACAGTGCTGTAACTGGATACGTACTGTAGGGTGTAAGATAAAAACAATGCAATGTATTATCTTATCATACATGGCAAGTAATGTAATGTTAATATATTATAAGTCGGTCTTGTATTTAACATTTGACAGGCTCTGTCAATTTAAAAAATAAAATCTATAATACTAATTCCTGAGTGAATATTTAATCTCCGCCCTCTTTCATTGCGCACCGAGCTGCGCTCTCATTTGCTGTTTCCTCCGTCGTGCGTTTGATCACGCAGGCACCAAAGGCACATAAAATAAAATCTAGGGTGATCATCTTTGATGCAATAAGGAAATTTCCTGGCAGTAATATTTAAACTGGAGGCACCAACATGGACTAGACAGTATTTTACGAGCGCAACTAGGTTTCTGGGTACAAATAAGGTAACAAAGTGTAACAAAATGTATCATCAAGTTACCTCTAATAAACCTTTAGTAGAGTCATTGCACATTTTTGACCATCCAGCTAAGACAATTGGCTTGACATTTCTGGACATACAAAGTTGTATAGATCAATAACTAGTAATTAATATTAGATTTGAATTAAATTTGACTAGCATAGAAATAAAATATCGTGAAAAAATTAGCACATAATAATAGACCTAGTCCAAAACAAATAAAAAATACTCTCTGGCTGATATTGGGTTTGTATTACAATACTTGCAAGACTATTGGTAAAACTTAAAGTCTTCTATTTTAACAGGGATTCCGTGAGCTGCAGGTTCTTTGTAATAATTTGTATTATATTAATCAAAACAATGTCTAAGCAAGAGTCTGTGGCTGACTGAATAAGTAGTCCATGGCCTTAAATGTGACGGGCAAAGGGGTCCGTGACCTAAAATTTGCTGGCAAAGGAGTCCGTGGCCTTACATATGACGGACAAAGGGGTTGGTGGAATCAGAAAAGGTTAAGAGTCCCCGCTTTTAGGGATAGCGAGACAGTAAGACAGTAATTGATGAGCAGACTGTCCTTGTAAAATGAGTCATGTTTGATTATCGAGTCTTTTGTTGTATAATTCTAGTTTTAGCCTTTCTGATTTCTGTCTTCTGCCAGAAAATGTTGTATGATTGGTTCTGCTGTGAAATTTTATCTCACCCTGTCATGAACAGGGTTAACTCAAAAAATTATAATTTAAGGAATTGTGTTCTGAATCTCCAAAATTTTGTATAACGATGAGAGTACAAATTGTACCGGCGCATTAGTTTAAAAATAAACTCTTGAAGTAACAATTGTTTGATGAAGTATCCGTTCTACAGTATTTTATCACACTGAATGTAGACGCAATGTGATGTGAGACGATGTAACAAGTGGGCTTTTAAAATATGTTATTGTGTTTTGTAAGGCACGTTCTTAATTGATTAAAACAAGGCAGGACAAATCACAAATGCTGATACAGCACATTTTGGTTTGCATCAAAAGATTTTTTTTTTTTTGCATTGTCAGTTTCTCTTTAATTATTTTTACATTCTTTCTAAATTTCGTACGGCCTTTAACGCAATGCTATTGCAGGGTCTAGTTTTTACTGTCTGTTCGTAAATTTATGGATGGTTGGACAACCAGATCATTACCCCCCCCCTCCACCCCCCGGCCATCCACCCTGGCGTATCATTGGAGTGATTGGATACTGTATTGTTTTACTCACAGCGCAAATGTCCCGTACAGAGTAGTCTTCAAACACAAATCTTTTGGCCTGTTTGACAGGTTCCGGTTACACAATGTAGGGGTCAAATCGAACAGGTTGTCCCAGCGTCTGTTCATTTTGACACCATCAGTCTGAAAGAAATTAGTCCTTATAGAACTATGTAAAATTTCTCCAATGCTGTTGTCTATTTATTGATTATAAACAATTATTTAGTGTTGCTATACAAACTCCACAATGCAGCAGCGATGCCAGCACAAATCCTATTGAAGACAGATGTGCGGAATATTAGGTGGGAAATCTGATACCAAACATAACTAGCCATGCACTGGTACGGAGCCCCCAATGATGAAGAGACCCACCGATGGCTTAGAAAGGCAAATATATTTTTTTATCTAATAAGTCTAAATAATTTATGGGGCCATTCATAAATGAATTTATGGCCATTTTTATGGCCACGCTATTGGCAATTTTTTACCCCCCCCCCCCCCCCCCCCCCCCAGAAGAGACCCACCGAAGGTTTAGAAAGGCAAATATACTTTTTTTATCTAATAAGTCTAAATAATTTATGGGGCCATTCATAAATGAATTTATGGCCATTTTTATGGCCACGCTATTGGCCATTTTTTACCCCCCCCCCCGGTACAAATTTATCACGACATTTAAACACCGTCAAAATACTTCACCTCCCTCGCCCCGCTCTTTCCACTGGATGTGTTACATCGTTTGTGGATGACCCAGAGATGAGCCAATGAAATGGAACTTTACAATAACACATGACGCCACATATCATAAGGGAATTTACTTCCCAGATTTTCTTGACTTAACTATTAGACACTTCCCAGATTTTCTTGACTTAACTATTAGAGATACTTCCTAGATTTTCTTGACTTAACTATTAGAGACACTCCCAGATTTTCTTGACTTAATTGTTAGAGACACTTCCCAGATTCTTTCTTACCATAACTCCTGAGAGATTAACAGAAGCCGACAAAAGAATATTCCATCCGCACGTTGGGGTGTATTCATCAAACCGGAAACAGATGTTTCCGTACATCTGTCTGGAGGTGTGTGGTGTGCCGCTGCGGGAGAAAAAGTTGAGGAAGGCACCGGCCCTGGAGAGAACAGACAGCGTCTTCAACACTACCAGCATGGACCAAAGCATCGCGAACAGCCTGAGACGAAAGATGGAGAGATAGGAGCAGACGGTGAACATTTGAAATCAGATTTTATTTTTTTATTTTTGCTTGACCGGTACCAATTTTTGTTTTTTGTTAATTGTAAGAGGACTAAATAACCCCCTGCTTCAAAATAACACTAAACAAAATTAAACTCTAAATCAATTTCTTCTCGGTAGAGATTTTTTTTTTTTTTGCAATAGCATATTTTTAATAGTTATTTGGTACATCCAATTTAATTATGATTCTCACACACGATTTCTCATACATCGCATACAACCAAAAAGAAAATAATAATAAATGTTCGCACCCCCCTTCTGCGGACATGCAAATGAGACAGCAACACACCACCTCTCCGGACATGCAAATGAGACAGCAACACACCACCTCTCTGGACATGAAAATGAGACAGCAATACACCACCTCTCCGAACATGAAAATGAGACAGCAACACACCACCTCTGCGGAAATGCAAATGAGACAGCAACACTCCACCTCTTCCATTGCCCAGCAGTTCATAACTTACGCCAAACCACCTAACCACAATTATAAGACTACGACGGTGCTGTATATACAAAGAACATCTGAGTGCGTAAAGTCGTCACCAAGTCCTCGTGCCGAAAACTGTATGTCTAAATGGCTTCTTATTTTATCTTATTCAGAAAAGGAATGTTTCCTGCTCCACACTTTTTCAGCCTAATGCTTTCATAGAGAGAGAGACGTTGGTATTGATTTTTAGATACAAAACGCATGGTAAGCTACAGTCAATCTTTGGAGGCTACACGCTAAATCCAAGGTCCTAATTGACATCACCAGATATGCAATGCAACATTGATAATTTATCCAGTGTATGCACAAAATATGCAATGCAATGTTGATAATGTATCCAGTGTCTGCGCAAAACTCGTTCTCACCATTAGTATGAAGAAGACTGAGGTCCTACACCAGCTGGTTTTCGAAAACATTTTGTTGGACCCAACATTGACAACAGTATATGCCAAAGCGCATCCATCAATGACGAGATTAACCTTCGTATTGCAAACAGCCAGTGCAACCTTTGGCAACATGTCTAAGAATGTATGGACCAGGTGAGGTATCAGCATTCGAACTAAAATACAAGCTTTTCTGTGCCGGTGAAACATGGATGGTCTATCAACGTAGCGAAAGAAAGTTGAACCACTTTCAAATGACAAGCCTCGGAAAAATCCCGAACATCAACGAGCAGGACAGGGTCCGACCCAGACACTGATGTACTCCACGCCATCTTCACGATTTTGATGCAGTCCCAGCTTCTTCCCTGGGCGGGGTATGTTGTGAGAATTTCAGACGACCTGCTTTCCCGAGAGAGTATTTTATGGTGAGCTCGTGCAGGGAAAGGGGGGGGGGTTGCTGATGGGCGGAAGAAACGCTTCAAAGACTATCTAAAAGGCTCACTGAAAACGTTCGATACAAACCCGACATCAATCAGCAAAGGATCGAGCGTCCTGCTGCTCCTGTTTGCACAAAAGCTCCATACAGCATAAATCCAACAGAACAGCGGCTGCAGAGCACAAATGACGTGCCGGAAAAGCACGGGTAAACTCTACACCTGGAGATGACCCCATCTATTCCATGCACTTTATTGAACAAGAACATTGTGTGCCAGAATCGGTCTCATGAGCCCTCTGCGCACCCGCAGTTAAAGTAAGAAATAGCACGAATACGATGATAAAAATTGGTCATGGTCTATCTCGAAGGACTAACTGTATGTAGATTCAGAAATCATTGTAGCGTTTCAGTGTATAGCCTTTAGAATGAATTCAAAATTTAAAAGAAACACACAAAAAACCTAACAAAAAAAGATAAGTACAATTATATCTTACAATTTCGTCTCGGCGGGTAATGGGAACACGTCCAAAAAATGCGTGTCGCGCGATCTTTGTACCAATACACAACTTGGACTGACTATTAAGTTAATCAAGAATCAAAATATGTAATGGGATCTGTAAAGGGAAATGACTACTGAATTCAGAATCATCTCCCATTTGTGGACACAAACTTACCGCCCCTTACTACTGTGGCCTACACTAAGTTATGCCAGATTGTTGGGTAATATCTTATTTTATCTTATTATCTTAGTAATCAAATTCAGAACACACAGCAGGCTATAATATTTTATAATCATTGATGCCAATCAGGTTATATAACTGACTGGACAAATAAAATGACAAAGCTAAACATAAATTGCAATATCATTTATATGTATTTTGGGGGGGGGGTTGTCCTAAATCAGTGGTTCTCAAAGTGGGTAGTAACACCCCTATATGATAATATCTTATTTTATATTATCATCTTAGTAATCAAATTCAGAACATACAGCAGGCTATAATATTTTATAATCATTGATGCCAATCAGGTTATATAACTGACTGGACAAATAAAATGACAAAGCTAAACATAAATTGCAATATCATTTATATGTATTTTGGGGGGGGGGGTTGTCCTAAATCAGTGGTTCTCAAAGTGGGTAGTAACACCCCTATATGGCCTTAAGATGTCCCGGAGGGGGGCGATAAACTTTTGGTAGAATGGGGGGAGAGATAGGGCTAGACTATCTTATGTGGACGGTGGTGGATTTTTTCAGAATCAGAATTTTTTTTATTTTTAAATTCGTTGGGCGAAAAAATTTGAGAATTACTGTCTAAATGGATGACATCATATTCAGGTATTCGAGATGTTATCCATTTAGACAGTAATATTCAGGTATTCGATAGAAAGCCAATCAGAGAATAAGAAAATAGAAATTGTAGAATCATGAAAACAATTATTTACCCAGGATATATTTCATTCGATCACATTTGCAACATGTTCAGATACAATAGTTATATTATATAATTACCTTGTTTCAAGAAATGCTTACTCTGGTGTTCACTAACAAATATTTTCCTTAAATGATCTTTTCTTTTTTAAATTATTATTTTTCTTAATTTTAACGGGAGGATCACTCTCATATTTCTTACCAGCAAATGCCAGACAACGTAGCCAGCAAAAGTCTTACCAATATAAAAGAAAAGTTTACACAGCCAGGCCTCAAATAAACTTACCTCCCAACCCTCACCCTACCCCCATCCTCAAAACGTGTCTAAGCTTCATGTTGCCATTGGCAACCGCCAAATCTTGCAACCAGAAGATCATCACCAGAAACCGTATTGACTAAATTAAGAATACACGGGAGCTGAACGTGAAGTATTTATTTCAGGTATTTTAATAATGAACCAGTTCTATGGTTGGAGTTTTCTGTCACTTTGCAAATAAACTGTATCTCAATACAAAAGCGTGTTGTTGTTTTTTTTTACTCTCTTCTATTATATACCAACAGTAATCCGATGAGGCTGTAACAGAGATATATGTATTGAAAACTCAATGCACGCTTTCTCGATTCAATCTGCTAATCATTACGTGAAGGTAAGGACAGCCTTCCTCATATCAAATTAATACAGAAAATAAAATTAATGTAAAAAAAACTTTCTCTTTCGTCGACCGTTAATAGTTGGCAGGACACGAAGCGTGCGTCCCTAAAAAAATATGTTTTACCGTACACAGATTACACTGTCTTTGGTTGACTATTATGTGGCACATGGCATCAGGCGTTTGACAGCAGGGAAGGATTGGATGTCAAGCGTGGTCGAACGTTTCCAGATGCGTATATCAGATAAACGTGTGCGACGTCAGATGTGTCAGATAGTTGTTGATTTTTCAGGGCGTACTTTGCAAGGTATGTTTGCACAACAGAGCTTTTGTTCTTCCCACAGGTTGTGTGTGGGTTACTCTCAAAGCATTTCTATTTTATTTCTCCTATTGACCGAGTGTTTGCAAGAGATAAATCCTTTCTTTATCATGCCTGGTCCACTATTTGTTCAAATGAGAAGCGACTTGTTTCCTGCCGGTCAAGGGACGGTGACATTTCTACGCAAGTCATTGTTAACAAAGTCAGTACGTACGTAGCATCCTCGTCTCGTGGTCGGACATCAATTCAACCGGACATCGGCCGCCTGAGTATTTGGACAGAAGGGCAGTGACTCAAGGAAAATTACGGCAACTCCTTCGATGCTCCTGGTGCCAGGCTGTGTCATCCAGACTTGATGGAACCAAGGATTTCACCAGATGCAAAGGAGAGACGGGATCTGGTGTCTACAGAACCAGCTTCAGAAATGTCAGGCATTGCGGTTTCGTCACGCTAAGTCCTCACCATCGTCTCATTAAGATGGACGGATATCCCTCTCTCTCTCTCTTTCTCTCTCTCTCACTCCCTCTTTCTTTCTTTATTTCCCCTCCTCTGTCTCTCTCCCTCTTCCTCTTTCTGACCCGCTCTCTTTTTTATTTCCATCCTAGCCCACCCTGTCTCCTTCTCTCTCTCTCTTCCTCGCTCTCTCTCTCTCTCTCTCCCTCATGAGTAACTTACTAGTTCCCTCGAACTAAATCACCAATCTCTAAATAGTATTGTCAATCATTAATATTGAGTTTATTCATTCGTTAAGACAACAATGCCCTATTCAAACTTGCATGCTACCATCTACCAATGACAAACTACTTCCAAGTCCACCTATTATTTCTGCACTAAATACGAAGAATAATTTTTCAACAATCCATGACCTGATTAATGCAGGACATCTTCTTCTAAATATTTGAGCTCATGGGAAAATAAACACGGCCTTTTGTTTACGGAACAGGAAAACTTTATAAGAAAAATCAATAATATGACATCTTCCCCGGGACGGTCAGCTACTCGAATTTTCAAGTTTGCACAATCATAGTAGATGATGTACTATGTTTTGGATTTAGAATTAAAAAAAAACAACAAGTTCGGTGGATTGAAACATGAAATCCAGAAAATCCGTACGTTGATTGAATTTAATCAACATTACCACCCCCCCCCCCCCCCATACTCGAATTTTCAAGTTTGCACAATCATAGTTGATGATGTACTAAGTTTTAGATTTAGAATTAAAAAAAAACAACAAGTTCGGTTGATTGAAACATGAAATCCAGAAAATCCGTACGTTGATTGAATTTAATCAACATTACCACCCGCCCCCCCCCCCTTTTCCTTTTTATATTCGCAATCCATGTTGGGATACTCGTAGCTCGTTCTCCTGTCGTCAATTTTTAGGTTCAGACTTTTGTGTTTCATTTGAACCGAACATGTAATAATTACGATGTTTCCAGGTTTTAAAGTTCAAAGTATTGCTTGGTACCAATTGCGTTTACAGGTGTGGCCGAGTGTGTGAGGGCCCCGGACAAACCTTTTGATGGATTTCTGTGGGTGTGACGACCCCGGACATTTCAAAGGATGTGGGTGCTCATTACGACAAAACCCTGAAAGAAGCTCATGATTCCTGTCATGATTTCTGTCATGATTCCTGTCATGATTCCTGTCATGATTCCTGTCATGATTCCTGTCATGATTCCTGTCATGATTCCTGTCATGATTCCTGTCATGATTCCTGTCATGATTCCTGTCATGATTCATGTCATTATTTCCTATCATGATTCCTGTCATGATTCCTGTCATGATTCCTGTCATGATCCCTGTCATGATTCCTGTCATGATTCCTGTCATGATACCTGTCATGATTCCTGTCATGATTCCTGTCATGATTCCTGTCATTATTTCCTGTCATGATTCCTGTCATTATTTCCTGTCATGATTCCTGTCATGATTCCTGTCATGATACCTGTCATGATTCCTGTCATGATTCCTGTCATGATTCTTGTCATGAATCCTATCATGATTTCTGGCATGATTCCTGTCTTCATTCTATCCCTTTTTTAAAATACTTTCTTTTTTTGTGTGTGTGTGCCTGCTGGCTGAATTAACAAGAATAAAAGAGTTAGCTGTCTCAGGCCAATGTGGCTAGATTATTCATTTATAAAATGAGTTTGTAATGTTATATAGATTACATGTAGAGCTTCGAAAAAATTCTGATAAAACTCAATATTAATGGTTGACAATACTATGAAAATAAAGAAAATGAGATGAGAACAAAACAGTTGCTCAAAACAAAACAAAAAAGACACATTTAGACAAAAGAGCAAAGGCAAATTGTTCCTGTAACAAAATCATGTCAAAGTTTTTTCGAAATATTTTTTTCATTTTTTTTTTATTGTCTCATTTAAGAATAAATTGAAATCTACACAATCCTCAAAAATCAAATTCCATAGCACCCCGAAGATTGTCCAGCAATAACTCTTATTCTGCCTCAGTGGTTCTCAATCGAATGTCTACATTTAATTTTGGGTTACACAGTTCTTTATTCTTCGTTGTTCGATTTTACTTTGCAAGATTTTCGATTAATTATTTTCCCCCACATTCGTTTAAAAAATCTGTTATTAGCTTTGATAGCCGACCTTCCAAAACATGCAGTCTTGTACTCTAGTCAGGAAAGTTGAGTTTGATTCAATCTTGACTACAACTATGTCACATTCGTGAGCGCCTTGGTGGAAGTTGACGCCTTCACACGCTGGAGACGCGCAGCAGATGGCACAGCAGTCTACAAAGTGATGGATACTGGTCAAAGCCATGTAGCCATCGCCGGAGTAGCAATAGTCTCCTTTTCGGTCTAATATCTTATTGCAAGGACCTGCGGCAAAAGAAGAACTGTCTGTAGAGAACAATCGTGGGTTTTTTTTTTCATTGTATAAAATTTCATTTAAAAATATAATAATGTGTTTGTCTTTTCCAATATAAAACAAAATCTACTGTATTCAAATGTTTTTGATTATTATAGAACTTTGACGAATTTCATTGTTTCTTTTCGAGCCATTTCAATTCAGAAAAGGTAATGCTATGAATGTTTAATAGGATATTTTTAATTGGGGTAACATGAGGCCAATCAAAATGTCCCCAGAGCCACCACTGCACACTTTGAATTCAGGTGGGGAATTTATCCTGGGAAAATCAAAATGTCCCCAGAGCCATCGCTGCACACTTTGAATTCAGGTGGGGATTTTATCCTGGGAAAATCAAAATGTCCCCAGAGCCATCGCTGCACACTTTAAAATGGTGGTTGGGCTGGGGTGTGGGGGTAATTACGGGCCAATCAAAACATCCCCAGATCCATGCTGTGCACTTTGAATTGCTGGGAAGGGGTAACAGATAATATTTGAATGAAGGTTAAAGGGACGTGACATGTGGTTTAGCTCTCATCAAATTGAACAATGTGCATGTTAAGTTGCAAAATATAATTCGCTACATGGCAACAGGGCTGGGATGGGTGGGTTGTGGTTTGGGGGGGGGAAGGGTGGACGATGGAGCTACTAATTGATTTCTGCAAGCTGGCCCATGTGTCATGTTCAGGGGGAAGTTGTCCATTTTCTATTGGCGGTTGTTTTATTACAATAATTGAACATTTACTGCTTTTATTTTTCAATGCGTTAAAATTTATTTGCAATGCGTTAATCCTTTATAATTCATACGGATAATCCTATGAAACGTATCACAGCATGAACAAGGGAAAACGCTGTTCGGTTATAATTTTAAGAAAAAAGCTTTATCAATGTTTCGACTTCATTTCTTACTCGAGCTCGATGACAGTTGGAAGTCCTGAAGATCCACCGTTGGGTGCGGTGTCGTCCCAGCGGTTGTGGTCCCTGGCCCCGGTACCTGAGTGCACCTCGACACACTGTCGGCCCTGGTTGGGGCGATGGTCTCACAGCCCACGGGCTGCAAGCATGTTGAATGAACTTATCGTGAGGTCAAGGCTTACCTGGGAGCTGACATGACCTATCTATAAACGCTTTGATCAGGATCAACTTTGTTTTTAAAGTGGGTTATTTGGTTCTCTGGTGTAATTAGGGAGAATGTAAAGGAGAATGTTGATCAGAATGCTGAGGAGAATGTTGAGGAGAATGTGTGGAGAATGCTGAGGAGAATGCTGAGGAGAATGCTGATGAGAATGCTGTGGAGAATGCTGAGGAGAATGTTGTGGAGAATGTTGAGGAGAATGCTGTGGAAAATGCTGAGAAGAATGTTGATGAGAATGTTGTGGAGAATGCTGAGGAGAATGCTGAGGAGAATTGAGGAGAATGCTGAGGAGAATGCTGAGGAGAATGCTGAGGAGAATGCTGAGGAGAATGCTGTGGAGAATGCTGAGGAGAATGTTGAGGAGAATGCTGAGGAGAATGCTGAGGAGAATGTTGAGGAGAATGTTGTGGAGAATGCTGAGGAGAATGCTAAGGAGAATGTTGTGGGGAATGCTGAGGAGAATGTGGAGGAGAATGTTGAGGAGAATGTTAAGGAGAATGCTGAGGAGAATGCTGAGGAGAATATTGAGGAGAATGTTGAGGAGAATGTTAAGGAGAATGCTGAGCAGAATATTGAGGAGAATGTTGAGGAGAATGTTGAGGAGAATGTTGAGGAGAATGTTAAGGAGAATGTTGAAGAGAACGCGCTAAAGCTGTACAAGAGAAGAACATGCAACACAATATGGGAAGACTCAGGGAAGAGAATAAACGAACACAACTGGCGTATCGCCAGAAAGCCTTCTTCAACTACAGAACTACTCCAACAGTGCAGGTAAAATAATAAATATAAAGAAACAGAAACTAATGGAAGAAACTAGAATAATTCAATGATTAAGAAGAGAAAGCCACCACTAGGTAAAGTACATGGGCGTACGCACGTACACATAATAGCCGTTGCCTTTTGTATTTAATTGGACTGTTAATTGTCTCTTTTTAGTGGTTTATGTTTTTTTAAGTTTCCTAGATGATCTATAATTATTAGTTTACAATTTAATATTTTTATTTTATTTGTTAAAATAGCTTTCGTTATCTTTTTAAAAAAATTGTTATGAAATAAATTAAATTCCAATTTTTTTCAAGTTTAATAGTATAGAAAATTGCATACATTTATGAAGATATTCCACAGAAATTTTATTCCATGCGTGAATTTTTATAAATGGGTTATCATACAGAAAAATAGATTAGAATTTATTTTTTTTTGCATATATTCCTTTTTTTTTTTTTAAATCAATTAATATAGAATGATCTTGATAATATTGTAATTTATTTGAAACGTATGCTGTTTTAAAATGTTATTTATTATATGTTTTTACCTGTCACGTTGAATCTGGTGAAGTTGGTGAGGCTGTTGAGAATTAGAATTTTTTTATTTTTTTTTTGCATATAGTCTTTTTTTTTTTTAAATCAATTAATATAGAATGATCTTGATAATATTGTAATTTATTTGAAACGTATGCTGTTTTAAAATGTTATTTATTATATGTTCTGACCTGGCACGTTGAAGCTGGTGAAGTTGGTGAGGCTGTTGAGTCATTGCAAACACAAAACCACGTGATAAAAAGGCTTGGAAACTGGTTGCTGTTGCAGACGATAAAGATATATATGTATATATATATATAATAGCTCACCAATCATTGGCGACAGCAATGCGTGAACTTCCCATCTACTAAAGTTACTTGACAAAACATGAACTCAAGTAACGCACATTTAAGAATCCCAATATTTGCTACACCCTTTCACACACCCCCACCACTCCCCCAATGCTACGCCACTGAACACTTTTTATTTCACGCCCATGAACTATAATAATATTCTGATGTCCCAACCACTTTTAAAATGAATATTTATTTACACCATATTTAAATTAAGACGATTCCATTTTCCGAAAAGAAAAAAAATTTACCTACCAAACAGTTATTTAAAAAGCTATATTATATCATTTAGCGTAGTTATCGGGAATGATATTTTGCATGCTATCCGTAAATGGAAGCAGTCACACCACAAGCAAAATATATAAGAGATTGTATGAAGATATGTGTGCCTTGGACATTTAAGAGGAAACTTGACGAAGGAATACTATATGATGGATTGATGGGTAAATTGGATGTTAGAGATGGGAAATACATGATGGAATTGTGCATTTTAGGGGCTTGTGCGTGTGTGTCAATATTTTCTCTCATGCTAATTCCCATCTATAGCATGGTAAAATGATTAAGTCAGTTATATTCGAGTGCAGTCCCGGACCAACGTATTACAT
This sequence comes from Lymnaea stagnalis, assembly GCA_964033795.1. Classification (NCBI taxonomy): domain Eukaryota; kingdom Metazoa; phylum Mollusca; class Gastropoda; family Lymnaeidae; genus Lymnaea; species Lymnaea stagnalis. The sequence continues at coordinate 68,257 of CAXITT010000847.1, forward strand.
AATTCAATACGTAATACGTAGGGTGCTTATAAACACATCCCAGACTTTAACAGAAAGTAATACTGGTTACAAAAAACACTTCCGCCCCAGTGTACAATAGAAAATTGACATGTGTGTTTATGTGGATGTGCCATCGACATGTGTGTTGCTACATGATTTATATCATGACAGCTCTAAAGTGTAGTGTGCATGTGCCATTGAATGAGCCATCGACATGTGTGTTGATACAGGATTTATATCATTACAACTCCAATGTGTAGCGTGGATGTGCCACTGACGTGTGTTGATGCGGATGTGCCACTGACATGTGCCACTAACATGTGTGTTGATACAGGAAATAAACACCCACCGGAAATTCCCGCTGACGATGATGTCACTCACGAGGCCAAAGGTTCGACCCTTGTCAGGAATGCTGGTGAGAATGAAGGTGTAGTCGTCCACTTTCTCCGGACTCGCGTCATGCATCTGTGAAGTCACAAACATGAACTCAGGCTGGAAAATTATTTGTCATTTAAATCATTTGACACGTTTCTTATTCGAATAAAATTTAAGGAAATGATCCGGATATGTACTAAAAACATATCTTTTTAAATTATACTACCCTGAGTGATTCCCCTCCTCTGACCGATAAATGATCTTGCTGACTGTCGTCCATGGTTTGCCTTGTAAAAGTTATGTGGTGGGGTGGGTGAATATACATTGCTGTACTTTATTTCATAAATGTATTTTATTTTAATGTCATGATTATGTCTCTTTTGATAAAATTTTTATGTTCAGCGCGGTGAGCCCAGCCCTAGGCTAGGGTACCGCGCTATATAAGACCTCTTATTATTATTATTATTATATATCTTTGTTTATTCATATAACAATTTCAACAACGGTGTATCAATACGCTAACTCAGTCTTCTTCTTGAAACACACACAAAAAAAGTATCACCTAGTTTAAACGAATAAGGTCCCGTTCATTGGTGGAGCAGTGGTAACCAACTCGTGGTACAGCGGCTCTCAAAGAATTTTCCTCAGGTCCGAACAGAGTTTCGTGTTAGACATTTTAATTTGATGGATGGATCCTTTGTGTTTGGGGGGTGGGGAAGGGGGTTTCTAAACCTTGACAGGCGTGCAATAGATTCTCGGGATGCTATAAGTTCTCGGGGAGCCATAAGTTCTTGGGGAGCCATAAGTTCTCGGGGAGCCATAAGTTCTCGGGATGCTATAAGTTCTCGGGGAGCCATAAGTTCTCGGGGAGCCATAAGTTCTCGGGGAGCCATAGGTTCTCGGGATGCTATAAGTTCTCGGGGAGCCATAAGTTCTCGGGGAGCCATAGGTTCTCGGGGAGCCATAAGTTCTCGGGGAGCCATAGATTCTCGGGGAGCCATAGGTTCTCGGGGAGCCATAGGTTCTCGGGGAGCCATAAGTTCTCGGGGAGCCATAGATTCTCGGGGAGCCATAGGTTCTCGGGGAGCCATAGATTCTTGGGGAGCCATAGGTTCTCGGGGTGCCTTTCAACACCACTTTCGATAAGCAACAATATCGTTGTTCTTTTCTTTAACATTTTGTAAAAAAAATAAATAAAAAAATTGTTAAATAAACGAAATTTTCTAGAAAAACCTTACCTCTACACTAAACAAGATGTCAGCGGATGACAGTATGAGTCGCCAACCGCATGTCGGGATGAACCTCGTGTCATTGCTGTAGTAAATGCGACCGTTCGCTGAGTCGCCCTGCACGACGTTGTTTTCGTTCGGCTGGAAGAGATTGATCGATGCGTGTACCCATTTCACGACGACCAGCAGCAGTAGCATACAGATGCAATTTACAATCATCTTTCAAACAGTTGAAACCCTCAGAGTAAAATATCAAGTTATGCGGCCTTGGTAAAGGTGAAATCAAAAGAAGATGTCGGAGTCAATCAAGTAAAGCTCAGCCGTAGATGGTGAATTTAGTTGACTTCGCATATCTTTTACATATGTTCTTGCTTAAAATTTAAGTTATGACTACTATGATTTAACTTGCGGATTAGTTGAAAATCCTTCATTGTCAGTCAAATGCATTTTGTTTGTTGTGGCTAATATCTTTTCTTAAAGCAGACCTCCTCAAAATGCTTCAATACTCAGTCTGGTAGCCTAAGTTTGGTAGCATACTTTTGGTAGCTTGAGTGTGGTAGCTTGAGTGTGGTAGCCTGAAAGAAAACAAAATAACATCAACCAAGTTCTTATTTTCGTAAATCCTCCCCCCCCCCCATATTTAATTTACGGTGATAAATATAATTTTTAAATCTCTACAAACTGTATGCACGAATCAATTTTACAGAACACCCCTTTTTCATCATCACTCTACAACGCCTTTTAATTGTTATGAGATACATTTCAATTTAAGCTTGTATTATTAAAAAATGTTAAAATAAATTATATATTAGTCATCCGTCATACTATTCTGTATAATGATGTTTAAACTTCATTGAATCTAAATACACACAACAGTAGTCTGTGTTAAAATTCGCACATTTTCCCGTTAGTCTGTGTTAGAAATTGCGCATTGTCTCGTAAGTCTGTGTTAGAACTCGCGCATTTTCCT
>CAXITT010000847.1:110410-131614 GCA_964033795.1 Lymnaea stagnalis
CCCCCCCCCCCCCCCCGTGCGGGCGCCCATGGCTAGAGGCATATATTCATTGATCGTGGGCCCTCAAAATAAAGAAGAAGAAGAAGTATATATCAATTAACAAGTGTTCTTTAGTGTAAATCGCATCATCACCGTTTGGTCACTGGAAATCAACTAGGTCAAGTGCTGGTACCAAACTGAATCAAAATGAGAGTTGCTTTGACTGTCCAAAAGCAAAAAAAAAGGGTATTGTCTGTTGGTTTCGATCTTATGTCAATCTGACCCTTTTCTTTATCAATAACAGCTAGGAATGCGTTGTAAAGAAAACGATAATCGGTCAACGTTGAATTCTTAAAACCGATAACCGATTTGTCGAACAAAGAATGATGAAAGCATCCCTAGCGGAAAGCAATGCAGCAACTATAGTATCATATTCAATGGACTGAATTGATTCGAAGGATTCAACAATGCTGTTCTCGGAGTAAAAATTACACATAAAAGCGTTTCTAGACTTTTGTTCTAATTTTTAAATTTTGTTTTTTTAAAAAGAACTAACCTCACTAACTCATATACTTTGTTGGCTCAAATTTTCAAATTATTTGTTTTCTGATAAGAGAAGGTCCTGTCAGATATTCATTTCAAGATGTGGAAACGATTAAACATTAAACATCCATTTCCCAGTCGATCACATCTTCCGGTCAGCTGGTAAACCCAAGAGGAACGTCAAGGGGGGTGGGGGGGGGGTCGGCACGGCTGGCACCAGGAATATCGCAGGCAGGACCAGTTCTTGCTTTTTCAAGGAGAACCGTATTGTTCCGCCTTCATCGCCGGATTTGTCTGTAAAGGTTTTCTTCGGTATCCCTCAACCCTTGGGGGTTGCATCACAACACAGCCAGCCAGTCACTTCGTCTCACATTAAACTAACAGTTTAGGATAACATCTCTTTCTAGGTCCCCAAAACATTATTTATTTAAGCTTCAGGGGCGTAACTAGGGTGAGGCGAGACAATGCATTCACCCGAGATTACTCTTAAACCGGTGTACAATGGACCAGATATCATGTCCATCGGTCCTGCTACGCTCTTCCAAATATGATGGTGGCGCAATGTCATCATTTCCTTTCTTAGCGTAGCCCGCATTTGAACTGAATTAATGACCAACCAAACTATGATTATATTACAATGGTCATACTTGTTAAATAAACCAAGGTGGTCTTATCTATGATTATCTTATAATTGTATACTTGTTAATAAAACGAAAACGGTATTTTTTTAATTTAACCGACATTCGTGATTTGATAAAGGTTTCATGCGATTTCCCCTTAAAACTGGTCTCTTCCCTCTCCTATATCGGCATTTTGCTAAAAGGATTGTCTTTAAACTCATTTTATTAAATATTTACTAAAATTCTTCGACACAGCATGCAAGTAACATTCGTTTGTAACAGAAAAAGTATCATTTGTTTCGTGACAGGACGTTCGTAAAATAAAACTTCAATCTTCAATTTAGATTAGTACAAAATCTAATATTACAGGTGCCATCTAATAAAGAGAAAATTTTACGGTTGAATGCCTTTAAAAAATAATTTATCCTGTAGACAGGACGTTCGTAAAATAAAACTTCAATCTTCAATTTAGATTAGTACAAAATCTAATATTACAGGTGCCATCTAATAAAGAGAAAATTTTACGGTTGAATGCCTTTAAAAAATAATTTATCCTGTGCAGGGCAGGGGGAGGGGCATCTACACGTGGGGAAAGAACCTGCGTAGGATTTGGGGGGGGGGGGGAAGGATTCTGTCGGCATTATTAATTTCTCCAGGTGACAAGGAGGGATTTTTTTTTTTACCCTTTGAGGAAGCCACAAGAAAACTTTATATTTTTGTTAGGAGAAAAATAACTTGTTTCCATAGTCCTCGTAGTTGCTGCTTGTCTGGGTTAAGTTGAGCATTGGACTCCAAGCCCACGGGTTCAGACTAGATACATCATTGAGTGCACAGCCAGCCATTCAACCACTGAGCAAAGTTTGAATTTGAAGAGTTAAAACTAAAAACAATTGTATGCCTCGATCTAATAAGACTCTTTTTTTTTTTAACAATCACTGGAATTGATCATTTGATTTGCTGAACAATGTGAAGAATAATTTGAGCTATCGGCGCAAAAATTGTAATCGATTGCTGTCAGTATCATTATTGAAGTTTCAATAATATTCTAACAATTTTTACTGTAAATTTGTGTAACACTAATATTCATAGTGAACTCTTGAATCAAATACAAATAGCATGACCTAGGTGAAGACACACAGGTTCAGAACGTCTGTGTGAGTAATCATGGAATGAACTAACGAAAAAAAAACTTAACCAAAAAAAAGTATGTCTCTGATAAATACCAGTGGTTTGTTTTCGAGGGTCATTGACACCAAAACCTTGAAAGTGTCATTGACGAGGTCAAAGTGGCGTTTGGTAAAGAAACATCCTTTTCTGCAATTTTTTTTTTGTGAAGACTCGAAAATAAAACCCAAACCGCCTTTAGAGAAACGATGGTAGGGGTCATCTTATTTTACTCTATCAGCCTTGACCTTGAGGCCGGAAACTCTTTAGAAACGAGCAGAACAAACATGACATAGACGCGTTTGCCACAAGAAACATGTATTACAATTTTTTTTAAATTATTTTATTTTACAAGCAATGAGTTATGAACAGCACGTACACCAATGTACACCAATTTACACTCACTTCTTTGATTGTCCCGTCTTTCTATTTCAAGCTTCCTCTTTCATATATCTTCTTCTTCTTCTATATAGTAAGGCCCCACGATCAATTTATTTATCATTTTGGCTCCTATAGATGTAGAGGGGATTTGCAATGTTTCTGTGCCCGGTGGTGATGAGGATATTTCACTGATTGCAATGGTTACTTTATGAGAGTATCATTCACTGGGGGTTGGGAGGCTTGCTCTACTTTAATAAATATTTTCAAGGAGCGTCTCATGATGGTGAGAAAAAAGATTTTAGCGACAATCTTGCGTTCGTGCATAAGACTAAAGTCTGAGTAAAGCTTTAAACAAGTGGATATTACTACTAAAAATCTCCCAACGACACAGGATGTGTCTTTAAACCGATGTTTCAAACATGGATTTAGTCCCGTAAAAGCTTTAGATATTATGACTGTATACTACACAGGACGGGCAATGAAGAGTTATATGAAGAAGCAATCAATAAAATAAAATTAGCATCGCCAATACAGTCTACATAAACATGGCATCGGGAAATGTATGTATTATTTCTATGTACAAATTGAACAAAGTCACGACCCAAACACACTCACTTTGAAACAAATGCAGCTACAGTCATTGACATGCTATTTACACCCCACCCCCCCACCCAAATGAAGAGTTACATGAAGAAGCAATCAATAAAATAAAATTATCATTGCCAATACAGTCTTCATATACATGGCATCAGGAAATGTATGTATTATTTATATGTACAAATTGAACAAATTGAACAAATTGAACAAAGTCACGACCCAAACACACTCGCTTAGAAACAAATGCAGCTACAGTCATTGACATACTATTTACACCCCCCCCCCAATCCAAACCCACACAAACAACTTTAACTTGCTATGACCTGTAGATGACCTTCCAAAAAGAGCAGTCCGCCATTGTGCTTAAAAGTGGAGATGACGTTGCCGTCACGTTCTCAAACACCAGGTCACACTCTTGGCTCGCCGGGAGGAAGTTGACCCCGAGACAGGAAGTGTAGGCGCAGCAGACGGAGCAGCAGTCGATGAAATGGGCGACCTGGAGCTCGGGCTTATACAGAGGCCCCATGTAGCACGAGGCGCCAAACCTCTTGAGAGCGATCCTGCTTCCTGGAAAAATGTTACGAAATGAAGGAGCGATTTGGTTTCACTTTAGTTTTATTTCGTTCATACTTATTTTTAACTACTAGAATACGTCAGCTGATAAAATGATTTTTTAATCGTTTGTACAATAATTTTTTTGTTGTTGTCTGAGAATGAAATCCTTTGATATTAGCAATCGGAAAACAAAATTATATTTTTTTTTAGTTTTAGAGGAATGGACATAGAGATGTACATGAAGATCATATTTTTTTTAAATTTTATGGTACAAGGACATCGAGGTACCGTATATATATATATATATATATATATATATATATATATATGTATATTTAAGTTTAATAAAGATGACATTTTTAGACAACATGTGAGCTAGCATAGCGGAAATTTTAATGTCTTGTAGGAATATCGCAAAAAACTTTAGTTTGCATAAATCTAGTAACATTTTGTAATACAGTGTAAAAAAATGAGATTTTTAAATGACTCGATGTAATTATTTCATTATTGTCGCATTAAAATATTTCATCATTAGCGTACTTAGCTCTTTCATTATTGTCATACTAAGAACTTTCATAAATGTCATACTCTTAGATCTTTTAGTGGTAGTGTACTAAGATTTTTCATTATTGTCATACTGCGATCTTTTATTATCCATGTTCTGAGATCTGTCATTATTGTCATGCCATCACGTTTGCCTCGTCAGTTTAAATAGTCTGCACGTCCACCAGGGCTTGGCCCGTTCTCAAATTTACTTCCTTGCCATACAACTCATTTTTTTACTCACCGTTTGGCTTGGAGGATAATTGAATGTCTAGCAGAGACAATAATGGAATTGAAGGAGTCTGTCTCCTTGCCGTTGTCGTTGTTGTAGCTGGTGTTGTTGTTGTTGTTGTTGCTGTGGTTGGTGGTAGGGTGCTCACCACGGGGCAAGGTATTGGGGAACTGGCTGTATTTTGGGGAGCCACTGCCTCGTATGTGACTTTCTAGGAAGAAAAAAAAAGTTAACATCTAAAATCATATTGAAGAAATAGCAAACCATTTTTTAGTATAGATCTATTTATATAGAGAACAAGACTTACTCGCCGAGATTAGCTACACCATCGTCTCACGGGGTGGTAAAGCTACTAAAAATGTGGGCGACCGAGTGGTCTACACTGATTCAATCCCAGGCCTGGGGACTGGATCTCAATCCCTTTCAAAAGTCACGTAAGCGGTATGACATTGACACCGTGAAAATTCCGACAACTCCAGCTGCCGGTGCCAAGCAGCGTCATCCGCCACACCACGAGGTTCCCTCAGGTTATCCGGCTGCGTGGAGAGACGGAATTAGCTGTCGATGGAGCCAGCTTATCCTCCTTACGCTAATCAGAAAACATGTTCAATCTGTGTCTCCCTCACCCAATCGCCACGCTTCTCAACGACTTTTCGTCATCACATATTTTGGGCCACCCTGTATGTGTAAATGTGTCACTGCCAAAACCCAATATCGGGAAATTGTCGGCGAAATTGGGAAATGGCCAGTTTCGCTCTAAATTGACCAGACAAAGTCTGATATTTTTTAAAAATTTGTTGCCACTTAGCCCGGATATGGATGAGAAACTATAGTGTTAAATGTGGATACGAAACTATATTAATATATTATTGATAAGAAACTATAGTGTTATAATCGGGGTGAGAAACTATATTGTTAGAATATTGAATAGAAACTATCTTGACGGACAATGCTTTGTTTCGCCACAAGTGTGAGGCGGCGGCTCTATTAATGTTACAAAAATATTCATTATGTTAATTAATTTGGCTGCATATGTTTTTGCTCACCTGACAAGCGCCTCCGGTTGTCTTATCACACACACAGTACCAGTTTATGATGACAGTCGGCATGGTGTTCCTAGGACAGATTGGATTTTAAAAAGCCATTTAAATATCTAACAACTTGTAGTAAAACTCTGATATCATGCGTAGATGACCATTTCAGCTTTAAAAAAAAAAACTACTTTAACTTTAAATATTATTCGAATATTATATTATCTTTTTTTTTTTTTAAAGCTGAGATCATTTCTTCTCTTCAATGGAAAGTAGCCTAGTATTACATTTTCTGTTGGATAAGTGGTGGCGACCTCAAAGAATGAGTAGGCCTACAAATAACTTCTGATTATTATTTAAAATTGCAAACTTTAGAAAACTCATATGAAATGGTTAGGGCCTACCCTAAATTGAATAATTAATTAAATAATTGATAATAATTATCTCCAGGTCCCGATATTGTTTAGCAAATATAAAATTACACATTGGTTAAGATATTTATTTTTTTAAAGCCATTTACTTATTTCTGGAAATTCTGGAATTTAATTTTCCTTTGACGTCCAAAAATATATTTCTTGTTCAAAATTTGCATTTTTAATATAAAGGGTAATTTTTAATATATTTTTTTTTTAAACTTACACCAAAAAAAAGTTTCTTTCGAACTGCAGGGTCAAAGTATTCTTTAAATTTTAAATAGAACTTTTTAGAAATAAAATAATGTAATCAAAGAATTGGGAAATTCATTTTAGGCTGTAGCTATTTAATAATAAATGTATATACGGAAATGCAATGTAGGAGTCGGTGTTTAATCTAAATCCATTTTTAATTGAATGTCTTATTTTCTTAGTTTCAATGAAATTACTCTGTGCTGATCAAAAGAAGACGTGTGCTGTTTTAAATATGAATTTTATCACCTTTAGAGCTGACTGATACAAAAAAATGAAGAAGAAAAATTTAGGAACATTACATATCAGATTAATGTTAAATTTAAAAAAAAAAAAAAAATTCAAACTAGATTCTGCAGAGGAGAGCGTAGTCATGGGCATGACCTTTGACCCTGCTCTTTGAAATTCCCAATTGAGAAATACTGGCTCACCCATAGAGTCCTATTAAGACCAAAGAGCTGACTCGGTTTGTGGGGTCAGCAGCGTATCCTACGTTGGTGAGGATGTATGTGTAGTTGTCGACTCTTTCAGCTGTTGCGTCCCAAACCTAAACAAAAATTTTAAGGTTGGTTAGAAAAAAAAAATAATATTAAAATTCCTCTATCAAAAAGATCAAAATTTTATTTTGTAAGAATTGAAATGTGATTGTTTTAATTCAATCTCAGCAACTGACCCACGGCAAAGCTAACAAAATTATTATATCATGAAGTGTTGTGTACTTTGCTGTGGAAGTTATATATAATACACTTGAACCTACCCTTCACCCAAGAGACATCATTTATTAATATAATGTTTCAAGACACTACCCTCCCTAAAGGCCATTCAAACATAACCATTAATCAGACGACCGTAATGAAATTTAGCTTCTTTTTTTTTTTCATATTAAATTTTCAGGCTCAGCTGTAACGGAAAGTAGATTTAAAATTTGTAGTAATGCGAGTTTATTTTGCTTGTAAATCGCATGAGTTTGTTAATAAAATAAGAACTACAGTAAGTAAGTAGTTTTATCCCCGTAAGAGTTTTAGTCAATGTTTTGAGAATTGTGTATCAAAAACGTAAAAACTGTTTAAACTTTCGGGTGTCATTTTTTTTTGGAGTACAAATTTAAACAAAAAAAAAAAAAAAAAGAAAGGATTAAAAGGGGTAATTGGTGGTCATGATCAGCTTCCATCCACAGGTGGGGAGGTACTGGCTGTTGTTGTAGCGGATCGACCCGTAAGCTCTGTTCTGATACGTTGGACTTGAGTCAGGGTAGAACAGGTTGGTGGCACCCCCTACCACCGCCAGGTGCATCATAAGGACCGATGTGGTCGTGGCGGCGGTGATATCCCAAGTCATTTGGCGTCTTTAACAAACACAAAAATGCCAATAGGTTAGGGTGTTAATTGTGTTAAAGACGAATGAGATAGCGGGTGCCAATAGGTTAGGGTGTTAATTGTGTTAAAGACGAATGAGATAGTGGGTGTATAGATAACGGTTATTAGATTTTAAAAACTGTAAAGAATTGTGTTGACTTGAGAAGAATGATGTAGCGTGTCTCCATATAAGTTTTAATCTATCAATCCATATATTGATCTATCCATCAATCTATCAATCCATCTGTTATAGCGTGTGTCTTGACCTAATTTTACTTCAAGGTAGAGCTTAAGTGTAAAACACACCCCCCAAATATTTTTTTTTATTGACATCAACGATTAAATTTGAAGCGTTGTACCAACCCCATACCCCTCCCTTGATTGGGAAAAGGTTGTTTATGTTCCAGTACGTTCTAATTTGTTCATAAGAATGCTATCTGGTGCTGCAAGTTCTAGAATTTTTTTTTTGTCTGGAGGGTTCTAACACACTCCCTATAGATAGGCCGGGCAGCTTTCCTAGTCGAAAGAGATTTTCGCTAATTTTCCTAGGCATGAGACATATCAATAGAAGCCCTATAAGATGTTACTCTGTATTTTTATATACATTTAATAGTATAATTTAATAGTATAATTAAATCGAATACTGTTCATATCACTAGCTTTGGTATCGTTTTCATTTGAATACTGGTGTTCGTAGGTAGTGTTCATCTACAAAGCCAAATCTTAAAATAGGTTAAATTTAGAAAACCATTTAATGTACCTAACACCATCCACCCATCCATCTTTCCACAACCACATCCATCCATCCATCTACATATTTATCTATCTATCTATATAGCTGAATATCTGTCTACCCATCTATATATCTATATATCTATCTATATAACTATCTATCTATCTATCTATCTCTCTCTCTCTCTCTTTATATATATATATAATATACTATATATCGATCTATGTATCAATCTGACTATCATCTATCTATCTAGTATCTCTCTATCCGTCTGTCTGTCCATCTGTCATTCTGTATGTCTATCTATCGTATGAATATTATCTACCCATATCTCTTTATGTCAATCTATCTATCGTATTTATCTCTCTCTCTCTCGGGTTCTCGCTCTCTCCTCCCCCCTCTCTCTCTCTCTCTCTTTTCCCTTTCTACACAACATTATCTTATCTAACCTTAACTAATCTTCATTTTCCATATCCCCCTCAAGATATAACATAACTGTCAGAGATACCTTTCTTTTAGCTTCTTTATGTTCTACTCATAAGACACAGACAAGGTGGGTGGTTACTTCTTTTGAATCATAAAAACACATTTTTGAAAATCCCTACACTAAAGTTTTCCGATTTCTTGCTCACAAACGGAAGATTCCCTTAAAAAGCTTAAGCAAATATCTAGATCAGTGCTTCTCAGGGTGGACTCATGACCTTGAGTAAGTTACTGCTCTGATAAAAAAAAAAACAACAGAATCGACAAATTGGACATAGATCATCGCTGCCAATATATGAGTCCTTGTTAATTCGTACAGGTAGCAAGTTTTGGAAGCACTGATTTTTGTTTTTAAAATAGGGAGAGAGAATGGCGCGAACTCAATACATGTTATGTNCTTAAAAAGCTTAAGCAAATATCTAGATCAGTGCTTCTCAGGGTGGACTCATGACCTTGAGTAAGTTACTGCTCTGATAAAAAAAAAAACAACAGAATCGACAAATTGGACATAGATCATCGCTGCCAATATATGAGTCCTTGTTAATTCGTACAGGTAGCAAGTTTTGGAAGCACTGATTTTTGTTTTTAAAATAGGGAGAGAGAATGGCGCGAACTCAATACATGTTATGTGTAATAACACAAAGCTAGTAAAAAGAAATATTTAAAAAAATAAAAAGAATCAGTTTTACATGATTAGTGACATCAGTTTTACATATTTATTGAAATCTGCCATTAAAGATGACTTAGAAATTTCCAAACATTTTTGAAATTCATTTAATCAACAATTAGAGTACGTTTGCCTACCTTAAACCAAGCATGATTGCGGCGATGTGACCGTGTGAGCAAAACTTAAGTACCTATGCCGGCTTCATGGGATTTCTGTCCTATTTATAGCGTTGTCGTAGCAGGCATTTCAAGGGGAAATAAACAAGCCAGGGGTGACCTTGGTTTCAAGAACCAAGTAACTCATGTCAACCTGACTCTTGTATTCACATGAATTATCTTTCTTTTAAAGATTCCGTTACCGCTCACGTGTTCATTACGTTTATGGACCAAGACGTAAATCTGTGGTGGGAAATGTTGATATTTATTATAAAAAAATGAGAATTGTGGGAAATGTTGGGATATGTTGAGAAATGTTAGGAAATGTTGTGAAATGGGAAATTTTGGAAAATGTTGTGAAATGTTGAGAAATGTTGGGAAATGTTGAAAAATGCTGTTTAATGTTGGGAAATGCTGCACAATGCTGGGAAATTGAAAATCCTGGGAAATGATGGGAAATGTGACACTATTATGAAACGAGTAAAAACATTATCAATAACCTGAAGTAGAAGTCACTCATTCACCCAGAGGCATACCGGGGGGGGGGGCATAAGGCACCCTCTACAAGAACTACGTCCATGTGAAGCTTGAGATAAAAACTTAGAAGAAAACACCAAACATAGATACGCCTAGACATAATGTGTGTTCTTTAGATCCAAAACTAATTTTAAACATTCAGATCAAATTTTTTTGTCCGGACTGCCGATTTCGTCCCCCCCCCACTCCCCACCGTTGCAAGCGGCACCCACGGCACGTGCAGTGCATTGCCTCTTCAGCTGAAGTGCAAAACAGTTATTCGCTTTGTCTACAAATCCCTAATTTCACCTGAAGTATACAATCCACTCATTCAACTAATCAAAACGCTGTGAAATCTTAATGAAGATAACTTTGCACATTAAAATATTCACATGCGTGAGTCACTTAAAATATGGCCATGGACCACCCCCCTCCTCCTTCACCTACAACACAAACACTTTAAATGTGCCAAATGTAAAACGAGTTGGGTTCATTTCTTTTCTCCTACAAGCCCATAAAGTCTTTTATCTGATTCTGCTCATCGAGCGCTTCGATTTATTTGCATTAAAATGAATATTTGATGATGTTGGGTAGCTCTGCTTGTTGATATTACACGGGTTAAATTGTCTGTTAGATTATCGGTTATAAACACGTGTAGAGGTCAAGGCTCTTTGAATGACGTCATCCACTGGAGGAGGGTATGACGTTGTTTTTTTTGTATTCGGGGAGAGGAATGCCGTTGAATTCTATGTCCTGTCAGCCTCGAAAACATGCCCTGTCAAAATCATGTGCGCTGCCCCGATTAAAGACGAGTAAAAAATAGCAGGACGAGCTCAAGCTCACTAGGGTCCAAAACCCTGCCAACGAAGGGAACCATATCAATCTATGACGGCACGTATGGACTCCTTTGGAACCTTTTTGTGAATTACGCGCCTTGCCCATGGAGGATTACGGTCCTGCCCTTGGATAATCCCACCATGATTACTAAGCCATACAGCAAGGTGTGTCATGACGCATAGCACAATTCTATTATTGTGTCTACGGCCTATGAGGTATAACGTAATCCTACACATTTTTTTGGTGGTCCGTCTGGTATGAATTAATGTTTTGACTATGTCTATGGCCAATGTCTCTTGACTATGTCTATGGCCAATGTCTCTTGACTATGCCTATGGCCAATGTCTCTTGTAGATATATTTTGCTTCTGGTGTGTCCTGCTTCTTTTTCGAAACCGCCCCACGCCCCCAACTCCGCATGTCTGAAATTAATAGTAATGAGTAGGAAAGAAAGGCTGCCATGCGTGACGTCTGAACTCGGGGTTTTTTTTCTTCAGAGGGAGGCGACTGTTATATTAATCTATACAGAGCCACGGGTATGGTGTAGGACTCTCTCTAGGACACTCTGTAGGAATGTCTGTAGGATTGTCTGAGTATTGTTTAAATGCTGGCAGTTCGGGTTTAGGCCTATGGTTTAAAGACTGCCAGGTAGGGTGTAGGACAGCTTGTAGGCTAACTGTTTAAAGGCTGACAGGTAGGGTGTAGGACATCTTGTAGACTAACTGTTTAAAGGCTGACAGGTAGGGTGTAGGACAGCTTGTAGGCTAACTATTTAAAGGCTGACAGGTAGGGTATAGGACAGCTTGTAGACTAACTGTTTAAAGGCTGACAGGTAGGGTGTAGGACAGCTTGTAGGCCTACTTCTCAAAGTACCCGGACCCCAAGTAAAAACTAAATTGCACCCGGCTAAAATCCCTGGTAAATAAATGTTTTAATTATGTTGGCGGCTCTTGTAGTACGACTTAATCGTCTGATTATGTGTGCCGCCCATGTGGTATTCTTTTTATTATTATTCGTCCTTGGCATGCGAAGCCTCACTCTCTCCGTCTTTGCCTACTTGTTCTGTGTCAAGACTTAGTGAAGACGACTGGAAACAGAACAGGATGCAGTGGATGACCAGCAGTGGAATGACCATGACTGGGGCCCATGATTTTGAAGCTAATCATACGATTATCGGAAATCTGCTTTAGATTTACGCGGACGAACTTTTTTTTAGAATCGCTGACTAAAAATTTGCATTCCAACGCTTTGCCCCACACAGAACCCCGCTGGGGGATTAAGTCGACCTGGAACGCTTAGGAGTGACGTAATGCACCTAGCGTTACCGTATTTGCACGTCTGCTGCGACTCTCATCCGGAGTTCTCTTATATGCAGTTTGTCAACAACTGAAACATGATTCATGGTGACATCGTCTCATCGTGTCAAGATTAGTTCGCTGTTTGCTTATTTGCCGCTCTGTTTATCCGGGCCGGTACGTGTTGGACAAAAACAAACTCTCTCAATAACGATCGATGTATTGATCTGTACAGGGCTTCGATGACTACCAACCTCCGCTACACTGGTTTAAATGAGTGTTTCTATTATAAAAGTACCACAATGGACAAGAGAGGGGGGGGGAGGACAGAAGGGGAGTCTGGGAAATTGTACTTTTAACCAATGAACTTAGAAATGTGTTGTTGTTTTTTTTAGACTTTTAGGTCAAAGTGAAGTTATTTTAATCAGTTATCAGATACTTTTTACTAAGTAGCTAACACACACATTCTGTTGAGGGTCTGAGATTACTCTCTTATGACCCCCGGCCAGTACATTGGCAACCAGCTTCGTCTGCTGAGATGTGCGGTATATTTTCTCCCGCCGTCCTGGCCTCCCCCCCCCCCACGAAAAAGCAAGTTACGAGCATTCGGTCAACAGATACGCTAAGAGTTTCCGGGACTAGGCTGCAATGCCGGCAGGTAGGATTCCTGTTATGGTTGAAGCTATTGAAGTCTCTGTTGAGGGGACAGTGTTCAGTACGCGTCTTTGTCACAAGAATCTGCTGTCTATGGCATAGCCTCCATTATGGGTTACTTTCCACTGAAATTGCCTATGTGAATTCCTTTCAAGGTAATTATCATATTGATGCCACGTTTGCGCATCATATTACTGGTTAGGTGAGGAAAAAAATCTCACAAATTCGTTTAAATATCCATACATTGGAGCAAGGCTTGTTCTCTTTCTTTCTTTTTTCTTTTTTAAGCTGTTAACACATTTACCCCATTATGGAATCTTTTTCTTTAAGGTACGTGGAGGTAACTGTAGTCGTCCTGGTTTTTTTTCTTGTGAGGAACCCAGTCAATCTATGCTGCTTTCCTAGTGTTCATCTGTGTGTGAGCAGGGTGAAATAGATTCAATGATCCCAGACTCATAAACAGCTCGATCAGTTTGCCGTTCACCGCAATCGGAAGATATTGTTTTTATGTCTGTTTGAGTTGGGTCAATATTTGAATGAGTTTGTGTGTGTGGGAGGAGGGGGGTGAATGGTTGACGGTGCAAGGGCATGTTTTAATGAGTCTTTAAAATAACAACGACTGATATGCTACGTTTGGTTTCTAACTCATCTTCAAACACATACACATGTCTTGCAAAAGAATGGTAAAACTTTAAAAATGAGATGAATTTCCGTTATGGGGGGGGGGGGGGGGGGGGGGGCTGATGATAAATTTGCAGCTTTCGCTTATTTAAATCAACTCATTAAAATTAAACGGTCTTTTAGATTATCAACAAAGGCAGGAAGGACATTTTATAACAAAATAAATATGTAAATCAAATTGAAAAAGACTAATTTTCGATCTGCTTGTGAGATGCAATTGTTGTTTTGTTGTTGTTGTTTTTTGACACCGGGTCCGGGTATTTTGAGAAAACACCTGGTAGGTCCAAGTGTTATCAAAAAAAAAAAAAAAGAAAAGATTAACTTCTCATTTTCTGTAATATCCAACAAAATATTCTGCCCTATGTCGTAGTGAGAGTTCATTGCCTTCGTCAACCGTTTGTGGCAAGAAATTAACCCGCTGATAGGAGCAGGCAGTTGGCAGACCCCGGAGTAGAGATGACGTTGTACAAAAACCCGTCGACAGAGAAGATACGGTCATTTATTTTATAACTAAGACTTGATGGGAAACAACAGTTGCAGTTTAACGAAAATAGCAATACCTTCCTGAACGAGGCTACGGAGAAGACTCACGTACGCACACATGCCCAAAGTGACAGTACGGCCCATGACCCAGTTCTGTGTGGTCTTCAGCCCCATAACAAATATTTTAAAAATTTATTTAAAAAAAAAACCAGTCACATTTTTAAAACAAATTCTTTTCTTTCTGGAGGAAAAAAATCAAACTCTTTGCCGGAGTTCAGACGCTACACAAGAAGGTAACTGCGTGACAACCCTTTTTCACTCAATTGATATAAAACATGTGGAGTTGGGGGGGGGCGGTTTTGAAGAGGAAGCTGGACACACCAGGAGCAAGATTTAAGATGCTCACCATTGCCACTGATCTGACCTTTGGGACATTTATTACCGATCATATTACCTTCATCATCATCATCATCTTTCAGATCCGGTGGCATTTTGGGCATATGCCCCTCTGCCTGCGGCAACAGTGAAGAATGTACACACTGTCCACAGCAGTTCTTTGTTGGTACATTGGGTGTTGGTGAAGTCTTGGTGTTTTTGGTAGATGGTTTAGGCGTAAGTCTTGAAGTGCTGGGCACTGTAAGAGGTGGTGTGTTTCTGTTTTATTCGGATCTTTTCCGAGGTGGGGGTTAAGGTGTGAATTAAGATGTATGGTGAAAGTCTATGACCTGTTCAAGATCTGACCTTAAAAACACTCATTGCCACCATCCTGACCTTCGGGACTATTATTGCGGTTGATCTGACCTCTAAGACATTCATGGTCGATGATCTAACCTTCAGATTAGTCTTCCAAAAGTATTAACCAATAAATCAATTATGTCATGGGGGGATCGAAGCTTTATCTCGTTAATGATAATTTAAATCTTTTGAATTGTATTCGTTTTAAAAAACGCTTTTCGATGAAATCGCACCATGGATTGTTTGCCATCTCACGAGACGTGTAACGAGGGCAATCCATTGATTATCATTTGTGAGTGTGATAAAAAAAAAAAGGAGTACCTTTTACTTTTTGACGACAGTTTATTTGAAGCAGTGAATCAATTCATTTGGATGGGTGAAAGTGGCCGTTCCTGAAACACTGGGCAGACTACCAGAGTCTGTAAGAAAAGCTGTGAGAGCATTGCAATGACGCTTTTAACAGTATTTAAAAATCACTGCTACCGTTAGGTTAAAGTTGTTATGAAGTCGTTTTTTTTTATTTTTCCCAGTTTCTCTTTCTTCGTCCCCTTTATTATTTTCATCGTACAACATGTTATGACAAATAACACCACAGGCATCACCACTGAAATTAAGGTCGGGGTGGAAAGATTAGAGACTGTAGGCTGCTCTAAATACCTAGGAGCAATAGTCTCAGAAGAAGGCTCCAAGCCCGAACTGATGTCCAGGATTGCGCAGACTACAACAGCACTAAAGAGGCTCAAGAAAATATGGAATGACAAAAATATAGCCCCCAGCGACGAAATCAGGCTGATGTGCTCATTAGTCCCCTTCATTTTCCTGTATGCCTGCGAATCCTGGACATTAGCAGCCGATCTTGAAAGGAAAATAAAGGCGATGGAGATGAGATGCTTCAGAAGCATTTTTGGCATCTGCTATAGGAAACATATCTCCAATGATACAGTGAAAGAAAGGGTTCGCCAGGCGATTGGGGAGTGCGATGACCTACTGGTGACTGTGAAAAAGCGCAAACTACAATGGTACGGGCACGTAACAAGGAAACAAGGGCTTGCCAAAGACATATTGCAGGGCACCACAAGAGGAGGTAGAAGAAGAGGAAGACAAAGAAAAAGATGGGAGGATAACATCAAAGAGTGGACAGGACTAACACTGGGCGTTGCTGTGCGTAGTACAGAAGACAGAGACAAATGGAGGAGGATAGTTCACATGTCATCTGTGGCGCCCCAACGGTCCAAGGATAAGGGACATGATGATCATGATGATGATAATGGACCCATGTTCAATCTATTACTACACGGGGATCAAGAGAAGCCCAGCTACTACAATCACTATACCTATGGACAATACAAAGACAGCTACGTGTCCCTATGTCGACTGTACCCAGAGTCTCAAACAACATAATCCGACCATGCATCATCTCAGGAAAAAAAAAAAAGATTGCAAACGCGTGATACTTTTCCCAAGTCATGATCGCAGTGGTGGTTTTACCTTACGATCAAACCAGCGGTCGCTAATTGCTGTAACTTCTTCAAAACTGCACTCAAAACATATCTTTTTAAAATTATACTACCCTGAGTGATTCCCCTCCTCTGACCGATAAACGATCTTGCTGGCTGCCGTCCATGGTTTGCCTTGTAAAAGTTATGTGGTGGGGTGGGTGAATATAAATTTTTATTTTGCTGTTCTTTATTTCATAAATGTATTTTATTTTAATGTCATGATTATGTCTCTTTTGATAAAATTTTTATGTACAGCGTGGTGAGCCCAGCCCTAGGCTGGGGTACCGCGCTATAAAAGACCCCTTATTGTTATTATTATTATAACTACTGTTTGTAACATTAACGGATTTTGATATGTTGTTATCTTCATAAAAATGGAGTTACTGTTTTTAAATATTTGTAACATTAACGGATTTTGATATATTTTTATCTTCATAAAAGATGTAGCGAAAACTTTAATTACCACGACAACTATGACCACTGCTACATAAACTACTTCTTCTATAATGACCACTTCTGGTACTTTTTTACTTCTAATTCTACTACAGCCACGGCTACCAATAACTGCGATCATTATTTTACCATTGTAAATTAAAGGTCACTAACCAGTGACAGTGACCTGGTGTATATCTTTATTATCTTGTTACCCCCCTCCCAACCTCTTGTTGAGCTGACATCCGTGATGTGTCCTTTGATGCCATTGCAGGCTACCACATACACGTTTGTAAAATGAAGAAGTGACTTGACTCTATTTCTACAAGTTTCATGAGAGATGGTGTAATGTTGGGGAGCTAGGATCTTAATGTTGGGGAGCTAGGATCTTAATGTTGGGGAGCTAGGATCTTAATGTTGGGGAGCTAGGATCTTAATGTTGGGGAGCTAGAATCTTAATGTTGGGGAGCTAGGATCTTAATGTTGGGGAGCTAGGATCTAATGTTGGGGAGCTAGGATCTTAATGTTGGGGAGCTAGGATCTTAATGTTGGGGAGCTATGATCTTAATGTTGGGGAGCTAGGATCTATTCGGCTGTATTAGAACTAATGGCGGGAAACTTACAAGAAACTGTTCAATAAAAATATTTTAAAAAGTTGAATAAGCGAACAATTCAAATACAACTGTGCTATCAATTACCAAATTTAGTTTGTTAATTTGTTTATATATAAATAAAAAAATTTTATAAAAATAAAAATGAGAAAAATACATATACAAATGTGCTATATATTATAAAATTTATTTTTTTTATATATATATATATATATATATATATATATATATATATATATATATATATGTGTGTGTGTATATGTATATAATTGTATAATTAATGTGCGTTATTTTACTGTTGTATAAGGATCTAATCAGGATTTGAGGCCTGTAACAAAGCTTGGCCAGGACGTTTCTTGTACTGTTCATATCGCTAAGTAATAAATATTATATGTTTTTTTGTAGTGGGGATGAAGAGTGCGTTCCCTCAAATCCCCCACCCCACACCCCCTAGGACTCGACACCCTGGGGTCCACGTTAGTCTTGTCCTTTCGTGTTTACATCAGGCCTCCAAATATTTGATCTAGCCCTCGACACGATGTTAGGTGGAAATGACCAGTGTCCCCCACAACAAGGACCGGGTGCGTACATCTCAACTCCCGTCCGACGGGCACACGATCCCCCCTTCCGCCCCACGCCCACAGACTCTATAACTTTTACTAGACAGACATACACTGTAACCATCCACTGATTATCATACACTGTAACCATCCACAGACTTTCATACACTGTAACCATCCACATACTATCATACACTGTAACCGTCCACTGATTATCATACACTGTAACCGTCCACTGACTATCATACACTGTAACCATCCACTGATTATCATACACTGTAACCATCCACATACTATCATACACTGTAACCGTCCTCTGACTATCATACACTGTAATCATCCACATACTATCATACACTCTAATTATCCACAGACTTCCATACAATGTAACCATCCACTGATTATCATACACTGTAACCATCCACAGACTTTCATACACTGTAACCGTTCACTGACTGTCATACACTGTAATCATCCACTGATTATCATACACTGTAACCATCCACAGACTTTCATACAATGTAACTATCCACTGATTATCATGCACTGTAACCATACACAGACTTTGATACACTGTAACCATACACAGACTTTCATACACTGTAATCATCCACTGATTATCATACACTGTAACCATCCTCAGACTTTCATACACTGTAACCATACACAGACTTTCATACACTGTAACCATCCTCAGACTTTCATACACTGTAACCGTCCACTGACTATCATACACTGTAATCATCCACATACTATCATACACTAGAGACCGACCGAAAGTGATTTTCTGATTTCGGCCGAAGCCGAATATAGGCCGAAAGTTTAAAATGACTTTGGGCCGAAACCGAAAAAAGGCCGAAAGTTTAAAAATGACTTTCGGCCGAAACCGAAAAAAGACCGAAAGTTAAAAATGAATTTCGGCCGAAACCGAAGCCGAAACCGAAAATGAAATATTAAGATATTTTGAAATTCGTTCCCGCATACATTCTGCTTACATCGAAAATGATGTGGGAAAATATAAATATTTACATTCTTTTTATAAAAATGAGATAATCGCAAATATTAATAAATAAAAATATAATTTAGGGTTCTCAAACTCGCGGCCAGCGAGCCATTTGTGACCCGCAAGACGATATTTTGCGGCCCGCTACATGACAGAAAAGTTTAGTGTAAATGCGCCGGCCCGTTTCCCCCATTCTCATATCTATAACGTGACTCTCCGCGACGGTTTCAGTCGAATCTCACCGACTAATCTTATTCTGATTTTTTTTTTTAATGTCTCTATATATTTTTGTATGCCAGCTCTCTGGGAACAGTGAGTAGGTGGATGAAAGTGAATCCCATCTTGAGAACCCTTAATGATATTTTTGTTATTTATAAAGGTTGACCAGATTTTAACAGTTGTAATCGCTTTTTGTGAAATACTTGATGCGGCCCACTCTCATTCAGACACTACCTCCTGCGCCCCCCCCCCCATAATTTGAGTTTGATACCCTTGATCTAATGAATACTTTGGATTTTACCATTTTAATATAAAAGTAATTTAAATTGGTTTACAATTTTTTTCAAATTTGTATGGTAGGAGAAAATTTGGCAGAAATTGGGGGTGGGGAGGAGGGGAAATTAATGCAAAATATTATTTTTTTGAAACCGGGTCTCTAAAAAATTTGGTTCTAAAAGATCACTTAATTTTTTCTTAAAGATCGCTTAGTTTGTTGTTAAAGACCGTTTAATTGAATGTTATTGATCGGTTAGTTTGTTGTTAAAGATCGGTGAGTTTGTTCATAAAGATCGCTTAGATTGTTCTAAAATATCGCTTAGTTTAATCTTAAAGATCGCTTAATTTGTTCTTAAAGAAAGCTTAGTTTGTTGTTAAAGATCATTTAGTTTGTTGTTAAAGATCGTTTAGTTTGTTGTTAAAGATCGTTTAGTTTGTTGTTAAAGATCGTTTAGTTTTTTGTTAAAGATCGCATTAGTTTGTTGTTAAAGATCGTCTAGTTTTTGTTAATGATCGCTTTATTTGTTCTTAAAGATCGTTTAGTTTGTTCATAAAGATCGCTTAGTTTGTTGTAAATTCGCTTAGTTTTTTCATAAAGATCGCTTAGTTTGTTCTTAAAGATCTTTCAGTTTGTTTTTAAAGAACATTTAGTCTTCTGTTAAAGATCGCTTAGTTTATTCTTATAAATCATTAAAGATCATTTGTTTTGTTCTTAAAGATCATTTAGTTCGGTCTTAAAAATCGTTTAGTTTGTTCTTTAAGATCGTTTAGTTTGTTATTAAAGATCGCTTAGATAGTTCTTAAAGATCGCTTAGTTTGTTTTAAAGATCGTTTAGTTTGTTCATAAATGTCGTTTAGTTTGTTGTTAAATATCATTTAGTTTGTTCTCAAAGATCGCTTAATTTGTTCTTAAATGTCGCTTAGTTTGTTGTTAAATATCGCTTTCGCTTAGTATTAAATGACCGAAAACCTGAGTAACTTTCGGCCGGATGGCCGAAAGTCTAAGTCAATTTCGGCCGAAACCGAAGAAAAACCGAAAGTTAACTTTTCTCTTTCGGCCGAAACCGAAATTAAGCCGAAAGTTAACTTTCCAGTTTCGGCCGAAACCGAAACTTGGCCGAAATTGATAAAATGGCCACTTTCGGCGCCGAAACCGAAGCCGAAGCCGAAATTCGGTCGGCCTCTATCATACACTCTAATTATCCACATGCTACTATACACTGTAACCGTCCAAAGACTATCACACTAACAGTCCAGCGACTATCCTTTCTCTAAAAAACTAACACTAGACATTCAAAAATAGAAAAACCAAGAAAATAATTTTAGCCAAAGTAGAATACTTTAATGATTTTTGATAGCCAAAGTAGAATACTTTAATGATCTTTTGATAGCCAAAGTAGAATACTTTAATGATCTTTTGATAGCCACGGTAGAATACTTTAATGATCTTTTGATAGCCAAAGTAGAATACTTTAATGATCTTTTGATAGCCAAAGTAGAATACTTTAATGATCTTTTGATAGCCAAAGTAGAATATTTTAATGATCTTTTGATAGCCAAAGTAGAATACTTTAATGATCTTTTGATAGCCAAAGTAGAATACTTTAATGATCTTTTGATAGCCAAAGTAGAATACTTTAATGATCTTTTGATAGCCAAAGTAGAATACTTTAATGATCTTTTGATAGCCAAAGTAGAATA
>CAXITT010000847.1:137603-261178 GCA_964033795.1 Lymnaea stagnalis
ATAGATAGATAGATAGATAGATAGATAGATAGATAGATAGATAGATAGATAGATAGATAGATAGATAGATAGATAGATAGATAGATAGATAGATAGATAGATAGATAGATAGATAGATAGATAGCTGAGATGAGATGAGATGAGATGGGATGGAATGGGATGAGATGAGATGAGATGAGATGGGATGGATGGATGGATATTTGAAGTGCCTCTAACTGTAGGTTTGGGATGTTGTTCTTGGGGAAAATGTCATGACATACCCAAAAGGTCCATGTAAGGCCAGTGTGCCGTCGTGGTTCAGTGGTTTAGCTAGAGGGGCCAGGTTAGTCAGGATGAACGTGTAGTGGTTGAGTCGTTCTTTTGTGACGTCCCATGACTGTGGCAAGAGGAGAAAGAAGAACCACATTCTGATTAGTAGAAGTATTACTTGCTCGCATAGCGGTACGCGGATTTTAATTCGTTATTGAGTGACGTCATAGACCCCTTTCATCATCGTAGATCAATTTTTTTTCCAGCGTTTCTTGAACTTCACTTGAGAGCGTTGCGCAGTCCGCCAGTTTTGATCCAAGTGTTATTGTAGAGTGACACATTCTAATTGGCTAAAACACTTCGACTTTTGTGATATTTTAATGTACACAATTCTTATTAGAAATTTAATTAAAAGTATACAGTTGGGCACATGCTCTGAGAATTTAAGACGAATCTGGATTGTGATGGAAGTTAAATAATTTTATTATGTGATATTTCCGCTGTTAATTATTAATATTTTCAACTGTTAAGATATCAGAACGAAACTATTTTGTTGTGGGGTAAAAAGAGGGGGTGGGGGGGGGTTGGTTAAATCTTTTTTTAAAAATATTATATCTTAACTTCGCTTTTGTTCGCGGCTGGCAGAGTGGAAAGGTGGCAAAATCTTCGGATGACTAATTGACCCACTTCCTGTCAAGATATGGAGCTAAAACGTGACACACAGACTCGTTGCCGAGGAAACACATTCGATCAAATTTTCTATCCCCAACCCCAAAAATTATTTTTTCCCGTTTTTTCAAGGGGATCATGAAGGAAAATTCCGATAATTGCGTTAAATGAAATTCTTTTTTTTTTAAATAACCATTTTTTTTCAAGGGTTGTTTAATTATCAAGCCATTTCTGACTTAGATTCTACGGTTCAGGGGGGGGGGGGGGGGGGGGGGGGGGGGGGCTTCTCTCGGAACTAGAAAAAAAACGGATACACTGAGGTTATTTCTCGTGTTTTGTGTCAACTATGGACAAGCCAGATATACAAATGTATACTATAACTTAGTTTATCGTGGTGTTACTATGCAAAGGCCAGATCTATTAATGTATACTATAAGTTAGTTTATCGTTGTGTTACTATGCAAAGGCCAGATCTATTAATGTATACTATAACTTAGTTTATCGTGGTGTTACTATGCAAAGGCCAGATCTATTAATGTATACTATAACTTAGTTTATCGTGGTGTTGCTATGGAAATGCCAGATATGATAATGTAGAATATCACTTAATTGATTATGGTGCACATCTTACGTTACTTATTATCACGTACATTTTGATCATCGGGAAAAATTTAAAGCAACAAACATACCACTCAGTGTATTGATAGCGACCTGTTAATAGCACAAAGGATTAAGATCTACCTGGTAATAACACAAAGGATTAAGATCTACCTGATAATAACACAAAGGATTAAGATCTACCTTATAATAACACAAAGGATTAAGATATACCTGTTAATAACACAAAGGATTAAGATCTACCTTATAATAACACAAAGGATTAAGATCTACCTGTTAATAACACAAAGGATTAAGATCTACCTTATAATAACACAAAGGATTAAGATCTACCTGATAATAACACAAAGGATTAAGATCTACCTGATAATAAAACAAAGGATTAAGATCTACCTGCTAATAACACAAAAGGATTAAGATCTACCTGATAATAAAACAAAGGATTAAGATCTACCTGATAATAACACAAAGGATTAAGATCTACCTGATAAAACACAAAGGATTAAGATCTACCTGCTAATAAAACAAAGGATTAAGATCTACCTCATAATAACACCAAGGATTAAGATCTACCTGATAATAACACAAAGGATTAAGATCTACCTGATAATAAAACAAAGGATTAAGAAATACCTGATAATAACACAAATGATTAAGATCTACCTGCTAATAAAACAAAGGATTAAGATCTACCTGATAATAACACAAAGGATTAAGATCTACCTGATAATAACACAAATGATTAAGATCTACCTGCTAATAAAACAAAGGATTAAGATCTACCTGATAATAACACAAAGGATTAAGATCTACCTGATAATAACACAAATGATTAAGATCTACCTGCTAATAAAACAAAGGATTAAGATCTACCTCATAATAACACCAAGGATTAAGATCTACCTGATAATAACACAAAGGATAAAGATCTACCTGCTAATAAAACAAAGGATTAAGATCTACCTGATAATAACACAAAGGATTAAGATCTACCTGCTAATAACACAAAAGGATTAAGATCTACCTGATAATAACACAACGGATTAAGAGCTACTTGGTAATAACACAAAGGATTAAGAGCTACCTGCTAATAACACAAGGGATGAAGAGCTACCTGATGTCACGACGCCCTAACCGACCTACCTGGACATAGCACAGTGGATGCGAAGATGAAAGAATCACCTTCCAGCCACACGTGGGGGTGTGCTGTGGGTCGATGCCGTGGCTGATGTGACCGTAGACCCAGTTGTCCCACGGCTGACTCGATATTTCACCGAACAGGTTGGTGACGGCATCGGCTGGAGCCCGCATCAGCTGCTGCATTACCAGCAGCGCCAGCGACAAGGCCATTTTCATGGCTCGGCCCCAAGTGTCTTAAAGGTAATGTTAAAGGTAATAGTAACAGTCAATAAACTTTCATAGGCCTTAGGCTCTTAATTCCTTAAGTCTTTAGTTCAGTATTGTAATATCAAAGGTCTTAAATATTTAACCACAAATTCTAGATTCATCCTGAAATCACCCCCTGGGGTACATCGTATTTAGGTTTCAAAATATTATAGGAACCATTGCAGACATTCGTTGACTATTAAAATGTAAAATCCACCATTATTTTTTAACGCAATTTTTCCATTTCTTTTACCAGCTTCTGTTTTTCAGAAGTTCATTGCAGTAAGCAAACATGTGAGCCCACGCTTTATCTCTTCGTTTATATAATTATATACGTATATAGGTGTGTGTTATTGTTTCATAGGCGTGTGGCCTAGTTCAGAGGAAGGGCGTTCTGGGGAGAACTGGTCCACCCCCGGGCGCCACCAACCCTAGCTAAGCCACAAGTAAACAATTCATTTTTTACAACTTTTTTTTTTGTACGTGTGATTTTTCTGTGGTGTTTTCTCCAACGTCCAGTTGGGTGGACATTGGTGGACATGCATCTTCATAGGTTGACATAGGTGGACATAGGTGAACATAGGGGAACATCGATGGACATGGGTGGACACAGATGAACAGATTCATTGCAAACTGTAAAACCAGCTGAGTTGATAGATTATTGAAACAAATCATTAAGTTTTACTTTAAAAAATAAACCCTTGTTATTAGCGTCAATGTCATACTATCAAATGAATTTAGAGTGTCTGTCTTTCTCTCTGTTTTTCTATCCGTTTGTTTGTCTGTCTCTCTGTTTGTCTATCTGATCGTGGGTATGTCTGTTCAACCATAAAAATTAGGAAATATGTATATATCTTTAACATATCAGTACATTTGAAGAAAAATGTTAATTAAGAAGCTGGTAATGAATATTACTTGATAATGTATAGTTTGTAGAACTCAATGACCTATGCAAATACCACACCTTCTAAGTATATATTTCATTTATTGCAACTTCATCCTAATGAACGCACAAAAAAATAATAAAATCGGCGCATACTTAAGGAGAAGCTGTGTACTCACCTTATTTCTCAGTTGATACAAAGGCAAAAGTCCATAGAATTAAACTAAAAGCTGATGCTCTTGAACTGGTCTAGAAAATCTAGAGACATATTATAGAAAGGGGGTGGTAAAGCGTATGCATTTATACCATGGTGTTTTCAGCCACTGCCACTTTCCCCTCGGTGTTTATCATTTGCCAGTCCGTGACACGAGACTGATTTCTTCTTGACAACTCTCCCATGACGTCAACATAAGAGAGGTGATCCTGTCCTCCTTTCGTTGTGATACGATCCAGGTCTTTGACTGAGTATAGGTAACAGAATTGCATTAAGGCTGTCCTTTTGTCATTATGGTTTTAATTAAAAGTTCCTCAAAGATTTTAATGGGACTGTCAACAGTGATATCTTAAGACAAGTAAAAGGTAACGATTTTTAAATGTTCGGCAATGAACCTGGCACGACAGGCACACACAAAAAAGGGGGCGGGTTTGGGCAAAATATTGACCTCAGCACAATTCAGAACAATAGACGCATAAATTAAAATAACGGTAATTTTATTAATTTAAAAAAATATATAATAATAACAATCTGTAAAGCCTCTTTATTGTGCTTTTTGTTGGAAAAATTACTCATCCGTTAATTGTATATCCTTAAAAATCAAAACCCCATACTAAGTACACAATTGCAACGTACACTCAAGAAAATAAACACCTCACATTGCAGTTCACGTGACCACAGGATGAATGGGTGATTTATCTAATGCAGCGGCTCTCAACCTGTGGGTCGCGACCCCTTTGGGAGTCGCACGACCCTCTCACGGGGGTCGCCTCAGAAAATCTGAAAACACATATGCTCTACAGTTATAAAGAAGCAACGAAAATAATTTAGTGATGGGGGGTCGCCACAATATGAGGAGCTGTATTAAAGGGTCGCGGCATTAGAAATGTTGAGAACCACTGATCTAACGCCTTGCTGCTGACAAATTTAAGCGAAAAACAAGACCTCAGGAAGCCTATCAAGCCAGAAGACAGTGTGTGCATTGCACTCAAAACCGATATCCTTTTTATTTTGGAACAATAACAGCACCTTATCTAATTCTATAGTATGTTATCTTAAAAAGGATATATATTTGTCTTATTAAATTAAAATGCAAAATGTTGGGGGCACTTCAAATTGTGTCCTCGGTCTGTTGAAATCAAGCGCTTTAACTAAAATATTATATGCAAGGGCTTAGCAGGGTGCAGTTGTTGTTGTTTTTTTTACACTGGGTTCGCGTATTTTGAGAATATACCCGTTGGGTTCAAATTTTATCCCCCCCCCCCACCCCCCTCGAAAAAAAAAAATAAAAAAAATATGAGTTGACTTCATGTTGGGGGCACTTCAAATTGTGTCCTCGGGCTGTTGAAATCAAGCGCTTTAACTAAAATATTATATGCAAGGGCTTAGCAGGGTGTAGTTGTTGTTGTTTTTTTTACACTGGGTTCGCGTATTTTGAGAATATACCCGTTGGGTTCAAATTTTATCCCCCCCCCCACCCCCCTCGAAAAAAAAAAATAAAAAAAATATGAGTTGACTTCTCATTTTCTATAACATTTGCCGGCCTTTAAACGATAGGCCTACAGACAGTCCTACGCCAAAACTGCCGGCCTTTAAACAATAGTCCCACATTTAAAGACTAAGTTCAATCATGTGGTATCTAATTCATCTGCACACTCTGGGATCTCATCCATGTGGTGGGTTCAAGTGTTTAGGTACTTGCAAAAATAAATAAAATGTTTGAGGAAGGCGAAAGTTCTGAAATTCGTTTATTTGCACAAATGTAAAAAAAAAAAAACAGTATGTCATTAATATTTTAAAAAATAACAGTATGTCAGTAATATTAAAAAAATAAAGTATGTCATAGATATTTTAAAAATAATAGTATGTCATTAATATTTTTAAAAAAAGAGTATGTCATTAATATTATAAAAAATAACAGTATGTCATAAATATTAACAAATAACAGTACGTCATTAATATTAAAAAATAACAGTATGTTATTAATATTTAAAAAATAACAGCAGTTGTGTCATATAGAATAAAAAATAACAGTATGTCATTAATATTTTAAAAAATAACAGTATGTCAGTAATATTAAAAAAATAAAAGTATGTCATAGATATTTTTTTACAAAATAACAGTATGTCAGTAATATTAAAAAAATAAAAGTATGTCATAGATTTTTTTTTTACAAAATAACAGTATGTTATTAATATTTTTAAAATAACAGTATGTTATTAATATTATTAAAATAACAGTATTTTATAAATATTAAAAATAACAATATGTCATTAATATTTTTTAAAAATAACAGTATGTCATTAATATTATAAAAAAACAGTAAGTCATAAATATTAACCAATAACAGTACGTCATTAATATTTAAAAAAATAACAGTATGTTATTAATATTTAAAAAATAACTGCAGTTGTGTCATATAGATTAAAAAATAACAGTATGTCATTAATTTTAAAAAATAACAGTATGTCAGTAATATTAAAAAAATAGCAATATGTCATAAATATTAACCAATGACAGTAGGTCATTAATATTAAAAAAATAACAGTATGTCATTAATATTAAAAAATAACAATATGTCATTAATATTAAAAAATAACAGTATGTCATTAATATTAAAAAATAACAGTATGTTATTAATATTAAAAAATAACAGCAGTTGTGTCATATAGATTAAAAAATAACAGTTTCCGTTCGTAAAAAGTTATTGTTTCTAAAATGTGCAGATAATAACACATCCTATAATTTCCAAAACACCTCAAAACTTTTCCTAAAAACTTCTTTAATTTTGATGTCTCCAGGCAGTGGCGTGTTTTATGTTAGCACCTTCCGGGGGCGGGCCAAACTTTATGCCACCCCCTTTCTACGAAAAAACACCGATAAAAGGACGGTAGGAGTGACAGCACACCCCCCCCCCACTCAAAAATTGTATTTTCAAAACATAATGTTAACAACTTAAGTTACTTTTTCATCTGTGTAATTTACAAGCTACCTTACAAAAATTCTCTTTTTTTTAATTTACAAACTGCGTATTATTTTTTTTAAGTATTATTTAATTATTCGAATATTGTTCTCAAAGTGAAATGTTTTGTTGTGATTTCTAGTCTCAAAACTTTGAAGTCTTTGTCATAGAAAAAAGGGGGCCACTAAATATTTCCCTTGGTAAGTTAAGATGACACCTTGCAATAACAGCTCACTGTCCATAGCGAACATAAAAAAATAGCCTCTGTACCAAGCAAATGCAGTATCTCGCATCAAGCACGGATCTCATTTTTTTTAAACATAAAAACCTACTCGTCTTTGCTCAAATCCTGTCAAACAAGAAATGCGCAGGGGTTTTCCCTGCGAATAGCACAACCATGGAACGCTAGCACCGAATTGCATCTTGCACAGGGTTTCGCTGCATAGGTGTTGTCTCTCAATCAGAGTTCATATTTTAAAAAGAGAGCTTGAAGAGATTAAGAATGTTGATTGAGCTTTTTTTTTCCTTCAAAATATTTATAAACCTCCAAGGCTATAATCAGATTCATGTATTTTTCTTAAAACTAACATTTAAAGTAACAATGTCCAGATTTTAGGTGGGTGTTTCTTCGTAACTCTAACAGTTAACAACAAAGTAAAACTAAAAACAGCAAATCAATTTTTTTTAATGAATAATGTCATTTATTTATTCGATTTCTAATTCCAATATCCCCCAAGTTAAATATTGGCGGTAAATAGAAAGATTTAAAGCTTTACAAGTATTCAATAACCATAACCGGTTAAAATCTCGGAGACCACCGAAATATTGTCCTCAATCTTAAGACATCTCCTCCGTCAGACAGGTGACGCTCATTTTAAAGTTTAAACGAACCTTTCAACCCGGTGTTCTGCTTTTAAAACAATATTTACCATCAATTAAAAAATTCCTGGGTTTTTTGTTGCTTTTTTATGCCAATACGCCCTTACTAATTTAATCTCCCACAAAAGCGCTGAATGCTTACTCTGTTTTTTTCTAGTGACTTCCAATATCTGCTTCTTGCACTAGAGGCAGACATGTAACAATGTAAAAAAACAAATTTTTCTTCTAGGAAAAAGACAATAATAATGTGATGTCGAAGGAATTTTTGGTACGCGCCCGTAAAGCATCGACTTTGACCGAATTTAACCTGGGTATAGTAAGGTATAGCATAAGCATTTTTTTTTTAAACCGAATTCTGTCACATAGGCCAGTCTAAACTTTCAGTGTCATGCAGGTCCAAATTGATTTTAATGCAGCAAATTCGGAATTTCTTAACTGTGCAGGTGAATATTAAACATTTGTCAACCGCCCCGGGTGCTGTCTTCAAGAGGGCGCCAAAATCTCCCTCCGGAGCGCATTCTGCTTGTCATGCACCTGCTTAGATATCTGGTTTGCGGAAAGATACAGAGGGGAAAGTTAGTCCACAACTCAGTCCAAATGTTGGGTTTTTTTTTATATTATTTATATCAAGATGACTCTCGATTTTTAAACAGAAAATTAAGTAAATAAAACAAGGAATTAGTGACACCATATATTGATCGTTTTAGCAGTGTTCCTTTAAAACAGCCACGTCTAAAAGAATAACCTAATTTTTTATCTTAATAGAGAAAGTTGGTGATTTAAAAAATAGTGTGCTCCTTTAAATGAAATAGTTTCTTTTTAAGACTTCCACTTCCTCTTACACGCCTGCACCACATGTGTGACGATCTGGATAGGCTTTCATTTATCTGGATCTTTGGCCGCGTGCGTAAAACTGACATCCGGGGACGGCGCTGGTCGTGCTGATCCCGCCTGCTGCGTTGAAGGTCAGGTCACATTGAGAGGTCTTCTCCCAGAAGTTGATGCCCGTGCAGTCCGGGGTGCGCAGGCAGAGGGACCCGCAAGTGAGCACGTGGGGCCTGAAGGGCACGACAGTCTGGGTGTTGGTCACCTGACAGGTGTTGTACACTTTGGTGAGGTAAAGATACGAGATACCTGTTGATTAGAAAGGTGTGGGTGATGCTCATAGGGTGTTGATCTAAAGATAGAATATACTCAGAGAGTACCCAGAGAATACAAGCATGAGACAAGTAGACCTTCAATAAATTGTAATTTTTTGTTGTTTTATTCTCTCTCTCTGTCTCTCTGTCTCTGTCTCTGTCTCTCTCTCTCTCTCTCTCTCTCTCTTTCTCCACCTCTCCATATTTCTCTTAGTTTTGACGAGCGATAACTGATAAGAAGTAACATTTAATGAATGTTACATATAAATTGTAAGCAAATAATCTTGATTCCATCAAATTAGAGATGGTGTACAGGGGTTATAGAAATAGTAAAGGGTATGTGATCGGTGGTTGGTCAGGGGTTTCGGAGTAAGGGTGAAGAATGGAGGGGACGCATCCCCCACCCCCCCGGGCTCTGGTTCGCATATCTGCTGTGACATGCTGACTAAAGTTGCGCTGCCACAGACACCCCCCCAAGCGCTACCCGGGAAATATAATCACCATTGCGTGATCCTGCGTGGGCAGACAAAGGGCGTGCATGGTATCTGCCGCAATGATACCAACTACAGTGCCAGCTGTAGCCTTTTCCAGCTGTAGCCTTTTCCTGCAGTTGTCAGATCTGCAGTTGAAATAACGGTAGTTAAAGAGTGGTGGTCATGATTTCTAAGTTGCCGATAACGGATATGAGACGTGAGGTTGGTAGTGGCAGCCGCATGCTAATGATTCTTTGCACACAGTCACTGGGGAAGCTGTTCCCAGGCAACCGTTTCCTCCCACTATTCACGAGGTAGAAGCACATATTTGAAAACCCAATTAGAGGGCGTCCGAAGCTTCTACGGGATAGGCAAGGGGAGATGTTCGGACGTAAAGGATTCATCCCGACCACTGCGAAAGTAGATGGCTGGTGTTGTGAGAGCAGCACCACTGACAGACTTGTTGTCCTTGGGCTGAGATGGCCTTCCTAAAACTAGACAACCGACGGAAGCTACGGACGAAGGCTGTCCCAGAAGGAGATCTCCAACGTGCGGCTTCGCGGACCAACAGTTTAGGGGACTTTCGGACTTTAGGGAGTGGATGCTTTGGGAAGGGCATTAGCTTTTTAGCTCGCCGACTGTCTGAAGCCATTTCCTAATGTACGGATTTAGGAGACTTATTCTATGAGGGAGTTGTGGTGAGGAAAGACATGGGGTTGGGTCGAGGAAATCGTGGATTAATGTTACAGTTGAAAGTGGAAATCAAATTTAATGTACCCATGATTCCTTGATAACGGAGATTTAACGTGTCTAATATAACAAGGAGAAAAATTAGGTCTTTTAAAAATCCAGTAAATTCCAAACCAGGGCCAATCTTGCTTGTAAAATAGAAGTTATATATTACTTACCTGAAACCAACTGAGTATTTGGTCTCAATGTGGTAGCTGTCTGCACCGTGGGAGCGGCTGATGACGTTAATGAGGCAGTTGTTGGTATCGTTGTTGGTGTCGTTGTTGGTGTCGTTGTTGGTATCGTTGTTGGTGTCGTTGTTGGTGTCGTTGTTGGAGTCGTTGTTGGTGTCGTTGTTGATGTCGTTGTTGGTGTCGTTGTTGATGTCGTTGTTGATGTCGTTGTTGGTGTCGTTGGTATCGTTGTTGGTGTCGTTGTTGAAGTCGTTGATGGTGTCGTTGTTGGTGTCGTTGTTGGTGTCGTTGTTGGCATTGTTGTTGGTGTCGTTGGTATCGTTGTTGGTGTCGTTGTTGAAGTCGTTGATGGTGTCGTTGTTGATGTCGCTGTAGATGTCGTTGTTGGCGTCATTGTTGGTGTTGTTGTTGATGTCGTTGTTGATGTCGTTGTTGATGTCGTTGTTGGTGTCAGTCGTTGTTGAAGTCGTTGATGGTGTCGTTGTTGATGTCGCTGTAGATGTCGTTGTTGGCGTCATTGTTGGTGTTGTTGTTGATGTCGTTGTTGATGTCGTTGTTGATGTCGTTGTTGGTGTCGTTGTTGGTGTCGTTGTGGAAGTCGTTGATGGTGGCGTTGTTGGTGTTGATGTTGTCGTTGTTGGTGTCGTTGTTGGTGTCGTTGTTGGTGTCGTTGTATGTGTCGTTGTTGGTGTCGTTGTTGGTGTTGTTGTTGGTGTCGTTGTTGTCTGTGATGATGTCGTCGTCGATGTAGATGTCGGCGTTGTACTTGTCGGGGTTGTCGAAGTGGTCGTAGGCACAGTTGTAGGTGACGTTGTTGCTGCGTCAGTAGCTGCTTCAAGTGACTCATAGCTGGGTGTCAAGAAACCCGTGTCACGTGCTGCTGGTGCCATCGTTGTGGTCGTGGTGGTGGTGGTGGTGGTTGAGCCCGATTGTTCAACATTCTGTAGAGACGGCAATAGTAACTTAATCATGGGTCTTCATAACTTAATCATGGGTCTTCATAACTTAATCATGGGTCTTCATCACTTAATCATGGGTCTTCATCACTTAAATACTCATGGGTCTTCATAACTTAATCATGCGTCTTCATAACTTAATCATGGGTCTTCATAACTTAATCATGGGTCTTCATTACTTAATCATGGGTCTTTATAACTTAATCATGGGTCTTCATAGCTTAATCATGGGTCTTCATAACTTAATCATGGGTCTTCATTACTTAATCATGGGTCTTCATTACTTAATCATGGGTCTTCATAACTTAATCATGGGTCTTCATAACTTAATCATGGGTCTTCATAACTTAATCATGCGTCTTCATAATTTAATCATGGGTCTTCATAACTTAATCATGAGTCTTCATATTTTAATCATAGGTCTTCATAACTTAATCATGCGTCTTCATAACTTAATCATGGGTCTTCATCACTTAATCATGGGTCTTCATAACTTAATCATGCGTCTTCATAACTTAATCATGGGTCTTCATCACTTAATCATGAGTCTTCATAACTGATCAAAGATTCATGACGGAAGTTCAAACGTTGAGGCTTAGCAGGTGTCTCAATTTGGCAGACCTGCTTACCATTCTTAACCATCGTAACCAATCTAACCATGCTAACCATTCTAACCATGCTAACCATTCTAACCATGCTAACCATTCTAACTATGCTAACCATTCTAACCATGCTAACCATTCTAACCTTGCTAACCATTATAACCATGCTAACCATTCTAACCATGCTAACCATTCTAACCATGCTAACCATTCTAACCATGCTAACCATGCTAACCATTCTAACCATGCTAACCATTCTAACCATGTCAACCATTCTAACCATTCTAACCATACTAACCACTCTAACCCGAGATACAATTTTGGTCAAGGTTTTATCTAGATGTCTACCGAAGGGGTGGAAATCAAAGATAAGGAACTTTAAACATTAATAGATTATTTAATTTATATGAAACCCACAAAAAGGGGAAATGGGTATAGAGCCCCATAGCTTCCTGGCTCCACCATTGCTGTTGGCCTAAAATGCCGCTAAATGCTTAGCTATGAGCCGAATTTTAGCTCTGCGCTTTTCTATGATCCATAGATAAATTATGTGATTTCCAAAGAATATTTATATGACACTGATACAGGAAATATAATTCATTTCCAAAACATGTTTAAATCACAAATACTTCCACTTGTCTTTCTTCAAGACGACTCACGATTATAACCCTGCGATTATAGCTCTATGGATAAAGCTCTACGAATACAGCTCTACGAACATCGAATACTGCAAATAAAGCTCTACGATTCTGTTCTGTATAGCTCTGCGAAAATAGCTCTACGAATACAGCTCTGCGAATACTGCAATTATGGCTCTGCGATTATGTAACGCTCTGCGAAGATCCGCTTCAACACACAGTACGTTTGACAACCGTCCGTTAATGGACGGACAGTCGGTAACAATTTGACCGCAAGAGACATGTCCGTAAGTGTCCGTAGGTACTTATTTTTGGGTGTTCATAAAAAAAGAGATATCGCGCACAAACAATTTAAAATGAGACGAAACAGGAAATCTCATTTTTTTAATTTTTTTGGGGTGATTTCGTCTTGCTTGCTCCCTTCAAGCTTGTATACTCACAATAAAGAATACAACTGGTGTCAATGCCCTAGAATAAACTAACTAAAAACTGATCTATAGCTAATAACATAGAGAGTGTCACAGTCATAGAAACATTAGTAGAAAGTTCTTTGGATATTTGACATTGCTACACAGAGCAGCGGTTCTCATGTGGGTCGAACTACCCTTACACAGGGGTCCCCTAAGACCATCGGAAAACACATACTTAAGAAGTAGCAAGGAGAATAATTTTACGGCATGAGGTCACCACAACATGAGGCACTGCTGTATTTAAACGTCGTGGCTTTAGGAAGGTTGAGAACCACTGAAATAAAGTCATCGAATTATAATTGTACTAATTTTTTTTTTATTAGATTTAACTTCATGGTTTCAACAAGCTAATTTACAAAGTGTGATCACACACACAAAAATGTATTCTGTAATTTTTTTATTTTTTTTTTAATTTTTTTTTTTGTGATTTAGAGTAATTTTCCGTAAATTGTATTTTTTGAATGTTGGAAATGCGTTACCTGACAATTTCCGGATGTTGTGCTGTTACATACGCAGTACCAATACACAGTCACATTGGGGATCAAAGATCTGAAAAAAATAGGTAAGGTGTGAAGCAATCGCCTTTTTTTATACGACACCCAAAAGTTGTAATTTTCCACCATTAGCATATTCAATTCAGATAAATTGTATGACCTTATAAGGTTATCGGAAATGAATGCGTGATGTCGGGGCTCGATGGGATTAAAATTATATATTAGACGTGGGGGGGGAGCGGTTTTTACGTTTCTTGCATGTATCTAAGTGGGGGGGGGAGGGGCCTGAAATAATTGTGTGAGAATGGATCGAGTAGATTTACAAATAAACTTTTGACCAACGTTTAAAGACAAAAATTAAACAAGTCCAAAATACAAAGTTTGTTTTCGTGTAAATCCTTTGTATTCATTATTTGTTTGCATTTATGTAAAATTTAGCAACTAGTTTTTGGTATGGGAATTGTTTTTTATCAAACTTTTTGTGTGTAAAGTATAATAATTAAATGAATGCAATCAGGCCTCGTAAATGAAATAACAAAACGAGGTATGTGGAAGCTTGAATTAGAGAACGGGACAAAAAGATTGGACGTTTGGCAAATATTCTTTGAAAAAACGAATAAACCTACCAGAGCCATTCTTAGGATTTTGGAGGTTCAAGGCATGGAGCGAAGGTAAGGGGCCCCGGAAAGGGTGGCGCGGGGGGCGGATCTCCCCCGGAGCTGATGAGAAAACACCACCCATCACTGCGGTACCTCCATTCACTGTTTCCTCTTTGTTCGCGTGTCACCACTAACCATAGTGATAATTCCGCCACTAGAGAAAATGTGTACTTGTGAAATATATGGACTTGCAGGTTATAGGCTTAAAAAAGGGGGGGGGGCGGCGGGGCTTCCTTTTCAGTGGGGCCCTATATAGGCGGTCGCCTAGTTTGCCTAAGAATGGCTCTGAACATACAGTATAATGGATAAAACAGTTGCTAGTTTCTAGCTCTGCCGTACGTCTCCATAATTAGATGACTCTTCGCTTGGGATGAAATTACGCCCTCGCCTTGTCTTCACACCAGGACATCCCTTTTGGGTAGGACGCTACTTCACACCAGGACATCCCTTTTGGGTAGGACGCTACTTCACACCGGGACATCCCTTTTGGGTATGACGCTATTTCACACCGGGACATCCCTTTTGGGTAGGACGCTACTTCACACCGGGACATCCCTTTTGGGTAGGACGCTACTTCACATCGGGACTTACGAGAATTTAGCGAAATAATTTTACTGATGGTTTTTTTCATTGTCATTGGCATCTGGGGCGGAGATAAATTGTCTATAAATAACATGTTCGGGTGTTAATGTTGCGTAACGTTGTGGTTTTCGGAGATGTAATATGTGCTAATAGTTGGCTCGTAGAAAAGAAAACAATACGTAACAAAAAAACAACAAAAAAACAAAAAACAACTGATCTGACGGTATGCAAGGAAAAAGAATACCAAAGCTAGCGATACTAACAATGCTTAATTTAATTATATTTATAAAAATATATATATTTATATAAATTTCTACACAAATACAAATTTTAGTAAAAATGCACACACAAAAAAAAAAAAAAAACTAAATCAAGTTACAGCAAGTGAAAACGATACACCCCTCAAAATAGAAATATTAAATTACACAAAAACACAATTATATAATGTGTCGCATAGCAAAAAATTGTTTCCCTCGCCTCTTAAGAATACCAAAGCTAGCGATACTAACAATGCTTAATTTAATTATATTTATAAATATATATATATTTATATAAATTTCTACACAAATACAAATTTTAGTAAAAATGCACACACAAAAAAAAAAACAACTAAATCAAGTTACAGCAAGTGAAAACGATACACCCCTCAAAATAGAAATATTAAATTACACAAACACACAATTATATAATGTGTCGCATAGCAAAAAATTGTTTCCCTCGCCTCTTTATCTGTCTCGCGATATCTA
The DNA here is from genome assembly GCA_964033795.1 of Lymnaea stagnalis. NCBI lineage: Eukaryota > Metazoa > Mollusca > Gastropoda > Lymnaeidae > Lymnaea > Lymnaea stagnalis. The sequence goes on from CAXITT010000847.1 coordinate 153,146, forward strand.
TCTCTTAAGAAACCTGGATTGGGGGGGGGGGATTAAATCGACACGTTCTAGTAAAGAAAATTCTAGAAACTGCGTCGCCTAATGGCATTCTTGAGAACAAATGCAACGCATTCAAACGTAAACATACGTTTCCCAACCAAGGGTGGGGTGTGGATGAAGCAGCGCATCTACTCGGTGACGTCGCTATCAAGGCCATACCAACGATACAAATGGTGGTGGCTAAAAAATAACTCTACGCTGAAGTGGGGGACAAAATTGGCCGAGCCACGCGCTATACTAGGGAAAGAGAAGGGTCGGTGGCTAAAACAGCTCGACCTTAGAGTTAAAAAATTGGCCAAGGCGTAGGCCTTATCATAACAGTAAAAATTGTAGAAGTGGCGAATAAAGTGGGAGACGCCAAAATGTGTCTTTCGTTCTGAGACTCACCCGAATTCGCCGTTCATTTCAATGTTGGGACAGCTTGGCTTCATCAGCTCTGCGTTGGCGTATTTTTCGACAGCGTTGAGCAGGAAGATGTACTCGCTGACCATAGTGTACGTGAAGAATTCTGAGCCGCCCTGGACACAGTGGATACCATTAATAACAGGGAACATCGATTTAACGGTAATAGATCGGTACGACAGTGACACATCTGTGTGACGATAATACGTAGGTACAACCACTGTACACCGTTACAACAGGTTGACTCATCGGTACAACCGCGACACATTTGTGTGACGAAGATACGTTGGTACAACCACTGTACACCGTTACAACAGGTTGACCCATCGGTTCAGCGGCGACACATCTGTGTGACGGTGACACGTTGGTACAACACGGTACACCGTTACAACAGGTGACCCATCGGTACAACGGACATCACGTGTACTTGATGTCATGGTTTGATTCAGACTTTTTGAAAACAAGTTCTTAAACAAATAACAACTGACACGTTCCACTAAGCATTCCTTTTTTTTTAACCTATGTCATTATCATTGGCATTATAGGTATTATTGTTATTATCATTATTATTATCACCGGGTATTATTATTATTATTATTATTATTATTATTATCATTATAGGCGTAGTCAGCATCATTAGGCTCATCTTCAGGCCTAACCGTTCAAAACACCTAGAAATCTTTTAGCAGCCATTGAACTTTAAAGTAACACTTGTGTTTCATTATATGAATTTAAATAATTAAATACCAATTACAAGGGCTTAAGCATGCAGTCTACCCCCCAACCCCCGCCACGACGCCCCTGAATTTCTAAATTACTAACTAGTATTAAGTGGGGGGAAAAACTAAATGGACATAACTTAGAAGTGAGTTCGATAACTAATTAGGACAGATGTTAGTATTGTAAGACAATGTAATTATGTGAGTCCTCGTGTTTTAAATAACATTATTTCTACAGCTAGTTTTCCCGGCCCATCTGTCCGACTAAAAAAGATTCTGCGAGGGGCTCATTCCCCCACCCTATCTTTTTGACGCTTCCCCCCCCCCCCACTCCCATCAATGATTGTTGTTCGTCCGTCGAGGATCGACGATGACCATCGAGTCGTCCGGTGACTGATGACTTGCGCTAGTGACTTTTGTTTAAAGTGAGGAAGAGCGGCGTCAACCTCACCATATCCAGTGGCAAGACTCTACGTCAAGACGACCAGGGATGGGTACGGTTGCAGGAATTGTAATTGTATGCGTCTTACGGGATTCCAACTACGGGTTTGAATTCAGAATGGACCGTGAAGTCAACCATACAATAATTGCACTCAATACATATTCTTGAATCCTCGTCACACATCCGGTCATCAGAACATACTGGACAACGCTCCGGTGCATTGACATTTTTACGCATAGCGAAACGACGCAACATTTGAATGAATGCGATTATTAAATGAGTCCCCTTTCCAACACTGACCGGATGTACAGCTTACTTTAATCTGGTAATTACATGGACTGTAGACAAATTATATTTTTTAAAAATCAATATCAACATCGGATGGATCACCAATCCACATCTTTGTAGACCGGTGATTTTTGTGTTTAAATTAACCTTCATTGTGGCGAAATCAGTTTCAGTCTGCATTTGATTTTTATAATATTTAAATTATAAATGGAGTTTATTATTTTTATTTCAATATATTAGTTCTTAAAATAAAATTTAGAGCTTCCAACATAGCACCTTATCCCAAATCTGAAGAAGATTTGGATTTTTTTTTTTTTCTGTTGTAAATAAATAAGTTCTAACAGCTGTTCGACTCACCGACATGGACGAGAGCGGGAATGACGAGGTCAGCACGAGCTTCCAACCGCACGTCGGCGTATATTCCTCGTAACTCAGGCATGTCCAGGCGTAGATGGTGTTGTAGTTGTTCGAGCCCCCATACTTGTAGAAGTTGACCCGAGCCTCCGATGTCAACACGATCACCATGGCAACGAAGACGTCGTAGCGGATGTGCCTGGAGAGGTACAGCCCAGAGAATAGCTTTTTAACTGTCTAGAATATACAGTCATGTATACGTATAAGGCATTTATCATTTCTTATCATGACGGATTGTAACCTCAGCGCCCTTTTTGTTACCATTGTGTATCCGTTTCCATTTCTTTTCTATGAGAAATAAAGACATGGATAAACGCGAAACAAAGACAACGATATATCTGAAATAAAGACACGGATTAACCCGGACACAAAGGTGTTGACCACAGTAAGTTAGAGATGGGGGCACAAGATAATGTGGGTTTTTTTTTGTTATGGTTCTTTGTGTGTGTGTTGTCAAAGGCGCCAACTGCCTGCTTACGGCCTTGGGTGTGTGTATACCCCCCACACACCCCCCCCCCGAAAAAGAAAAAAGCAGCGACTGCATCTTTGTAACAACACAAATGTGCGCATCTGTTAACAGTGACAAAACAATAACAAATGTGTGCATCTGTTAACAGTGACAGAACAACACAAATGTGCGCATCTGTTAACAGTGACAGAACAACACAAATGAGTGCATCTGTTAACAGTGACAGAACAACACAAATGTGCGCATCTGTTAACAGTGACAAAACAACACAAATGTGTGCATCTGTTAACAGTGACAGAACAACACAATTGTGTGCATCTGTTAACAGTGACAAAACAACACAAATGTGTGCATCTGTTAATAGTGACAGAACAACACAAATGTGTGCATCTGTTAACAGTGACAGAACAACACAAATGTGCGCATCTGTTAACAGTGACAGAACAACACAAATGTGTGCATCTGTTAACAGTGACAGAATAACACAATTGTGTGCATCTGTTAACAGTGACAAAACAACACAAATGTGTGCATCTGTTAACAGTGACAGAACAACACAAATGTGCGCATCTGTTAACAGTGACAGAACAACACAATTGTGTGCATCTGTTAACAGTGACAAAACAACACAAATGTGTGCATCTGTTAACAGTGACAGAACAACAAAAATGTGCGCATCTGTTAATAGTGACAGAACAACACAATTGTGTGTATCTGTTAACAGTGACAGAACAACACAAATGTGCGCATCTGTTAACAGTGACAGAACAACACAAATGTTTGCATCTGTTAACAGTGACAGAACACCCCGCGCGTAACGCTAACACCACTCGTAAAACAACCCAGTGCCATGTCAGCAAGAACAATCATGACATTGAAGCAAATATTGACCGCAAGAACAAAGATAGAAAAATAATTTAAAAGCATCCGCCTTTATGTTTCTTTATCTTGCTGGAAGACAGCGGGGGGGGGGGCTGCCCCTCTGTGCACAACTATTACCGTAATGAAATATATGCCACACTCCCTCTGCATACAGTTAACACCTAAAAATAATTTAAAAGCCTCCGCCTTTATGTTTCTTTATCTTGCTGGAAGACAGCGGGGGGGGGGGGGCTGCCCCTCTGGGCACAACTATTACCGTAATGAAATATATGCCACACTCCCTCTGCATACAGTTAACACCTTAATGAAATATGCTAAATTCCCTCTGCATACAACTAAGATCTTAATTAAATATGGCATACTCTCTCTGCATACAGTTAACACCTTAATGAAATATCCCATACCCCCTCTGCATACAGCTACTACCGTATTGACTTATGCATGGTGTCCCCTCCACACAACGAACCCCATAATGAATTACGCCGGGCACAGTGGTTACTATTGCAATCCCATCTTCGAATAATTCATGAAAGCAGACCCAAAATACGTTAGTTTGTATCCAACCATTGGTTCCTTACGCTATGTTGTCAAAGCGTAATAGGATTTAATCTAGGGGGAGCGAAAAAAGTCCCATGCAGACCATGTCCAAATTTTCAATACTGATATTTTGCTTACTCGTTCCATGAAAGACGCATGTTGACAGTCGTTTGATTTCAGCTTGAAGTTAATCTGTAACATTAAAAAAAAAAAAAAAAAGAAAACTTTCCACAACGCTATGAAATTTCGGGAAATCTTTCCCAATCCTCAATTATTTAAGTGTAGGCTGTTTGTTTGAAAATGAAAGGGAAAACATCATAATATTAACTGTCACATTTAAAACTGTCAACAGGATAATATTTTTTTTTAATTTTCTTTAAATTTGATTTAAACACTTTATTTTGTAACTAATAGTTTACAAAGAATAACAGTCGAGGTTTTGATACTTACATCAGATGATGAAGGGCCATAACCCTACACAGATTCGGTTGACTTCACACATCATGTCCCCTAACTCTCTTTACCATGCTAATCCTTCGGAGCTCTTTTTTTTTTTCTTGCTCTTTTTATTATTTTTTTTTTTTTTTAATCTAGCCAGTATCACAGACACCTAACCTTCAGAGTTTCACTGAAATCGAATGATATTTTTTTACCTTTCTATCGGTGTTTGGAATAAACATCAATCGATTATTTCTACATTTGACCCCAAAAAAAAATCCAGGGGAAATAACGACTTTCTTCCTGACGGTTCCCACAAGCCCGATGATCGGTTCCTGGGCTGATCAATTTTGGGCGAGTGGCGAGCGATGCCTGAATCGTGGCGTAATCTTTTGAAGTGTCCACAAACAAAAATTGACCTGACAGTAGTGTCCCAAAAAAAAAAAATTCTGAAATGACAGCTGGCTGTGTGTGAGTGTGTGATCGTATGTGTGTTTGTTAGTGTATTTTTATGTGTATGCGCTGTCTGTCTCAGTTCAACTAGACTATGTATCTGTGTGTGTTTGTGCCTATCTGTTGATGTCGTATGTGTATTTTTTTTCTGGACTCTGTCTAGGCGTGGGATCAATTTATCGGGTTGCAGCTGAATGCAGATTAAATTTGCGTTCTTTAAATTCCGTAGACAAGTCGTCTTAAACGTTTTCTGGACATTTGCTCTTTTAAAGACTAAATCTAAGCTACAAATCCATTTATTGGATTGAACAACCCGATTATAATAATTTTGTAATAATAAATCTTGTAAGCACAGCTTCGGCCCCCCAGGATTCGATCCGGCGATGTGACTCTTAATGGTTTTCGTACACGCTATCCGGATTTCTGTGAATGGAAGGAGTTTCAACATTTCCCCATTCAACAGCGACTACTATGGTGCCATACATGGCTGTACATGGTTCAGATACAGATTGAGACTCCCTGTCTTAGAAGGTCTTAACGTGTTGTTGTGTTGCCCNACTCCCTGTCTTAGAAGGTCTTAATGTGTTGTTGTGTTGCCCGGCCACTTCTGACCTCGCATTTATTCCCTCCCCCCCCCCCCCACACGCAACACCTTTTAAACCACTGTACCTAACAACGGTGTACTCAGGTTTTGATCACAGGCGGGAAAGGGGGAACGGGGTCGGTGGTAAACAGTTTGAGATGTAAAACGTGTTCATGACATTGGTTTTTTGTAAGCCAGCACACAAGCAGCGTTTGTTCAAGCTCTCTCCCTCTCTCTCTCTACGGTAAAAACTGGCTTCAACTAATATAAAAATATGGCCACTGTCCAAAAAAAAAAAAAATTTGAACTTCCTCCTCCTATTAGATTATTTGCAGTTTCTCTCGGACATCATAAAAGATACGCTCTTTTTTAATTTCTTTATTTTGGATTGATTTTTTATTTGCTGAAGGAGACGTTTAGCCGATACGTTTGTTGTTTAAATCTTATCCTTCCAGGTTTTTTTTCCCTACCCTATATTTCATATTTCTTCTTTTTCTTTTTTTATATTTTTTTTAGCTCTAGATCAGCTCATTTGCAAAAATATTATGGCTACTGCCTGCATGGCTAATTTAGTCTCGCAAAAAAGGAAATCAAAGGAATTACGACTAATTATTCCTATTTTAATGCCTTCTAATTAAATACATACATTTTATCGTCCCCTAAAGTCAAATAAAGTTGATCCCTAAAAAGATTTTTTTTTCCCTACTACGGATAAGGGAGGAGGGCATGACAATCTTAACTGTGGGAACACATGGAGAGATGTTTAATTTCTAATACTAATATGCCTACACATTTAAATCTGACTCACAATAATCCAATTCCTTTCTTCGCAACACTCAACTGTCCGTAGGATTATTTGCATACTTGACGGCTCAACACCGGGCGGGGGTCCTCAAGTTTATATTGACATTCCATTCATTTCTCCAACGATACAACCTAACGTTTACCTAACGGGGAAAAACAATAATGTCTCCCCACTCCCGACACAGCCGCTGCCATTAAATCCAATTTTAAAAAAATGGGATGTGTTGCGTTTTTTCTTCTTGTTTTTTTTTTGCTTTTGTTTTTTTTTGGTTTTTTTGGGGGTTTTTTGCGCACCAACAAAGTCCCCAGGATTAATGGCGGGAAACATCGGCTGCTAGGCCATCATCTGACGCGATGTGAGAAAGCCAATGGTATGGATATTTATTTGTTTAAGTAATTATTGGATTAGCGTATGACGCACTTTGCCTCTCTGAAAACCACTTCACCTGAAATGGCGACACGGACCCCCCCCCCCCCTTCCCACACGCATCACTGGCTGAGCTTGTGTAGACAAACATGAGCGTAAATTATTCCCAACGTAAGTTGTTCTTATAAATCCTAAATAAAATGTAATAAGGGCGCGCTTTTTAAGATTCCCAATATGTGGCTCCCCCCCCCCCAAGAAAAAGGCTCGCAACCGCACATTTTGTCCACGCCCCTGACGTGTATTGATATCATAACGATTCACCCGCTAATACGTCACTGATTTATTTCACCAATAATTAGTAGAAAAACAAAAGCACTTGCGATATATTTTTTTCCAAAAAAGTCTCATTTAGCGGGAATTTTATTTTATCTTCCCCTTGAAAAAAATAAATACTGAATTTTGGGGTAGGGGCTGAAAATTTGAAATAATGTGTTGTCATCGGCAACGCGTCTATGTGCAAAAGTTTCAGCTCAATAGATTGACGGGAAATGGGTCAATTAATCGTCCGAATATTTCGCCTGTCACCCAGCCAGCCTGCCAGCCACCCACGAACAAAAGCGGAGCTAGTACAAAGGATTTAAAAAAGAGAGAGAGAGAGGTTAGTACATTAGAACATAGCTTGTTACTAAAAAGTATCTTATGAAGTATGCCATTACAGCATAAGAATTTCGGTGACGGGGTTAGCAAGAAATGTTATGCTATAGAAGAAATGCAACCATTTATAATTGGTTCCAAGGGTCCACTCTCATCATTTAATGCCTCGTCCCATACCCCAATGGGTTCAAGGGTCCACTCTCATCATTTAATGCCTCGTCCCATACCCCAATGGGTTCAAGGGTCCACTCTCATCATTTAATGCCCCGCCCCATACCCCAATGGGTTAAAAAAACAAAGTGACCGACAATGTCACTGCGTTCAATGTCAAGAGTGGCTGCTGGAAATACTTCCCTCGTCAATTTCAGTCAAGGAGCGCTTCTTTGACAGTGAGACTCAACTGGCTCTAAATTAAACAGTCATTCCAAACCGAACCCCTTTGTTTTCCCATACCCCACGACCCATTTAAACCTCGTTAAAATTAGTTGCTATGATTCTTCCTTACGTCCTGCAATTTTCACCCGTTCCGTCCCCCACCCAACCTGTTTATAATTAGCGGTAGTATCACCCTGACAGGCTATAAGTATGAAATCATTATTTTCACTTTATCTACCGGAAAGACTAATTATTTGCTGGAGGGAAAAAATATCGTATAAAAGCTCATTTGTTTCCCATAAATTATACCTTCTTCCCTGTATTCACAAATCACAAATGGTTGGATTTTTTTTCCCCGGTGCATTCCGATTTATTTCCACGGGTTTCTTAACGCCAGCGGTTCCTAGACTTTTTTGATGCTCGGCGCTATCGCTGAATCTCGGCTCTCCCCGGACGGCCTTGTCAAATTCAAACTCTGCTACAACAATTGATCGTGTTATTTACGGTAGAGCGCCAACGAGTTACCATTTGGTAACAGGTATTGCTAAGCGAGTTACTGGTCTGCGCCAAGTCTGCTTGATGTCGCGTTCAATCACATTAAATTGACAATGAAACTAAATTGGTGCAAATTTTTAATACTTCACAGTTACCACCCCCCCCCCAAGACTCCACGGCTTCGATGACGCAGCGCAATCACACTTTGAGAACCACTGCTGTACGGCATTGTCCAGCAGATGGTGAAGTTGTTGTTTGATTTTTTTTTTTTTTCTTTTTTATCTTAATCAAAAGTTTAATTTTTTTCCAGAATATGCTCACATTTTTTTAAGTTTATTCCGAAGTTGAAAAACTTAACGCTTCCCAAAATTGCCTTNTGACTGCGTTATTTTTAAAGGTAACTACTGACAAAGTGAACACCTTGAGCGTTAGTAGCCAATGTTTACAGATTAGGATATTCACATATTATCAAGTTCGAAGTTAATTGAGATAAAAATAAAATAATTATAATATAATAAGGATAATATAAGTAACTGCAATAAGTCATAAATCAAAATGAATCATAATAGAAATAACTAGAAAACACACAGCTTATTGTTATAAGCAAAGGGGATGTGTGTGTGAGTGATATTTAAAGTCAGAGAGAGAGAGAGAGAGGGGGAAATGGGGAGAGCGAGATAGAAGAAGATATATAGATATATATAGAGAGACAGAAGGTAGAGAGAGAGAGAGGGAGCGAGGGAGGGAAAGAGTGAGATAGATAGAAATGCAGGAGCGGTGGCATTGTGCGATTTAGTGCTTCTCCCCCACTTTTTTTTCACGAAAAAAATCTGCAGTTGGCCAAAAATGCTACACCTCCACGAACCATGAAGAAACAGGTGCCATGGCCCAGGACGGACCCGTCCTTCCCCCACCACTTCACTTCTTACGTCAAAGCCCAGGAGTGGGAAATTTCTATGTTGTTTTTATTAGAATATTTTATCGTGGTGGGTGCCGGATATGTTTTAAAAACAAGAGGGGGGTGCCGTACTGCATAAGTGTTAAGAGCCCCTGACATAGAACAAGAAGAGGAATAAGTGAAGACATATAATAAAGGCGTGGGACTGTACAAGATATATACATATATATATACATACATAAATTGGCTTGCAATGTGTACCGTAATACAATGGCTTTCCAACAGCTGTGATGGTCTTTTTGTTTCAAAATAATCTAACTGGTGATAATCCACCATTGAACCCTAGTCGGGTGAGTTTCGTTTCAAATTCTAGCACGGCGCGATCTAAGAGTTGAGTCAGTGTGTCGTACCATGTATAACTTCCATTTGATGACCTGCTTCTCGGAATGTGTCGGCTCTACAAAAGCACACCATGACGCGTGAGATGAGCTTTGTCACCCCTTTTCTTCTTCAGCTTACAAAAGAGTTCAAGCACGACAACGAGGCTCAACTCAGTGGCGTAGGAAAAGGGTGTGTGGGGGTGGGGGTATTCTTCCCCGGGTGGCACTTAATTTTCTTTATAAGGAGGGTGGAAATTTTAGGCCGACTGCAGAGGATGTTTTTTTTTTTCCGGGGAAGTGGGCGGCAACAATCTTGACCCGCCCCGGGTGGCATTACTCCCTTGCTCCACCACCGTATCCACGTGTTCTATCTAATGATTACAATTTGATGAGAGTAAACATTTCTTGTTGATTTGTAAAAATTCTTGTTTTATTATTATTTTTATTATTATTATTTTTAAAAATATTTATATACTCTTCCAAAATGTGTTTCCTTCATGGCTCAACTTCTGCGAGCACGCTTCCTAATGGTGTACTGCATAAACCAGGCCTGCACAGCATACAGCCTTCGGGTCGCATGCGGCCGGCCATTACCCACTATGCGGCCCGTGATGTAAAGAAATATTCTTTACTATTAATTTTTCTTAACAGCTTTTCCTCTTGTACTTTTTTTTTGTCTTTCGGCCCGCACAAGTTTTTCTTAATGTCTTTCGGCCCGCACAAGTTTTTCTTAATGTATTACGGCCCGCACAAGTTTTTCTTAATGTATTTCGGCACGCACAAGTTTTTCTTAATGTATTACGGCCCGCGCAAGTTTTTCTTAATGTATTACGGGCCGCACGCATTTTTCTTAATGTGTTACGGGCCGCAAAAGTTTTTCTTAATGTGTTACGGGCCGCAAAAGTTTTTCTTAATGTGTTACGGGCCGCACAAGTTTTTCTCAATGTATTACGGGCCGCACAAGTTTTTCTTAATGTATTACGGGCTGCACACGTTTTTCTTAATGTGTTACGGGCCGCAAAAGTTTTTCTTAATGTGTTACGGGCCGCACAAGTTTTTCTTAATGTATTACGGGCTGCACAAGTTTTTCTTAATGTATTACGGGCCGCACAAGTTTTTCTTAATGTATTACGGGCCGCACACGTTTTTCTTAATGTGTTACGGGCCGCAAAAGTTTTTCTTAATGTGTTACGGGCCGCACAAGTTTTTCTTAATGTGTTACGGGCGGCACAAGTTTTTCTTAATGTTTTACGGAGTTTTTCTTAAGGTGTTACGGGCCGCACAAGTTTTTATTAATGTATTACGGGCCGCACAAGTTTTTCTTAATGTGTTACGGGCGGTACAAGTTTTTCTTAATGTATTACGGCCGCACAAGTTTTTCTTAATGTATTACGGCCCGCGCAAGTTTTCCTTAATGTATTACAGCCCGCACAAGTTTTTCTTATTGTATTACGGGCCGCACAATTTTTTCTTAATGTATTACGGGCCGCACACGTTTTTCTTAATGTGTTACGGGCCGCACAAGTTTTTCTTTATGTAATACGGCCCGCTTTAAATTTTGTGTTGTGCAGGCCTGGTATATACTGATAAAGAAATAGCCGGGAAGGGGGAGGGGGGAATTATTTGTGAGTTCCACAATTGTTACCAGGATTGTAGCATTATTTGTGAGTTCCACAAATTTGTTACCAGGATTGTAGTATTATTTGTGAGTTCCACAATTTGTTGCCAGGATTGTACTATTTTTTGTAGCCCTGGTTTCTCCGATGCAGATTATTATTGCGAATGTTACTAGATTTCAGACGTTTAATACCCGTTTTTTTTTTTTTTAAATTTCAAAATAATGTATTATCATATTTCCATCTCCATTCACCACTGTGTGAATAATTGAAAGGATAAAGGTTGCTGGGGCCCCAACCAAGGGGTCTAAACTGAGCAAATCTCAAGTTGGTGGTCTGGCGTTCAATCCACGCCAAAGCCCAGTCCAGCAAAAAAAACATCACCAGCACCCCGGGGTGGATGGGACTCGTTAGCTTTGGATGGGAACTCATCTAAGAGAAGGAAACTCTGAATTCAAAACCCCGGAGATGGCGTCCCGTAAGCGGATAACATTGACACAATGAAACATTACAACTCCTGCGACCGCCACTGGTGCCAAACCGTACCATCCGCATGATGTTCCCATTGGGTTATCCAGCGGCGTGGATAGATGCGATTTGCTGTGTAGGGAACCAGGCCTAATAAGAATAGTCCCATTCCGTGTGTAATGTCGTCCTGCGACTTCGCGACACAGATGAAAACCCGTGCATCATCCAACCCGTAACAATGCACGCAGATTAGACCCGATCAAAATCAGATCCCCCATTTAGCATCATTGTACCCAAGTACATAATACAATTTGGCACCTGATAAATATAATATGCACCACTGTACCCAAGCACAGGAAACATGTGGCACCGGATGACCCCACTAGGCACCGGTGTACCCCAAGCACAGGAAACATGTGGCACCGGATGACCCCACTAGGCACCGGTGTACCCCAAGCACAGGAATCATGTGGCACCGGATGACCCCACTAGGCACAGGTGTACCCCAAATACAGGAAACATGTGGCACCCGATGACCCCACTAGGCACAGGTGTACCCCAAACACAGGTGACATTTTGCGCATCGATGATCGAGTGCGCCCGGTCGGGGTTGGGGAAGCTTGAAGAGATTATTGAGGAAATCAAGTACGGCACTGCCCAGCAGATGGGGCACTGACCTGGGCAACTAATCTTGATGACCTGGGCAACTAATCTTGCTGACCTGGGCAACTAATCTTGCTGACCTGGGCAACTAATCTTACTGACCTGGGCAACTAATCTTGACCAAACGTGATCTAAGAACTCAGTATAAAGTAGAGAAGTGTGATTTCAAAGATAGACTCCATTCACGTTGAGATGGCCGTAGACTCCTTTTACGTTTAGATGATCGTAGACTCCACTCAAGTTGAGATGGTCGAAAGGAACAGATGATAAGAGGCCTACCCCCCATCTTCAAGTGCGCGCACGAACTTTACTCGTAATAACACTCGAGATAACACGGAATAACCTATCATGCTAGAAGCATCTGGTTGTATAACACTAGAAATTGTATTGATTAAGTTGGTCTTTGTTCTTCTCTACTATGACTTGAAAGGCTTATGAAGTTCATTTCCTGATGCCAAGCAAAAATCGTTACAATTCCCTATAGGTCTTTGGGTTGTATGAAAAAAAAATTCAATTGTTTCATTATTTTTTTTACAAGTGAAAATGCATTCATGAGATCCCCGAAGAACGTGGCGCTTTTAATTATTTTTATTTTAGTGTGTTTGTGGATTAGCACGGTTTCACTCTAAACTCAATTACTGAATCAATGTCTCCTGACACACGATCTTTTTTAAGTCTAATAGAGTTTTGAGAGGGGGGGGGGCAATTTCAACCCTTAGTGTGTGTGTGTGATTCATCTATAAAGTAAACTTATCAAACACCCCACCCCCACCGCCCACAACATTTGCGCTTTTGACTGATCCCACAATGAAAGTCCGTTACCATGATCTTTGATGCCTACAAATAAGCTCCAATTTCAGGATTGCGTCCGATATCTTCCTATTAGCAATTTTATGTCAAGTGATTGAGTGTAACTTAACTTATACTTGACATATATTTGCGTTTTCATATAAATTGTTTAACTTCCAGCATGGTACCGTTATTAATTTAGAAATACTAGACTTGACGTTAATTTTAGTTGTTAAATCAATTCACCTTTTATCTTTTATGAATGCGATTGGTGTATCTGTTTCTCTTCATGTGTCTCAGGGTCCAGCATACTGGGAGTCGTTTGAGAGCGCAGGTACAACCAAGCGGACACATGCATACATTTTAAGACAATATTAATATCGTGTCTGCACAGTGAAAGGAATACAACAAGGTTAGCCAAACCAAAAGTAAAAGGCTTCGCCGGCCACTTTGATGGCGAGCAGTTGTAAACCGTTTCAAACACAAACTCAACACTGCAAGTATAAAATTGTTTTTGAACGTAACACTGTAAGTATAGAATTGTTTTTGAACGTAACACTGTAAGTATAGAATTGTTTTTGAACGTAACACTAAGTAAAAAATTGTTTTTGAACGTAACACTAAGTATAGAATTGTTTTTGAAGGTAACACTGTAAGTATAGAATTGTTTTTGAACGTTTTGTTAATGCACATAAGCTAAATAACAAAACGTAATACCGGTAAAACTAATTGCCCATTTTTTTTCCTGTTCTTTCAGCTTTATATATATATATATATATATATATATACATATACATATATATATATACATATACCGGTATATATTTGTATTATTGATATCTTCGTCAACTGAATGAAGAACGAATGATATCTTATGATAAATCATGCAACCCTTAGTCCGCGATATATCAATTACAAGAGACAAGCAGAAACAACAAAGAGTCAAAACCAGGACTTAACAGTATAGACTTTTAATGGTATGCACAACAAATTTGTCAATGTTTGTTTCAAAACATGACCCTTCAAGTCAACTGTACAAAAAGACTGTTGTGTGCAGATGACCAATGATGATCAGTAATTATCAAATTTCTAATCAGTCAGTCAATTCAAAAAAGTTTTGCACATAATGCAAGCATCGGATCTCTGATGCAGATAATCGTTCACTTTTTTTAAAGCCCTGCCCTCCATAGCCAAAAATAAAGCCAATTTGTTAACAGGAAATGAGCGAAACAAAGTACTTTTTGGGGAAAACATGGAAAAAAGAACGCAACAAAACGAGCACATCAGCAAGATGCCTTCATCAGCAAAATTACAGTAGAAACAGAATTAAATAAAAATAACACTGAGCTGGAGTTGTATACGAGAGGACAGCAAGAGTATGTCCTCTCGGATACTACAGTACAGCTAAGTAGTGATTTGTTGTTTGTTCGCATGATGAAGACTTCTTGCCGACACGTTTGTTGCATTCTTTATTTCAGGTTTTCCCATACCTTTTTCGCTCTTTTCCATTGTTCTCTGACCTGATTTCAGTTGTCCCAAATTTTTAAAATGAATTTGTTAACTGTATGTTTACATTATTAGCAACCTAGGTATTAAAAACTTTTTTTTAGTGGTACTTTTATTTTTAAAAAACTAATCTTGGAAGCAGCAAAATCTGATACAAATTTTTTTTTTCATTCTGAATGCATAGTTGGCTATGGAAGGCAGTGGTGGATGTAGTGCCAGTGTATCTGACATTAAGGGTCATTAGTGCCCCATCAGCAACACTGTTTTGTTTGTATGAGTCAACCAACAGCTACATCCGGTCAAGTTAAATAACATGGGCCAAGTGATCCTGATGGAATTTGACCAAGGAAAACCTAACATATATGCTGGACCAAGTTCACAGTTGAGGCACCAAAGTTTTAAGCTGTGTTGTTTACATTTAATAACTGGATGGTAAGTACATTTTTATTTTAAAAAAATTAAATTAAATTCTGGAATGAATATTTATATATACCGATATCCAACATTTTTACAGAATTAATTTTTTTCCCCCTTCTTTTTACAGAGCCAGCATTTCAAATATTTTTAACATAATTTATGTGTTAAATGTTTGCCCAAGGAAACACTAAGCCAAGTTTTCAATGATCAAATCCCAACCATAAATTTTACAGTTTCATAGTAACATTTATTATTCAAGTAATAAAATATGTTGTTTTATTTAAATGTTATGATGTCTAGGACCAGTTACGGTCAACTCAAAGGTTACCAAGACATACTCGAATCACTCAAGCGCAGTTAAAACAAAAAAAGTACATCTTCAGCTACTGAAAATTAAACATTAAAATAGCTCTTTTAAAAAAATATTTAAAGAGAAGTCCTAAAATAATTACACCATAAACTGAAGAAATAAAAGTATCCATTAATGCATTGCTATCATCATTTTAAGTTTCAACTGTTTACAAAAATTTAATTCAACGATCAATTCAAAAAAGGAAAAATCATTTTCTGTGATTTAAAAAAAAGGTAAAGGGATATAACTCCAAACAGAAGTTTGGCTGAAACAACAAATTTTTTTTTATAAAGATTAGATAGCTGAGAAAAAAAATGGTTTAAAAACTTTTCAAGTCAAGACCCAAAAAGCAACTAACAGCTAACAGAAAATAAAATTAGTTATTATATTATACAACACATGTACAAATGATTAAAAAGCATTCAACGTTTCTTATTAAAAAAATAATAAATCTTAAGTCTAATATTGGCAACAGCTTTTCATGATAAACAGGTTCCTAACAGTAGTAGCTGCTCATAGTGCATTCTGGGGGGAAAAAAATGAGGTTAGGAGGATGCCATCATTAGACATTAGAACTATGATTATTTTGTGGAACTAAACACTGCATGTAATCAAATAAAGTTATTTACTTTTTAAACAATAGAATAATTTAAGATTTAAATTAAATAATCATTTCCAATCTTTATTTCATCTGTTTTTTTAAATTTTTTTACAATGTGGCTATTGTTTTCCAAATTAAAGATTGGACTTAGATAGTGGAAAGCATTAACTTACTTCACTAAAATTTATATTTTTTTTTTTAAATAAGCAATTTCATTTGAAACACATTGTATTTTCTGATACAATAAGCAAACGAGATACAATTCAAAATTTATGTTTATTTTCTGAAGCCAACAACTGACTTAACATCAGCTCCTGCTATATCTACAATTCAAATAGAAAAGCAGTGCCGTCATTCAAGTTAACACTGCACAAAACACATGAACATTTAAGTTGCATGAATGTATAAGTTCTTTTGAAATTTAAAGTACTTTTTACATCAGCTGGAAAGGAATCCCTTTAATTTTAAGCTTAATCTGTTACAACTGAGTAAGGATGAATGACTGTGACACAGCACCTCTGACAAAGTTAAGAAATGGTAACTTGTTTGATTTCAAATTTCTTTGTATACTACTTCCAAGCATAAATTGATCAAACACAGAAAATGATAACAATGAATTAATCACAGAGCTAATATAGAACTATGCTCGCTCCCAAGTTAAAAAAACACACGCTTAAATGGGAAAAATCAAAGTTGTTACAGAGTGCTTAAAAAAATATTCAATTTTTAGAAATTCCCTCTGCATATTAATTTTTATGTCAGAAGTCAGGTGAACTCTACCTAACCATTAGGTAAAAAATTGCAGTGATAAAGAAAAGTATGAATACATTTTCCAACCACCAACTATAAACTGCAGTTCAATGATCAATAAAGAAGATACACAAAAAAATAATATTCATGAACAAGAGGTACATGTTTTTTTTTTTAATTTGTGTTTTTATGTTTTCCTTCTTTACAATAAAAACAAGTGTAGGGAAGCTTATGATGGCTTTTATTCCTTGAATTTTTAAAAATATAATAATTTTTAGCTTTTGGATCATTGGATTCCAAGGAACAACTCTGTGTAATTTACACATGAAGAAAAAAATAAGCCAAAACAAAAGAATTACCATTATTTTGACACCCTTAATTTTATCTAAAATTCTGACTAAATAACATCAAAGCCAACTGCTTGAAGCAACATCACCATTAGCTTCCCTGAACTTCTTCAACACCACAACACTAGAGATTAGAAAAATTGAACCAAAACGTCGACCAAATCCTGTACATAACAAAATTCTTCATATATAGTAGCTTCTGTGTCACTACATGCTCACTGGCAGTGGAAATGTGCTTCATCCAATTCATAAACTTTCAATTTACAAAATCCAAAGAATAGCAAAAACTCAGTTTTTAGAAACACCCCTAGAACTAACAGTATCAAGTACAAGACAAAACGCATTGTTTTTGCTGTAAAAAACAATGAAGCAATTCAGCTTTAATAAGCTATCATATTATTTGCATACATAATTTGTATTCTGAAGATATTTTTAAGTATATGTGAAAGTCTGTTCAATGCCTAATTTACCATTTCCTAAGGGAAGGTATTTTTACCAGAACTGGTTGAAAAAGTCTTTTCCCCTTTATATGTTCTTAAGAAACACCTTTGAAACCAAATAGTTTTACTGTCATATTACAGTATAAAATTTAATTATATTTAAGCATTACATGTGTATTAGTTGCTATAAAACTTCAGAGCTTTTTTAAAATGAAATTTCACATTTATCACACATTGTGTAACATTAACATTAGCCTCTGGAGCCATAAAAACTAAGACTTATTGCAGTTCAAGGCTTCAACCATACAAATTAGAATTTTTAAGTTCTGGTTTGATGAACCGATGCTAGACATTTTAAAATCCAGGACACCTGATAAAAACACCTGCAAACTCACACAGGTCCCATACCACTGCAGAATTTTGTATTCAGCAAACCCTTACATCTCTTACAAGCTTTTCAAAGACCTTTAAACAACAAAACCTGGAAAACCAATACATGTACCTAGTCTGAATAATTAATTTATACTAGAACCCAGATACAAATGTCTAACAAAATTATTTCTTAAATTAAAATAGTTAACAATTAATAAATGAAGTACATGAAAATATAGGGGTCAAATGCATTAATAACTTGGGTTTCTCATTTAAAAAACAGTAATTACTTCTAAAAATTTAAGCTGAACATAAATGATAGCACAAAAACTTTACTTGTGTTGAATGATTTCCTTTGCATCTACACAAAAGAAACTATTTTTGTTTTAAAGTACCGGTATCTAAATATCATGAGAACAACAGTCACAATTTTTAGTGAGTTACATGTAAATGTACAAGACTTTTAATAATAAAGATATGATGAGGGAATAAAATCACAAATGATATTACCAGCACACAATGAATAATGATATAAGTATAAATATAAAATATGACATCTACGCAATTTCTCATTTGCACTAGATTCAAAACAAGGTTGGTAACAATCACTACATTAACACCAACTGTTGAGTCATAAAGTAAAATAACTTTTAAAAAATTGTTTGATTTTTTTTTTAACGTTTACTGTATCTTTTTATTGTTGATTTCCCCTTGTTTTAAAAAACCAAAAAAAAAAAAAAAAACCCATTTTTTATTTTAAAAAATTTTTTTTTTTTTTTTTAACTTTTATTTTATTTTTTTTTTTTTGTTTTCCCCTTATTTTAAAAAAACAAAAAAAAAAAAAACACCCAAGATGAAACAATTTACAAAATGTGCACATTGTTTGACTAAATGTGTTCAAATAATTCAACATAAAAGATCCTTAAATTCACAATAAAAAATTAACCTAAATTCAGATTAGCAGTGAATCTGATTCACCAGCTTTTTTTTTTTTCTTTTAGAATTACAATTTACTATCCCTATTGATGCTAGCAGAACAAAATATTTACCTAATATAATTTTTTTTTTAAATGCTAAAATCAATTTTGAAACGTGGTGCTAGCCTTTTGTAATACTGAGAGATTTCAGGCAAAATATTGGGGGCTCAAAAGTGCCTCCTGAGTGTCACCCGCAGTGATGAGACCATTTTAAAGCCAGGCTTAAGCAACACATGATACCTGAACCAGGCTTTTGGGCTACGGATGGTTAACTGAGAGTGAATCAACAGTTATCACCAATGCCCTGATTCAATGTATGGAATTGGGAGACCAAATAGATAGCCACCCACAGTTCAGATATAACTTCTTTGATTGGCATACTGTCGCCTTCTGTCATGATCCTTTAGAACAAGATCAGCTAGAAATTATTCAACGCCAAATGCATTGAATGAATAAGAATTTGCACAACAGTGAGTACTGTGCATTTACCTCAAGTTTAGCACCATATGTCCATAATGAAGTTTTAGATTTCATAATCTCTTTAAACAGAGCTTTACTCAGAACAAGATGAGTAAAAACCTTTTTAGCGACTTAAGTGACACATTCAAGTCGCACATCACCCAAAGATTAAACTGTAATAAGGGGGGACAATCCAAGACACTGCTCAAGTGGAATCGATATAAAAATTCCTGCTCTTCATAAACCAGATCTCTCATTATTTACAAGTAGAACAAACAAATCTTATGCATACAAAATCTACACACCTATATCAACATAGTACTGAAAACCTCCCCTGTCCCACCCAAGTTTAACCATTGTTTCCTAACAACAAATACATTGGTCATGACAAGATATGGCGGATCCTGAAGTGGTAGGATGGTCTCACAAGCTTGGTTGCCCGGTACTTGAGAACATCCTCCACACTCATCTTAGACGCCGAAGCTGTCAGCAACCACAGCATACATCTAGACGTGATCACAGCACGCAGACTACACAAGCCATCCAATCAAAAAGCACATTTCCTCTGCAGTTCGTCTGTAGCGAGTTTAGGTGAGATATCACAGGCAAGACGCAGGGGCTGCCAATTTACTCCGGCTCCGGCTTTGCACTAGATTTGTCTACAAACTCGGAGATGATGTCACGGAACCTACCCCATGACCTTTCTGGAATGGTGATTGCCGTACGGAAATTGTTTCTGACCTGCAATTCAAACAAAATTATAACAATTCCTTCCCTTAGACATATATTACTAATATAACACTTTAAAGCTAGTGATAAAATTCTTTCATAGCTAATGATGAATAATATGAAAAACACTAATTAGTATCCTTACAATTACAAAGCTTAGTAAGGACAGTCCAATCAAAACTGGGAGATTAAATTTTTCAAGACAACCGTATATCTCCTACACCATAAAACATATGGCTTTGGTCAAAGACAGTTAAATTGTGCAAAAACATTGAAGTTTAAATATTCAGTTGCTTAACTCATTCCCTCCTGCAATGCTACTTCCGTATTTAATTTATTTGCCTGAGAAAGGGATGTAACCCCGTTTTGAAATTGTTTACATTTTTTAAATATGTATTTAAGCTACTAAATATTATTTAATGTTAATGAATTAAGAACAAATGCAACAAAAAATGAATAAGGTGTCATATAAATATAACATTTGCGGGGCAAAAAATAACGAACAATGACCAAAAAATAGATTTTCAGCACCTCGGACGAACACCTGCTACATATAGACGCGCCGTACTAAAGCACACGTAGTTTTAAAGTGAAACAAGATAAAAACTTCCGGTTTTTAAATTAAAATCATGCTGAACCACGCCATCGCCGGAAGTCTCGGGGGATGGGAGATTTCATTGCTATTTTTAAATAGATATGAGAGAGGTGTGTCGCTATGCGCCGGGACGCATTTGGATGCATCCGGCGAAACCCGTAAAAGACGCATTTAGTCGCAAACGTCGGGAATGAGTTAAAATAAACTGCTAAACCCACTTATTATTTTTGGGGAATAAATAGAACAATGTTTTTGTGAAGAGCAGCTTAACGTTTATGAATGGAATTACCCTCAGAATATATAAAAGTCAAGGAATGAAAAGAGTACTCACACTCACCTCCGAGACGCGAAGGTATACGCCTCTCCTGTTTGAGCCAACATCAAAGTAAAACATTTTATTTTCAACTCTCATTGAGCGGCTTTCAGGAAGCTCATTCTGTGGCTCTGTAAATAAAATGAGACATTTCATCATCAAATAAAAAAAATTGTTTGCTGCTCTTTTAAGAATTTTGACTACCGCTCTCTGTGTCCAAGTCTAAATAGAAAATATTATGCTGGTTGACCAGCAGATATCTTTAAAAATGAAAGCACTTGTTTATATGTTTTAGTTTTGTGCTAAGTTTTGCCAAAAATAAAACTAAAAAATCTATTTAAAAAAAATATTAAAAAAAATTATAATTCAATCCAGCAGCTCAGGAGCTTTAGTCAGCTTGTATGAATAATTTATAATTTTTTTTTGTAAGCTCGTGTGACATAATTACATAAATAAAGTGAAATTTATCCATAAAATGCTGTGTCACATGTATTTCATTAATATCCAAAGCTGTTGCTTTGTAATCACTAACTTCCCGAACCCCCATCATTGATGCAAGTAATCCACTAGCGATTTCTTGTGTATTGGCTGTCACACATGCAATGTAAAGAAAACTTTTTGGTTCATATAATTTGGATCACATTGGTGTCACGTTATCTCTGGGAAAATTACAAAAATCAACCTCCTTTTATATTTAACCACTCTACATTTCTTTAAATAAATACTTAAGTTACAATCGTATAATAAGAAGTTTGTTCAAATAATTCATAATCGTAATTGAGCATTATTTGAAGCATCAGAAGATAATTTAGACTTAAAGATNAGTTTAAATTTTCTTATCAAAGTCCCTACACTATTGGCCACTATTAGCGGTGCTGACTCTAGCCTCTGGTATGTACGGAATATTAAACATTAAACAAGCTCAACGCTCGAAACAATCGATTAATGTATCGTGATCGTGTGGAATTCGGGAAAGAGAATTACTTTTATTTCAGATTATGATCCGGTGAGTCACAAAATCTGGCAAATTCCGAAATCCGGTATATTCCGGATTCCGGTTGTTCCGGATACATGTAAATCCGGCGGAACCGGATTTCACCGGATAGTGCAAAATCCGGCAGAACCGGATTCCGGACCGGGGTCCGGCACACCCCTATTAAAGATCCTTGATTCTTAAAACTCCCCTTAATCACATTTAGTTTTAAATCTAGAACAGCTCATGTGGTTTCAGTTATTTAAAACATGTTATCAGTTGAATGAAAATTAAATCTATGACACCACACATACCTTGGTCATCCGTGCCAAACTCTTCAAGAAGCTCAGTAAGTGCATCTCTGAACTCAATCATACCTTGGGCAGGGATAGCAATCTGGGATCGAGGACCACCTCGTGGGATAGTCTGAGAGACCTGTTCAGAAACCTGACGGTCAGCAAACGCGTGAGGCGAACAGGAGATGAAAAATGATCACTTGGGATGGGACAGATGAAAACAACAACAACATACAACAAGGGCACATATCTGTCTAATTCATTGAAATAAAAAACATAAGGATAGTAGGAACTTTTGTTGTAAATCCATTTTATCACAGTTGTAAAAAAATTCCAATACACTTGCAGATGGTTACTCAACATCATGAGTTCAGTTTATAACATGACAAGATCAAAAATGATAACTCATAAATCCATAAATAAAGGACTTTTTAAAAATAAGATTTAACCATATTCAACTTATTGTGACTGGGAAAACAACACCCTATCAAAGACATATGAGCCGCACAGGTTCTGAAAATTAGATGAGTGTCATGATTTAGTTTATTAAAAGAATTTTATTCTGTTTAAAAAGCCTACATAAAGTTCAGTGGGCTTTTTGAGCAAGGTACAGGTAGTAAGGCGTTGTAGTAATAATAATGCTTTTTAGTTTGTAGTAATAGTAATAATGCTTTTTAGTGGGTACACATTTCCTAATTTAATATGGCAGCAACAACAAACAGAAACAGTCACAGGTGAGACAATGTTTTGTGTAAATGCTAACAGGGAATGATGAAAGAAGAATGTAAAAACTCAAAGAGAGA
The DNA here is from genome assembly GCA_964033795.1 of Lymnaea stagnalis. Lineage (NCBI taxonomy): Eukaryota > Metazoa > Mollusca > Gastropoda > Lymnaeidae > Lymnaea > Lymnaea stagnalis. Next base: position 176,251 of record CAXITT010000847.1, read on the forward strand.
AACAAATTAAGTTTAGATTAGAATAAAAAAAAGATCTTCAAAATAATTTGTATTTAAATATTGCACATCTATTAAATGGTTCTTATATGCAGATGCAGCCCAGCAAAGAGCAAAATAGGTTATTACGCTTGACAAAAAATTTTTGATGAAAGAAGGATTGATGATGTAGAAACAGATTTTTATCCACTGGAGACAGGCTTTTAATTAAAATAAATGTTTTCTTAAATTGCCATTAACCAGTGTCAACAATTGTGAAATTAGACAGAAATAGGAAAAGTTTGAAACTTATGTAACCGTGAAGGAAGGAAATATTCATCACATTTTTATTTTAGCTCCGAAAAATCTAAAGCCTGATGACCAATTTAAAAATATATAGTTACCCGAAGAAATCGGCCACGTTGGTTTTCCTTGAGGTCCAAGTAATAACGACGATTGTCTTTGACAATCATTTCACTCTTTAATTTCCCATCTTCAGGGGGTGTTTCTGAATTGGTAGGGCCTAGTAAAAAAACCACAAAAAAAAAAAACCACAAGTAACTAGGAATTTCTGAAATGTAAGGTAACAATTATATTCTATTTAAAAATGGTAGCAAACCAATTTCCTAAAAACATCCAAAAGTTTATTTCAAGAACAACCAAGAAACAATTTATGTAAATTTGTAAAATATTTTGTTCAAAATAAAAATTGTGTTGTACACAAACATCAATTGCACCTAGACTCATGAGCGCTTTCAAGTAAGAATAGATTTATATAAAGGAAGCTGACTTTTAAAATTTCAGGGTATTTTTTTTTTTTTTGTGGATTCTAATAATTTGTTTAAGAAATCCGATTTAAAACTGCTTATCCTGTATATAGGCTTTCAAAAGTACTAAAATACTTGCTTTGCTTAAAATTTCTGATGAAATAGTATTTGCTTTAGCTATTTGTCTGGGCAATGCTTTTCAAATTTTTGAAATCTCATATTTTGAACCTTCATTTTCTGATTGTAATTTTTTAAAACTTATTTTTAGTGCCCGTAAATTTTTTGGAGCCATCACATCACGGTGGATATTGTCCAGGTTGACTCTGAAAATTAACAAATCAGTCATATCTGACTGGCTATTTAAAATTTTCATTAAAAAATTTAAAATTAATAATAAATGTGAAACTTTGGATTTACTATTTTGGAATGTTAATGGTAATAAAGAAAAATAATTTATACCATTATTTTACAAACTTATTATTAATGATTTTTGTACCTAATCAGATAAGCATGGATATGGAGTCAGATCCAGATGAGCTAAAAATAAACATTTTTTTTTAGATGATATTTCTGATGAACTTATCCAAAGAGTCTGAACCAGAGGAAATAACTTTAAATTTAGTACTTTTCAGTAGAATGATGCAAGGATTGTTTACAATAAATTTTCATTCATTAGTCCTAGGGCCTAATTGAGATACTTTAATCCAGTTCAAGCACCTTTCTCACAAATCTGTAAATGGTGGTTATTTCAAGAATGCATAAAAAAAATCCTTTTATAATGGATAGGAACTCCTTGGTTTTCACTCATCAACCTTGAGGTCAATAAATAACGTCATCAACATTAGGTTTCATATTGTCAACATCCAAAACTATGTAAATAAGGTTTATTTATAGTTACCCCACTACTTTTATTCTAATTTAATGTTCAATAATTTTCTAAGAATTAATTTGATGCAGTATAGACTTTCCTTTGTTTATCTAAATATTTCAATCAACTTACTGAGGTCTAAGGAATAAAAAAGATTTTATCAGCTGAAAGTCATGACAAATTTTTTTTTAATAAATGCTTAATTTTAGTTTAGGTACTGGGTACCTACTTTTATAAGAAACTTAAAATTTGTTTTAGTTTAATTTCTCATTGTTTTGTAATTAATTCTTTAAAATACTTGTTGAAAATAACCTGATCATTTTGTAGAATCCAAGTCTGATAATCTTTTTTTTTTTTAACAACCTATTGCAATGACTGCAAGATTCTTTGATTGATATAAATTTTAGGTCATATATTACTGAAAAAAATAAATTGGGACCACAGCTACAACATACAAAATCTCAGGCAAAAAGTTATCGACAAGTAAAAATTTAAAAAGGAACCTTGGAACTGATTTGGGTTGTCCAACTATAAAATTTATAAGTTCTGATCCATAATCTGTAGCTTCTGTGACTAAAATTCAGTCAGTCCTTGCCAAAGCTCTGGGCCTGGCTTGAAGTCTAACAGTAGGCCTACTTCAGTATCACTAGGACTAGTATCAGATTCACTAGAAGAAGAATCCGAACTGAGATCTTCATGGGGAATGTAAAATCCTCATCAGTATCACTTAAATCCTCTCCTAGAAAGCTTTCAAAAATATTTCTATTAGTTCTCCCAGCCGCATCCACCTTCATCCATTTTAGCTAAACAAAAACTGGGACAATAACCAGCGATATATAACTCTGATTAAAAAGTACTTATTGTTAAGTGATCAACAAACAGCTTGACCCGGATGTTGATTTAATTATTAATAAAAGGAAGTGGCTATAATTTTGGTTAAATATTGGATTGTAAGTTTTTTTATGTGACGATTTTTTCAGCTGCCACAGTACAGAACGAAAATATTGGCAATTTTTTTTTTTGGCTGACCACAGCTTTTGTGTTAAACTTTCAAGATGTTCATTTTAATAGTACGAGTTCCATTTTCTATTTAGCAGCAGGTAAACAGCTATCTGCTGGCCGCTTAGCCAGGTATAGGTTTGAATGAGTAAAAGTCAATCAAATTATTAGTAACAATTTTCTAATCAGCCCATTTAATTAGTGTTTTAGTAACATCTTTTAATGTGTTTATATACTACAACATGGCCTGATACCTGAATCTCACGTAACAGACAGGAAAGGTCATAGCAAATTACAGATATATGTACATCAACACAATCAGAGATAAAACTTTATAATTCTATATTATAAAAAAAGTCTTTCTTCAAACAGAATACCAACACACAAATTTTAAAAAAATACAAGCTGTTGTGCAAAGTCTTGATGTGAAAAAAATCAATGACAAGGTGACAACTCACTGTGCTCACCTAACGATGCGTAGTGATCTGAGAAATCAGATAAAAAGTCCCTAAATTCAGCTGCAGAGGACATTGCAAGAAGGAGGCGACTTTTTTTCCCTCCTGCACCTACCTGAAAAAAAACCAACATGCATATAAATTTTTAAGGTTACTTTTACATTCAAACATCATATATAACTTAAACATTCATGAGAATATAATTCCATGTTAAAATATTTTGGATCAAACCGATTGGTATTAAAAAGCAGTAAACTGAACTAACCTCAGCCACCTTGATAAAGCGGCCTCGCCTGTTTTGTTTCACATCTAAGTAAAATCTTTTAGACTGGATGTGAAGTGTGCGTGTGGCCAGCTCTTGCTCCGCAGACCCACCTATTTAAACAAATAGTATGAACATCAAAATTTAAAAAGTTAAATTAAATTTTAAAAATAAGCTTTAAACTCAAAAAAGTCCAATAAAAAATTCCGATTGATTATAATTAATCAAGTACCATAACGCATCTCTGACAATTTTTCTTTGTATACTGAGCATATAAATTCATTTCAATGTCCTGATTTGTGAATGATTATTTTAAAATTTTATCAGAATTATTAAAATATACTTACCAGGATCTGAAGCTTCTGTTGGAAAGAAAACAAGATGAAATTGTTAGCTCATGGGCTTCAATGGGCTTGTGTGAATTATATATAATTGACAAATTATATTGTAGCTTTTGTCTATATAAAAAAGGATTCCAAAAATAAATATTATTTTGCTAATGAAGAAACTTCTCAAGAGCTTAATCTTGTGGCAACCTGAACCCTGAAATTCTCTAAATGTTGGAGATGACTCATCTGTTCTGGCTGCATGGTGTCACGTATCAAATGAGTTTAATAAAGAAATAGTAGTTTTAGAATTAAGGCTTGAATAGTAGGCTTAGGCTTAATAAAAAAATACATATTCCATTTTTACTGTAAAAGCTGACAACTCACACTTCATTATCTCCTACTTATTAAATAAAGTTATTACTTAAGCTAGAAATTTGGATTTTGTTTCAATTTTATGTCTGATTCTGTAATTAGTTTGATGTGATATTTTTTTTATTTTATTTGAGTCTATTAATACTATTATTACTATGTCTGTGTCAGATGTATTTGAAAATTTTGATTTGGGGTACCTAGTCTATTGATTTACATCTCAAAACTAACAAAACTTGTGCAAACTAAGTAAAAATCACAACATTATATTATTAATATGATGATCTGTTAAACTATAATTTACAAGGCCTCTAAATGGCACTAGTACCCCAAGGCCCAACTATTTAAAATAATAATTTAGGCCTACTATATAATAATATTATAACTCAACCCTTGCCTTGGCCATAATTGTAGAGCTATTGCTACAATAATTAATAATTAGGGGCTTACACTTCTATTTATATGTTTATGTAATTAGTATAAACATAAAATAAACATTAATAGGCTCAACTGAAAAAAACAGAACTAAGTCTCAGCTAACAAGTGTATTCTGTTACAGCAGCTGGGAGTAGCTGCATGTGCCACTTGCTTCAAAATCAAAACAAATTTGACCTACTTAAGTTTTGGATCTGAAGTAATCTGTAACCACTTTTTGCAGAGAATTTTTCAAAAGAGTAAATTTTGACAAATTCTCAATTTAAAATTCCAACAATTTTTTTCAAATACTTATTCAAAACACAAACTCCAGATTAAAAAACCCCACACATTTAACCCCAGTAGGCTTATAAATCAATTCAGCAGAATAATAAAAGTACTGTTTTTTCTTGGGACAAGTCTGGCGATACATAAACAACCACGGGAATTTGGGCCTTCAATTGCACGCCATGTTGCAAACTGGACATAAACAAAATCTCTAAAAGCTCATTTTAACAATAATACTTGCTATCAAAGGAGCCCTAAACGAAATGGCTTTGGAGCCAACTTAGTGCATTATAATGTATGGATAGAAAATACACAGATGAAACCTCTTATTCATAATTTGCTTTTTGAAATCGCTATCGACGACCGCCGAATCTGACCTCGTCGCGTCCACTTCGCTTCAAACGGTGGTCCAACTGACCTACATTTCATTATTGTGAAAATATAAGCAGAACTCTGCCAGTGTCTAAAAATGCATTCAAGCATCTGCACATTTCAATAACCGTAAATAATAAAATACCTTGGGCCTGCGGCTGCTGTTGCTCATCTCCACTCTCTCGGTCCGACATGGTGCAACCCTCCAAAGCAAATCCACTGCCTCCTTCTGATTCCTAAAAAATTATTCATGAAGTAATACACATGAAGCAGTGACGTGTTACGAAAATACTGATGTAAATATATGCCCGGCTTTCATATTACGAATATATTAACATTCAAATTAAATATAGTTAGGATAACCGTACCGTAATGCTTATCACTATTAGCATAAAATTTTAGTAATTCAAACAAACAAAATAATTTGTTATGCGTCTCAGTAGAGTAAGGGGGGGGGGGGGGGGGGGGGGGGGGGGGGGATTGAAAATTTGAAGAAAAAAAAATCCCAACTACCAAAAGATTGAAAATAATAACTTCAACGAATATTAAGAGTGTGAATGTTTGAAAGACTTTAAATTTAGCTTTCAACGTGTGGGAAATATACATATATATTGTAGTTACTGTTATTGGGGAGGGGAATTAAACATGGGTGAGGGGGTATGAGGAGGGGTTTAAGCCCCTCGGTGGAAATTTATTATAAATTCAAAATACAGAGTCGCTCAGGACAATGTGTGCTGCCCGTCGCCTCCAACCTGTCGATGCTCTTCTGGGTAAAAGGGTCCCAGATTGAACATGCGTAATCTAAAAGATACATGATGGACTGCATTCAAATTGTATAAGTGAAATATAAGGACAAGGTATGTTAAACTTGAATTCGTAGACAGGAATTCAAGTTTATCATACCTTATCCTTATATTTCGTAATATAAAAAAGAGGCCGGGCAAAGACTTTACGGGCATTTCTCTCTCTCTCTCTCCCCCCCCCCTTTTTTTTTTGCGGGCAAAGACAACCCCCCTCTAATGTTAAGGGGCGGTTCTGGGGACGAATCGGCTAAAAACTTCCATTTTTTAACTATTTTTTTTTTGCGGGCAAAGACAACCCGCCTCTAATGTTAAGGGGCGGTACTGGTGACGAATCGGCTAAAAATATCCATTTTTTAACTATTTTTTTTGTTTGGATATAATTTGTTTCAAAAACATTTTAAAATAAATTTTAAGTAATCATTAAAAAGATATTGGACATTTTTGTAAAATATTATTTATTTTAATCCTTATAAATGGTCAAAAATTCATTTTACCGGTACAATGTTTTTAATTTTTACCGATTCATTTACTTAGAATAGAATCGAGGACCATATCGTATTTGGTATCAATGGAAAACTTTGGTACTCAAAATTTAAATAAATATAGCTTCCTATCATTTATGAAAGTTGCCCAACACTTCAATCAGCGTTGAATAATGATCAAAAGGGTGTTGCTTCAACCTTGAACTTTTAATAAAGCACGCATTTGGAATGGTTACACGTGACGGGTTATCCTTTTATTTAATTTCAATTAGACCGAGCAGTGTGTACTCTGTAAATCTGCATTTTTTTTTCCTATTTGGTATCACCGCCCTGGGATGGTGTCACCCGGTGCGGTCCGCAACCCCCCCCCCCCCCCCCCCCCCCCCCCGCCCCNCAGCTAAGCCACTGGTACGACGCATTGCAACGCGCGAAAGAACTGGATGAATTACCCAATCTAGTATAAACAGGAGCTTGACACCTGACAACACACAAGCCACCGACGTTTAATAAAATAAAACAAAGGAGCAAAAAAGTAAATCAAACGACAATAAGTAATGGTATTTTGGTTCTGTCTTGTTGCAAAGAGTTTATTTGATTGATGTACAGTATATAAAAAAAAAACATTGTTAATCATTGATAGAAACCACACGCATGCCTTCAGTCTCACCTTCTCAAGAAAACCCAATCATCCAAGCATGACTCAATTATTTAGGGCTATCGCTACACTGAAAAACCTAACCGAAAATCACCACACAATTCAGCTGTATCTAAAATTAGAAAATTATTCTATTATTCTATTTTCTATCCCGCAGTTTCATTTCATTAGCGTTTTAGATGAACGACTTCCGTAAATTGAATACAAACATTGAGAAACTAAGACAAAGCATGATTTGAAACATTGCAGAGCAAACATGACTTACCTCATATAATATAAATATAAAATTACGGCATAGCAACAAAAAAAACCACCACCAGAATTCAGTATCTTTAGTTCATAGAGTAACTGGAATACATGTAATATTATGTTTCGAAACAGCGCTACACATTTTCTAACTACACAGTGATTACTAAGAGAGAAACGTTAGGTTATCTTACAAAGTCCACAAATAAAACATGCATAGTATCTAATTCACTAATTTAAAAAAAAAATATTTTTCCTCTTCCAAACCCACATTCAATTTCATATAGAATTTTAGTTTTCTGTGCGTTTTCTGATGAATGAATAAACTCTTTCATGCATTCATGGGTAAATTAAACACTGTGTATGTTGTCCCAAGGACTAATTTAAAAAAAAGAGAAAAAAAAAGAGACTTTAAGTGCATGAAAAAGTGATAACTAAGCAGAGTGAATATCATCATCCTGACATTTTTTGACAAATTTGTGAATACATGCGTTTCTTAGCCACTTTTTTAACTACCGGTATGAGACTTAAGCTTTGAACAGAACATCAAGAGATCATTCTAAGTTTTACAATAGCTGTATAAGGGAAAGGGGATTCTTTAAAGCGGTAATAAACAAAATGGAGCATGGCTCTAACATTACTAGTACTAGTAGGGTAGTGCATAATAATAATAATAGTCAATTCATTGGAAAAGAAAGAGTTTGTATTCACCACAATTTATGGTTCTCTCCCATTTGATATCAACAGATGACACACAATTTTAACAACAAATTGCATTGACAGTCCTTTGCCAGACTGCACATGTACATTATAACAATCCCTCAGTTTTTAAATCTGATTCTGCGTGATCCAGATTTTGATAGCAAATATGTAAGATTAGAAACAACACTTTCATGCACATTTTGATAGCAAATATGTAATATTAGAAACAACACTTTAATGCAGATTTTGATATATATAATATAAAAAAAGTATTTAAAAAAAAAAATCAAGCCTACAATTTTTCTAATAGGGTATAAAAAAAATTTGTTAGAACATGGATTTGCTCCCAAATGATTTTTGTGGACCACAACAGAAGACGCAACTTGGCCAAAATGGTTAAAATTATTTCCAAAGAAAGCCCAGTGTTAATCAACCTTGGCTTATTCAAATTTGTTTTTTTCTTTTACATTATCAAGACAAAGAGGTGTAATTATTGGAACCCCATTGTATTTTTAAGATACATTAAAAATATATTCTGATTGCAAGCTCAGCACAGCATATTATGACCCCTTTGCAATTTATTAATGGACACAAGATACATTTACTCTGTCTGGATGCATGGCAGGTGTAACATCTCACCACATCCATGAAGAAACAAGACTTTGTAACATTGTTTTATTTGTTTTTTTTTGTTTTAAAGAAGTAAAAAGCATTCATTTGGTTAGCAATGGGAATATTATCATACAACTTCCAATCAAACCTCTCACTCATTCTAATGCAACAAGATGAAAGAAATGGTTGTTGTTAAAACTTTTTTAAGATGGAAAAAAATGCATGCAGAATGTCAAAATGTTTATTAAAAAAAAAAAAAAAAAAAACTAATGCAACAAGATGAAAGAAATGGTTGTTGTTAAAACTTTTTAAGATGGAAAAAATGCATGCAGAATGTCAAAATGTTTATTAAAAAAAAAAAAAAAAAGAACTGGCCTATACACATGCCTTTTGGGATTTTCAAACATTCACAGTTCCAATCCATCACAACTCCTCCGCGGGTTAAAAAATGTCAAATTAATGTTTGTGTTAGAAAATATTGAACAGCTTAAGGTCATTCTCATTTAATTCGACCCCATTCAGACCACTGAATAGGCAAAACAAATTCAAACATGTTCTGTTTTCAACATAATTTTGTCCTAATTTTTCACAGCAAGGGAAAGAACGCAATTTTTGATGCATTTCTTCTAAAACTTTCATATGACGAAGGCAATAATTATGGTCATTAACCACTGTTGAGGCGTGATTTTTTTTGTTATTAATGTAATGATCTTAGACTTATCACGAAACAAATGAATGAAAAAAAAATAGTTTTAGGTACTTGAAATTCTAATTTAAAAAATGCTGTTCCTAAATAAATAAAATGAATAATAAAAAAAATAATGGGAAAAAATTTAACGAAGCCCTAATACCCTCTATGAAAAACACATGGGAATATCAGCTGTAACTTTTTTTTTTTAAAACTAAATGCAGTAAACCCTCACTTTAAAAGAAAAACCACAGAACAGTAGACAAAATTCAGATAAGTCTTATTTTGCTAATATTACATGATTAAAGACAAACTCCAGTAAAATATGCTCTCTATGAGCCTACAGCTTCACTATAGGGCCATAACCATAAAAGGGTTATAATTAATCTCTGTATTACATTATTTGTGTCTTTAAACAAATATGTATAAATCTGAAGTCTAGTAAACAATTTGCTTTTTCAAGGATATGCATGCAGTGACTGGCTTAATCCAGTTGAATTGTCACTTCAGAAGTGTAAGAAGTTAACATTGTTTGATAAATTTAAAAAAAAAAAAAAAAAAAAAAAAAAAAAAAAAAAAAGTGAAAAAAAAAAAGGAAAAAAAAAAAAAAAAAAAAAAAAAAAAAAAAAAAAAAGATCAAGGGATTACGAATTAGGGTAAACAATAAAAAAAATTGAATGAAAATTCATGTACTTGATACGGAAGATATTTATATATATATAATATAGTTCATTATTTCATTATACACACATTCAGTCTTATGGCAACATGAAAAACCTTGGTTGAAGCCTAAATAGTTAAGCAGGGAGACCATCGCAAATTAAACTCTTCATTCTTTTGTGTTGCAAGCCATAAAAATTGCGAATTCCAAAAACAGCTCTGCTTCAGTTAATTGCATTTCTATATATATTTATTCTTTTTAAAGGGATGTTCTCTATATGTAAATTTTTTTATTTCCCAAACTGTTAAATCATTCAGCATTTCAGACTTCTGCACTGAACAATATAATTTTCAAGCTGATTTCTAAAAAAAAAAATTTAAATATTAGTTAAGATGGACCAAACCAGCTGAATTATTTATCACATGTTAATCATTGTAAATGATTCCATAAATTTTAACTTTGCTATTATCAAAGGTAATGAGGATGTTGAGGATAATGCATTTAAAATAAATTGTAAATTCTTTCTAAAAGCACAAGGACTTATACAGCAGAGTTGACCATGCCAACTGTTTTAATATGTCTGCCCAATCAGTAATATTTTGCATAAAATAAATGCTGGGTTTACAATTCATACTTGTAACATGCTTTGCTGTCTCAGCAGATAAACTGCAGACCAACATTTTTTTTTTNTATACACACATTCAGTCTTATGGCAACATGAAAAACCTTGGTTGAAGCCTAAATAGTTAAGCAGGGAGACCATCGCAAATTAAACTCTTCATTCTTTTGTGTTGCAAGCCATAAAAATTGCGAATTCCAAAAACAGCTCTGCTTCAGTTAATTGCATTTCTCTATATATTTATTCTTTTTAAAGGGATGTTCTCTATATGTTAATTTTTTTTATTTCCCAAACTGTTAAATCATTCAGCATTTCAGACTTCTGCACTGAACAATATAATTTTCAAGCTGATTTCTAAAAAAAAAAATTTTAATATTAGTTAAGATGGACCAAACCAGCTGAATTATTTATCACATGTTAATCATTGTAAATGATTCCATAAATGTTAACTTTGCTATTATCAAAGGTAATGAGGATGTTGAGGATATTGCATTTAAAATAAATTGTAAATTCTTTCTAAAAGCACAAGGACTTATACAGCAGAGTTGACCATGCCAACTGTTTTAATATGTCTGCCCAATCAGTAATATTTTGCATAAAATAAATGCTGGGTTTACAATTCATACTTGTAACATGCTTTGCTGTCTCAGCAGATAAACTGCAGACCAACATTTTTTTTTTTACAGGTTACATTTTAATTATCTGACTGAAATAATACTTAAACTAGCCCCTTTTATATTCTTTAGTGAATTTTTCAAGTTTATTCTAAAATACAAATAGGGCTAGGTTGGCCCCCTACCTAAGACCAACAGACTCCAAAACATGAGCTAAAGAGGATTTTGTAAAAGTTGTTTTGTTAGCTGTGATTAGTGCCCCAAATATTTCGGCCCAGCTTACAAAACTGTGAATGTAGATATAACAATCTAAGGAGGGGGACAGACCTGAGGTTGCTATAAAATATATTGAGAAGGTCAACAACTTAAACATTTCTTTAAACATTTACGTTCTCTTATGGAATTGGCAAGTAGCGGGTCAACAAATATTTTACACAATGCACAAATCTTTTCCCCCCTGGACTGCTCACATTGCCTTTAAATGAGTTGTGATATGCAATAAAAAGGGAATAAAGTTTGATACTTAGCTTTGAAAACAAGTTTTAGCCCAAATATAGTCAAAATTCTAGAAATACATTAAGTCCCATTAAAACAACAACAAAAAACAAATGGAGATCCTTGTTTTAATTATGTAATAATCATCAAATTGTAGCTTTAATGACAAATCTGAACATGAAAAGACATTACATTTAAATATAAGCAAGTAGAGTTTTAGAAATTTCTAAATTCTTAGCTGTCTAAAAGGTCAAGATTAAAATATCTTAATTTTGGATACTATTATTATAATAAAATACCATATCCCTATATAACATTAAATATGTTCAAGGTTTAAGTGATATTTGGGCTAAAACAGAGTTGCTTTTCTTTGACACCCAGAAAACAAAACAAAAATATATTTACAAAAAACCTCACATGTACATGACTTAACAACCAGCCACTACAAGTTCTCATCTTTCTTAAAAATGTTATCTATAGACAAAAATAAATATGCATTACACTGGAAGAAATAATGCAACTGTTATTAAAAATGGAAAACTTAACAAAAAAACAAAACAAAAACATGGCAAATGTTTGATCTCTCAAGCACCAGAAATATGTAGCTATAGGTTAAAATTGATTACTTTACTATGTTGACTTTAGAAAGAGGATGAAGTTGACAAATGTGCTTGCTGTCAGTGAACTAACACCATCACAAAACACGATAACGTAAATTAAGGCACACTAGCCTTAAACCCTATACTACAAGTTGAGCAAATATTTGGAGAGCCAAATGTCTAGATTAAATCTGCCAACCTTTTAAGTAAAGAAAAAAAACTTCATCACCTCTTACCTTTTTCTCTTGCAATTCGGGCACAAAAAGATCTATGATTAATTATGCCAATAGTAATGACTCAAGAATCCACAAAAGCAAAAAGTTCTCAAAAGCAAAATGTGTTGATGTGAGGGAGAAACAAAATTTGTTAATGGGAAAAGTAACAGGCTTTTTCAGTTCATTAAGGCACATAAGCCTACAAAAAGCCTATAAACGCTTAAAGCAAATCATAGCAGCAGAAGAATCAAAATAAAATATACAACATAATTGATTAGCTTACTCCTGTTACAGTGTTCCCTTTCATGTTGCAAGGCTTTCAACCGCCACATATATATGAAAAAATTCAAAAACGTCACCTAGATGATCTTTACTCAATCATATTTAAGACAGATTCCCTGTCGCTCATAAGGTTTTGCCTAAGAATGGCAGACGGCTATTTTCTCTGATGGAGAGTCAATTTTTTTATAATACATTTTCTTGCAGTTTTCTGATTATAAAATATAATTTGGTTTAATACTTGATGAAAATAAAACACATTGGTAATCATCAGCTGACACAACAATGACATCTTCACCCTTAGCACATGTCAGTCATAAAAACAAAACATTGATGATTAAATCATGTGCCCATTAAATCTGGGTTTCAAAAAAAGCATACTGTATCTTGGGCTTGAGATGCATCTCAGCCCTGATAGTGCATTTATGAGAATATTGGCTGTGGTGGTAATAACTGCAGGGGTGGGGAGAATTAAACTAAAGAAAGCAAATATTTAACGTAACTCCCTCTATGTTACACTGTGACGGAGTGTCTGCCGACAACTCGATGGAGCTGCTTCATTATAACAGAGTTTTTTAGAAATTGAATATGACTACCCCACAATAACTGGGACAGGCAGATAACAATTTTAATGGAAAGTAGCTAATAGTATATTTGTCTTTCATCATGAGAAAAAAATGTATACAAATTTGCGTTTATGAATACAGGAGCACAGGATACCTCTCTGACAAGTTAATGTCGCTAAAGCAGATAAGAAACTTTCCTTGTAAGCCATTATACAGCTGTGAATGTTTGCTGATAACTAGTAATGTCAGAATATTGATAGTTGAAAAATAAATATCATTTTAAAAACAGAAATTGTTTAGAAAATAAAAACAAAAATACAGTTTTTGTGCATTATATTTTCTTATTAAATGAATTTCTTAAGTTGTAAGCAGGTGCTAATCTGTGAAAAGTATGTATGGAAATAAAATTACAAGCAATTCAAGACTGAGAAAATAATTTTTAAAAATCTCTCCTTCAAATATAATGTAAAGATTCTTATCTCTCAGTCCAGAGATCCCAAAACTGTAGTGAAAATTGTTGAGAACTCATATTAACATTAATATTTTGAGTAAATTTGACTTGAATTGTGGTCAGCAACATGGGTAATGGACTGGGAGTTAGGAAGCAGTGTAACAGTCGATTCATAAGGGCTGCAGCATTCAACATAAGACAAACAATGTGAAATACTACACATAAGATTATGTATAATTTATAATATGTACCTATGTATAAAACTAAGAGCTCCGGCTTCATGATTTGTGATTGGAAGTGAGCCATGTCAAACCCTCAAAAAGACCATCCCCGGTTGTGGCACAAGAAGGCTGAACATACCAGTTGCGGTCACGTATCCGAGTCAAACCCAATTTTTCCTGTACTTCATGTGGCTTCATGGCTGAGAGATAAAATGGAATAGTTAAAATACAAAAAAAAAATATTACATAAGTAAAACAATGAGTACATCTCCAACGTGTGGGGTCACCAACAAAAATATTACATAAATAACAAAGGGTACATATATCAAAATTTTCAAATGGTGACATAACAAATCTTTGTTTAAAACCATTTAGGAATTAATAGTAAATTTATTTACATTAAATAATGCAAAACCTTAACCCCAGTTCACTGAGCATGTGAAAGTCAATGAGGCAATTTGTGTTGTTATTGTCTAGAAAATCAATAAATACCAATAAATAACTGATTAATCAGCAGTTAAAATTAGATTTTGCAACAGGTTTAAAAAAGCTCATTAAAATAATTCTTATATTGTGTGCCTCTGCTCACTATAAAATTCAAAAACTAATAATTATATCAGAAATTTCATTCTGTGGTGTAAGGAATTAAAATAAAAACCCTATGTTAATTTACCATCTGGAAGGTCCTGTTTGTTAGCAAACACAAGTATAATAGCGTCTCTCATTTCTCTATCATTTATAATACGATGCAGCTCTTGCCGTGCCTCATCAATGCGGTCCCTATCAGCACAGTCAACCACGAATATAAGTCCCTGAGTACCAGTGAAATAATGCCTCCACAGCGGTCGAATTTTGTCTTGGCCTCCAACATCCTAAAATAAGTATGAGGTAGAGTTTTGGGCTGGATAAAGCTTTGCATTTTATTAAAAAAAGCAAAAATTATTAACAAGCAGGATGAAGCCTTACTTACAAAGTAACAGACATTGGATAGATATTAAAAACAAATGAATGACAAAATATATTTGTAATAGTAAAAGAAATATTTTTTTTTTTAAACGGCAGCAAGCCTTAGAAGATACAAGTTGAACTGTGGCTCATTAAACCAAAGAACAGCAACATAAAACATATATATTTTTAAAAACAAATGTGTCACATTAAAAATTTATCATGTAGCTTCACATTAAAAATTTATCATGCAGATTTTTTTCTTATAAAAATTTCTACCGAACGCAAGTTAAAGCTCACTAAGATGTAGAAAATAGTTTACAATTTCTTAAAATGCTTTACGCAAAGAAAGACTCCAGCAGTGTAGGTTAGCACAATCTGTGGCCAAATCTAATATTTCAAAGTGAAATGGAACAACATTTTGCAAAACTGGAATTTCAAACACTTACCCAAACATTGAATTTGACACTTTTATAAGTTACTGTTTCTACATTAAAGCCCACAGTTGGAATCGTTGTGACTGATTGACCAAGTTTCATTTTGTACAATAATGCTTTTACAAGTTAAGGATTGTAAAGAGATTTACTAAATGTTTAGATTACAATTTTAGAGCATAAAAAAAATAAAGAAACGTGTCCTTAACCTTATCAGTAATCAACATTTATATAAAGTTTAAGCTATCATCACAAGAAATAAATCAGAAACGAAAACTGTAAACTTTTTGTTAAAAAAATGGGTGACGACACCTGCAACTCCATATTCAAATAAACTTGACAAAAAATTATTTTTGTACTGCAACAAACAATATTTTAAGCGTTGGGTTTTATATAAAAGTGACCTATCTTGCCACTGGTTTGTTTTGAGTGTACATTCATTCTTAAATTTCAAAGACAAATACCCATCATTGACAAAATATTTCCATGACAGGGACAGCAAGTTTACTGACATACAATTGCGCTGAACAAATAACCATTGTTGACAGTACCACAACTAAACCAATGATGAGCCTACAGCAAAAAAGTTCTTTCCTTAGAATTAGCTCTTGATTTCCACCACCGAAAGAAAGAAATTGTTCTCCATAAGATGTGTCCCGGTCTCAATGGATTGGAAATCATCAGTTATAACTCTGCATTGTTTCACTCTGGATAATGAAGGGTATGCCCTTCATTCTCCTGCCTAGATCCTTCAATTCACGTACACATAAATTTGTATGTTAATGGGATTTATAGTTTTAAAAAGTGAAGTGTACACTGTTTCCCCAGCCATGAAGGAAGTATGCATTATAAGTTCAAAACCCATCAATGTTTCAATCTGTTTGGTCCAAGTGGATTCTTAAGGGCAACAAAGAAATCAACATATTTTTCCTTTTTTAAAAAATGATTTGTTATAATATATAATAAGATTTTTTTCATTTACACTTCTGCAACTACTAATTAAAAATATCCCTGAGAGATTTATCTATGCATATTTGTTTACCCTCAAACTCTTAAAATTGTTCAATATCATAACAAAATCGTTCAATGCATTATCTTAATAGTAAAAAATAAACATACAGTATAAATAATGTATACACCTCAACATCGTACACTGTAGGCCAAAATCGCAAGAGTAAACAGGTCTGTCTATGTGAAATCACAGTGGCACCCTGGATCAAATATGGTCATTTAAAGAGTTTCCAGCACAATTCTTCTTCTTCTTCTTCTATATCTTAAGGGCCCACGATCAATTTATTGATCATTTTGGCTCCTATGCAATTATATATGTCGATGAAAACTGTGTTGATGAACTGGCTATCACAGTGTCCATGTCACTGCCATGCACTTTTTGTTGATGAAATGCGTTTGTGAAGTGTCCATCGATGAAGTGTCATGGAACCAATAGAATTACTTAAGTTTATGAGCCTGGGAGTGTAAATTTTAAAAAAAAATAGTTCTTCCATTATAAAAAAAAATGCAGAATCGACTCAAATCCAGCTAGAACCCAAGATGTGTGTCCTACGTGTGGGAAAGCTTAGGCACAAATAGAACTGGTAGACCACCTGTGTACTCACTGTTGAATATAGCGATGGTTATCATCGCATGTGAAGGACAAACCAGGAAACAAGCGCAACAACTTCTAATAAATGAACACAGATTAAATTGCAATTTAAAATGAAAAAAAAATTCTGGAATTTTTAAAAATTCCACTTTAAAGTAATAAAACATAATTTTATTATTGTAATGTAAAAATCAACAGCTGTCTATTGTTTTCAAAACTGATTGGAAGTCCAAATATTTTTTAACATCGTGAGTCAAAATATTGGCTTTTATGTTCAAAACAATGAATGTACACTGTCAAAAAATGCAAAACTAAGGCTCAGACTATGGCTACTTAGTTGTTGGGAAGGTATTAAAACCGTTATAAAAAATAAGTTACATACCAAACCAATTCATATTTTATATAAAGGATACTTGTTTTTCCTGCTGCATCCAAACCAAGCATGAGAATTCTCATCTCCTTGTTACCAAATATTTTAGATAACAGCTTCCCCATACTGACTTGGATACCTGCTGATTAAGATAACGCTGGATAAATTATATAAAATAATATTTATATACATATGAATGAAGATGAATCGTTTTGTATAAAGAAATCTTCAGGAAGTAATTCTTGCGAAGAAAAAAAAAGGAGGGGGAGGGGGGAGAGAAATTACATATTTAAAGAACACTATTATGTCAATCTTTTTGAATAACATGGCATTGAAATAAATATATTTTTAAAAAAGGAATGGACATCATTTCATAATAAAATTGAAATGGTTTTTGTGTACAAGTATACCTATTATTTTAAAAACCAAAAAATTAATGTTTTTAAATTCTTAAAAATGTACCCATATTTAGATGATGCCCAAATAAAGAATTTGTCTTTTGATATATTTATTATTAGTTCCTTACAGTGCATTGATGTGAATTACATACAGTGAAGCCTTCGGTCAAATGATGATTCATGATACTTGAAAGCACTTAAAAATTGGGTTTTCTCAGAGTGAAAACTAAACATAATTTTAAACTAGAATTTCCTGTCTTGACACCATACATGGCAACATTTGTTTCAATGCACATTTAAATCCACACAAAACTCCATATGTATAAACAAAAATAGGAATAATCAAGAAATAGGAGCAAAGAATGTGGGTGTGGGAAAAGACGGTGACACCCAAAATTATAAAACATTCACAAATTTATAAAATTAATGTTCCTTAAGTTTCTGTCATACATGTCATTTATTTGATGAATTATTTTTTCGAGGAGTAAAAGATCAATCACAAGTTTAATGGGTAGATCTAAGCTGTAAAATTATTTATAGAAAACACATATATTAAATAGAATAATGTATAACCAGCTAGTTTTCAATAAATTAACTGTTGATTATAACTAGATTATGTAGAATTGTTTTATACATTTTATATAAAAAAATACAGAACATGATGCGGAAACGTTTTGTGCAATGAATTTTAATTTCGGAAATTAGTAACAAAGATGAGACTAGACTTACATATAAAATCTGAAATTTGCTAACCAATATTTTTGTTGTATCATAATTTGAAATTGCACATAGACTCTTCAAAATTCTTCAAAAAACTTAAGAGACGTAAAAAAAACATTGAGTCTTGTTAACCAAGCTCACTTTTTAAGCGGCAAGTAAAAAAAACATATAAAAAAATTTCTCAACTGCATAAAGCTAACTTAAATCAATTTTCTAGTTTTACTATTTTGCACATTGTGTGACCCACTCCAGCTTTTAAGTTATGTATAGTAACTAGGTTTAATGATAAATTTCAAAGAAATCTTATTTTGAGAATGAATATGAGATAATTAACTTAAAAAATATTTTACACTAGACATTATTAAGCTTTGCACTGTTTGGTAATTTTAACAACTTTTGTGACTTATCTGATAAATAAAATTCATTTTTAGCAAACAGTTATAATAAACTTTTAAAAAATAAATTTAAAATAAATAGAATTTTAAAAATTTAAATAAATTCAGTAGCTCAGTGTGCAATTAATTTTGTCATAAGATAGACATAAGATTGTTAATCAAGCTCATGAGCAAACATATAAATGAAACAGGTTCATGCCATATTATTAATGCCAGGTCATGCCAAGTATGTGTTTCAGTCCCACATGCTGAACTCAAAGGATGTCCAAAAAATTATTATACATTATGAAATTGTTTTTGCTAAAAATTGGTATAAATAATATGGCTATTGGGAGTTCTTCATATTTTTTCATGTTTTTATGAGATACACATTGATTTGAATTTCTGGTTAAGTGTCATTAAAAAATATTGTTTAAATTACAAATATGATTTTTAGTATGTATGGCGGCCAAATATCACAAAAGCTGACTGTTATGACATGCAAGTCCATGTGTAGTAGCCTACTCATCTAGTATCTACTAAGATCTCTAAATTTGTATAGTCCCATAAATTATACTAGCCAACCTGAACTTTTTACCAGGACTTTTTACTGGTTTTAAATGTTTTTCAATTGGTACAACTGTACTGTATTCTGTACAGCTTTTCAATGGATTTAGAACAGAAATATTTTTGCATGACAGTGGTGACACAAGATTGAAATCTTAACTGACAGTGGAATAAATTGGTCAACAGAAACTGAAATGCTATTGGTCTCTTCAAAATGACCTTCATGTGAAAGTCTGAGATTTGTAAATTCTAAATTTCAGTAGTAACTGCTTTGAGTAGTAAACCATAATTACAAATCAGTTTGTTTAATTCCTATTATAACTTCCAATTAACACCTTAGATCCACATTGTGCCTAAAGTAAAACTAAGAAAACTCTCCATATTACTGTGTCAAGATCAGGGGCCGGGAAGCTTTATGTCTGAAAGAGGCATGGACACCACATATTTTGAAAAGTAATCTTGTGAGAGCCATACATTATGTTTAAAACTAAAAATTCAAGTACTTTGTGCATTTTGTGTAATTTCAACACTAAAAATGCAATAATTATGTCTCTGAATTCTTTTTAATAACATTGTTATGCTGTTGCTAATCAATAATGAGTAGTTCTTACCATTAATGCAACTTTTTTTTTTATAATCGAACATTTGTCTGCGAGCCAGATGAAGCCATCAATAGAGCCACATCTGGCTCGCGAACCATAGTTTCCCGACCCCTGGTCTAGATAGACAAAATGTATTTCCTTTCATTAATTTAAAACAGGAACCTCTATTTCAACAGCTAAAATAATTAACTGAAAAATATGTCTTATTACATCTAAATTGCTATCAAATTCATCATTTAAGTCAATTTATAACAAAATTACTTCTGACCAGTGTAAAAAATGCAAGATCTGATCAAAATCAGACTTAAAATTAACTATATAAAAAAAAATAGGGCAGCAAAAGGGATATTATTCATGCATGAATTCAAAACATTGATTAAATGATGATAAAGTTATAAATTAAACGTCTATATAATTTTCCTTTTTTTTTCAGTACAGTTTTTCATGTTGTAGTTTTTGAGAGGAGTTTTTTTTTACAGGTAGGCATGTATGAGTATGACGTATGCCTCAATCATTTGCAAATGATAGTGAGATCTAGGGGTGTGCCGGATCCGTTTTTTCCAACCGGATCCGGATTTTCTTATGCGAAATCCGCCGGATCCGGATTCGGATTCCGGTTTCTCCCGGATTTTGGTACTATTGGTAGATACTTCGGTAAGTCAAGGTGGACTACTACTTTTTGTGTATGGGAATTCGCAATCGGCGCCAAAAAATCCGAGTTTTTAATTTTCCGATGTGTGTGTCTATTTATTATTAAATTAGTACTTTCGATATATATTTGAGTTCCGTTCCATTTGGATATGTGTCTTACGAGAGACGCCATGTTTCTACGCGTTCGCAGCAGGTCATGCAGCTCGCTCAACCTAATTTCGCCATGGGGTTGGCCACGCCCCCCTTTTTAATGGCGGAAGTTGACGATACTTAGGAAATATTAATTTATTATCACTATTTACATCAAAATAATTGATAACTTGTGTTTCAGAATGCATTTAAAGACATTTAAACTGGAATGTTTTAATTTGAGCTTTAACAACCCGGTAGAATCCATATTATAAATGATCAGAATTTACCGTGTGCAACACGTTGTCATTGGCAACCATTCACAGCCACTTGCATAACTGTATCGTAGTACTACCTCAGAGTTTCATTCATAAGAGTTTGCCGTGTGCAAAAACTATTAAACCATTGGTCAGGGAAAGCTTTAATTAATTATTCATGTGCCAAAGTTGAAAGTTTAAACTAAGTCTAAACAGTATTTTAGTGATAAGGCAGGGAATGCGTTGCCTTATATAAACTATATAGTCATTGCGCATGACGGGATTGGTGGAATGAGATCACAGAATGTGGAGATGCAGTCCATGTTAAAAAATGACAAACCAAGTCGTACTTTAAAAATTCATAACTTTAAAACTACAACAGCTAAAAATATGATTTTGGTGTTATAATTCTTTAAAAAATTACATCTTTTCAACTATGCCATTGGTTTATTTTTACAAAAAGTTTAAATTTTCTTATCAAAGTCCCTACACTATTGGCCACTATTAGCGATGCTGACTCTAGCCTCTGGTATGTACGGAATATTAAACATTAAACAAGCTCAACGCTCGAAACAATCGATTAATGTATCGTGATCGTGTGGAATTCGGGAAAGAGAATTACTTTTATTTCAGATTATGATCCGGTGAGTCACAAAATCTGGCAAATTCCGAAATCCGGTATATTCCGGAATCCGGTTGTTCCGGATACATGTAAATCCGGCGGAACCGGATTTCACCGGATAGTGCAAAATCCGGCGGAACCGGATTCCGGACCGGACTCCGGCACACCCCTAGTGAGATCAGAGATAGACTTAAAGCTACATTTCAGTAATTTGGAAGGCTAGTAGTAGTAGTAGTATTAGTATTAAGTATGGCAGAGGCCCATAAAAGTAAATAAAAATAAAGCACAAACTTTATAAAAGTTTAAATTAGAAGACTACTTGTACTACTTAATAATACATTTATTCAAGTAAGTGGAATGTAAGTATGTACATACTTGATATCAGTGCAGTCTACTAGCTAACTGTAACTACTTTATTCTTTATTTAAAATTTAAATTCAAGCCTGCTAGACTAGACTAAAAAGGACGAAGTAATAGTAATACTATTTTAATAAATTTAATACCATTTACATTTCATTTGTACTAATAATAAGTTGGGCTTATTATTATTATTAACAATTCGTCACTCCAAAAGTTTGTCTTCACATAAATTTCATAAGACAAAAACTTTATAATTTCAAAACCCATGTGTACACGGGCTACTAATGAATCACTTCGATTGCTTTCTTAGTTAATGATTAAGTGGGCGTGCCCATGATGCGCTCCTTCCTTATTCTTTTGTAAACATTTAACGTAGGGTAGGTCACACCGCCGGCGAGTGCTTTTTCTAGCAAAAACTAGGTTTACCTTCTGGCTATCCGATGATATAAGTTATTTTCCGTGAGCTTAAGAAGATGTGGATGAGTTAGTTATATACTCAGTCCACTTTAAATGCTGTCAAAAATTAACCTTGATTGTCTATCTCTACACATATATTCATCATTGTATATATTTTCGTTCCGTCATGATTTCAATGCTGACTCCATAGTTGAACTCAGTGTCAGTGGTAGTGATGACCCGACACTTCCGCTTAAAGATGAAAATTAGTTCTTTTCCTGATTTTTATTTATTCTACCTCAAAAGATTTAAGAAAAGAAAATCAAATATGTTCGACTTACAGCTGCAATTCAAATTCTCAAAATGTTATTTTTATTGTACAATAAAGTGAAACAAATTTTAAAAATTTAAAATACAAAATAAAATAGTCCATTTATTCAGGAAGTTGACAAATTTTGTTTCATGCGCACACAAATGTAAAAAAGTTGCATTGCAAAGGAAACGGAATTATAACCTGTTGACAAAGTTTTCAACACTGTCAACAGTTCAAAACTACCATTAGTTCAATTATGAATGTGTATCGATGTGCTTCGTGTTTGGTTTTAACGTAATTTAAATTAATTGCCATGTTGCGGAAAAATAAAGCTAACACAATGGGAATATCTGGCGCATCACCTACGATTGTTGTTCCGTCAGCAAATGCTCAACTGATAAGGCAGGTTGACTGATCACTGTTGTCACTGTTGTGTTAGTGTTACACTGTGTTGACTGTTGGCTGTTGGTGATGACTGATGAGAATTAAATCTGAATTATGATTAAAAATGGTGTGAGGATAAAAAAATTTTTTAAAGCAAGGGTGCCCCATCAAAGATTTCTTTTTAAATTTTTTGTTTAAAAGCTGCTTTGGTGAAGAGCAGTGTTCAAGCTTGTTTATTAAAATACTAGATTAATTGAATTATTTATTTAAATGAAAGTGAAAGGTTCTTTCTTATTTTGTTGTTATTATATATGATAATAATAATGTGATGAATAAAACGCCAGAAAACTGCTTATCTTTACATCAGTGCTTTGTATCAAATATTGTGACCTGAGAACCTTTCTTTCATGGATAAAAAACAAATCAGTTGAAAACTGCTGGATTGGTACAACTAGTACCACTAAAAATAGTAAAGAGAATATATTGGTTTGGAATTATTATTGTATAAACACCTGTCATCAGAGGGATTTTGTGCAGCTTGAAGTAGTTAAAGCTATTCTTAAATATTAATTTGACATAAATGTATGCTTTTAATAATAATAATAATTATAAGGGGTCTTATATAGCGCGGTACCCCAGCCTAGGGCTGGGCTCACCGCGCTGTACATAAAAATTTTAGTATAATTAACATAAGTTGCTAAATTAAAAGCCCTTGGCATCTCTCAGTAGTTTACTTAATTTTAACTTGCTAAATTTTCAGACAAGAACTACAAAAAATGAATTTATGGGACAGCACTCATAAACTGAAAATGCTCCAAAATGGATATGTTGCTATCCCAATAGAGGCTGATGGAGATAACCTCTCAGTGGTAGAGAAACAATGGCCAGGCTACTCCACTGCATACATCGATTTACCTTTTTCTAAGAAGGTTACTTCAAAGAGAGATTCCCCTTCTGCCCAGCTCATGAGAAATGTCAGAGGATTACTGAATAGATCTGGACATTGTGAGTATACAAAATACACATTAACTTATATACCCATTATTGCGTACTATTATCAGTATGGAGAAATTAATCTCTTATTTAATTAAATGTATGGCTCGTTCTAAAAACAATACACAACAAAAGACGATACCAAATGGTAAATACAATAACAAAGAATACGATACTCAAACCAGGGCTAATTACAATCAATAGTTTTTATTATTTTAATTATACATTACGAAATCAAAAAATAAATTAAATTAAAGCTATAGACTTATAGTGTAATGATTGGCTTGTACCGGTAAAGTGTCAAAGAAGAAACAATGTTGTAAAAAATGTATAATGATGAAAATTATTGAAAAGGAATCTACACACACACAGTAAACAAATCTCTGTCTCGTGTAGCAAAGCAATAGCACACGCTCAAAATAACTCTTGTCTCTGAATCTGCCGTGTGTCGTTCAATTCCTAGGCTTTATATACCAGTATAGTATGTTTCTTTAGACAATTCTAGAAATCTACACATTGTACTAGCTTCCAGCTGCTTCTACAATATTCTACAATATTCGAATAATGAAACAGGCCATAGATTTGTTAATTGTAGCTGAGGTCAAAGGGAGACTATAATTAGTACACCACACCCTAATAGCGCTGCTGAACTTGGGGTCAGCTAGAGTTCACAGCACGGGAAATGTGACGTAAGCATGTCGTCTACATACCACCATAATATAATTATGAAACAGCAGGGGAAGAGAGGACCAGACATTTTCAGAGATTGGTATTTCAGGTTTGAAAAAAAAATGCAATGATTAGTTGCAATTTTTAAAAAATTAATCGATTTCTTTACTCTTTGTGAGGGAACTATTTCCATACATTCTCAAAAGCTTTAATTTAATTACACATATCCAAATATTTTGCAGGTGAAGATTTGCTTAATGAAGTGCCAACAAAATGGGAAAGACATGGAGATCTTGTTATTATTCCACAATCTTCCTTTTTATCATCAGAATGGCAGACAATAGGTTTAGGTAACTCTTTGGAAATGACGAAAAAATAGCTCTATACAATAAAAATTTTGTACAAACTCACTTTTTAAAGTGAAATCGGCAAAATATGTTTGTCTCTTAAAAGCTACTCTTATTAGCTTAGATAATAATTTTTAAGACTGTACATGTTTTTCTTTGAAGCTCTCTTAGCCCTTGATTTGTTGTACAATGGGTCTAAGCTTAGATAATAATTTTTAAGACTTTACATGTTTTTCTTTGAAGCTCTCTTAGCCCTTGATTTGTTGTACAATGGGTCTAAAAGTAAATTTCAAAATGAAAAATTCAGCCTTCTTATGCTGCCATTACCAAAACTAAATGTCAAACTAACTGCAGGTTTTTTTTCCCCATAATACACAATGAATGTGAACAACTTTTAGAAATATTAATTCTTTTTCTTCCATTTTTCTGAGAAAGAAAACTTGTGGCAGGTGGTAGCAAACTCTTTGTGCTGCAGTAGACTGGCTAGGCACTCGCCAGTTTCTAACGATGGCTTTCGCAGCTCTCGAGTAGTACTGCTTCTGGGTGAGGATGCACTTGTTTCACACATCGACAATGGGATTAGGTATAAACATCTGAACACTGTATACTGATGAGAGCTAACTTTA
Organism: Lymnaea stagnalis; assembly: GCA_964033795.1. Taxonomy (NCBI): domain Eukaryota; kingdom Metazoa; phylum Mollusca; class Gastropoda; family Lymnaeidae; genus Lymnaea; species Lymnaea stagnalis. The sequence goes on from CAXITT010000847.1 coordinate 202,018, forward strand.
ACATTCATCTATTTGAATAGTGTTTTATAATAACTTTCTTTTACCTGCATAACATCCATGAAAGGTACCTTTTGAATTTAAATAATTTATTTACTTTGTTATCTGTGGATTTATTGAAGAATGGGGGTGGGGCTGAAAATTTGACAAAACATGCATACAATTAACACACTGTATAAGAATCCGAATTAGTGGCCCCCCTCCCCCCCTTTTCAAGGCTCGCAACACTTCCCGGAACTATATTAATATTCTAAATACCCACCGGCTCTTACACCGCAAATTTATTCCATCAACTATTTCAGAAAAACAAATGAAAATATTATACACCAAACACACTTGGGATATTTTTTTAAAAAGAATCTCATTTAACACAGTTATAAGTATAAGGAATTTTATTTTATCTCCCTCTTGTAAAGCAGGAAAAACTGATTTGTGGGGGTGGTGCTGAAAATTTGATAAAATGTGTTGATTTAGCATAGAGTCTAGGTTCCAAGTTTGAGCTCGGTAGGTTGACGGGAAGTGGGTCAATTAGCCAGCAGAAGATTTTGTCTGCAGCCAGCCAACCACGAACAAAAACTAAATTAATATAAAGGATTTTAAAAAAACTATGCTGCTTATCATATTTGATTGAGACATATTTTATATTTCTTTACTTAGATATTGTTATGACGTCACCAAGTGCATGTTTAGTGCAGGCAATATAACAGAAAAGCTGAGGGTTGCCAGCATGGACTGTAGAGGAGAAACAGTTGTAGACCTCTATGCAGGTTTGATTTTTATTATATAAATATTAGAGTAATAATTGAGAACCAAGGTTTCCTTTTTTTTTTCTTTCTTTCACCCACCAGTCATTCTGAATGAATCTCATTACAACCAAATGTGACCCCCATGAGATAATGTTTATGCTGGCAGCTAATATTTAGCCATTAAAACCTCCTAAATGGCCTCATTACATAGGGTCAAACCCCACTATAATTCGCTTTCCATTAACCCAAATTCGGATATAACATATAATCTGGTTGTGATGTGGCTCACAAAATTTATTTTATTCATTCATAATTGAACATGAAAAAAAGGAGTATACATTTTTAAATTCTTGCACAACTTAAGCATAAATCCAATAAAGTAGTCCAGCTTCAACACCACTTCGCCCACTTACCACAAAAGATTTTCAAAAATTAGTAAAAATAAAACATTCAAGTCGTCTACATTCAATTCAAAGATTGGGTAGGAAAGTATATTCTATTTGTTATGTTTTCAATGTTTTTATTTCAAACATGTAACATAAACATATATATACATAAATACAAGTTCTCAATCAGGTGTTGACTTTCTGCTTGTGTCCGGAACACGGTTCATAAACACACTCTTTCACTACAGTGTCCCTGCGCATGCGCGCTATTTGCCCTAGATGGCTATCGGTATGCTCCAGTCCGCCATAACACTACTTTTTAATGCTTTTAAACTCGACTTTGGTGAAAAGTCTTTTTTTTAAAAAGTTTTTATATACAGTCGAACCCACTTATCTGGACCTCGGTTTACTCACCAACCCTGTTATGTCCACATTTGCGAAGTGGAAGCTCCAAATTCTCTCTTTGTCTTAGCAATTTCTCATCGGTTATGGCAATACTTTAATGTTGCCGAACCCTGATATCTCGAGCACAAAAGGCGGAAAATTTGTCACTTAACATCAGTTATCTCGATCCCCATGACTAATCGCCCGCTTTTGAACTCTGCAAGAAGAAATAACAAACAACAAATAAACAAGTTTTTCATAATTAAAAACTATTATTTATTTCTCAAAATACAGGACTTGTGTTTTAGAATGAACCTAGAAGTAATTTAAATGAATATGTTTTAATTTGAGGTTTAAAATCCCGGTAGAGTCCGTATTATAAATAATCATAATTTGCAGTGTGCAAAATGGGTAGCCATTCACAGTCACTTGCATAATGGTTATGCCTTAGTACAACATCAGACTTTCATTCATGAGAGTTTGCCATGTACAAAAGCTATTAAAACATTGGTCAGGGAAAGCTTTAATTAAGTAGTCATGTGCCAAAGTCGAAAGTTCAAAATAATTAGTACCTAAATAGTATTTTAGTTATAAAGGGATGCGTTGCCTTTGATATATAGTCATTGCGCAAGACACGATCAGCAGAATGAGGTCGCAAATGTGGAGGCTTCGTCCATAGTAGAAAATATCAAATGAACTCGCACTTTAAAAATTCGTAGCTCAAAAAGTACTAAAGTTAAAAAGTTTATTCTTGTTTAATTTTTTTAAATTTGAAATTTGCTCTAAATAAGTAATAAATGTTATATCAAAAAAATTATTATTATTTTTTTGTAATGAACTACCTGAATTTATTAACACATATCATGTACATTTCAAGCACATGTTAATATATTGCAGCCATATTGGTGTTCATTTATCTCAATCATCGGCTATCTCGACGCTTTTTGGCAAACCCTGAGGCCGTCGGCCGGGTTCTACTGTGTTTTGTATTAAATTTTTGTCCTAAGCCAAGCAATGCTACATGCAGTTATATCTCTAGCTGGGGATTTACAGAGAAAAATTGAAACAAGCTGGAATTCAATGGGTTAAATTGGTATAAAACACTTTTTGCTAGCAAACGGATCTGTTTAGAAATATAAAAGAGGAAAAATGTAAATTCTCCTTTGTTCTGCATCAACATATCCTCTAGCATGACATTGAACTCACATATTGGTGGATTTTACACATAATACATTTTTTTAAAGCAGAGTTTTAGTTTGGGAAGATTCCTGCTTCGTATTGCACGGTGACTTATGCCATTATTATATTAAACTAGATCAAAAGACCAATGATGACATTTTAGGGAATTATTGTGTTGCTTGTTTTTAAGATGGAACCACCTGTACCGTCCCAGTGACTGAATGTTTACAGCATTGTATTTTGTATATTCACAAAGGCATTGGGTACTTCACTTTACCATATTTGGTTCATGCTAAAGCTGAGCATGTTCATGCCTGTGAATGGAACCCTGATGCAGTCTTGGCTCTACAGAACAGCCTGATGGCCAATGGGGTATCCAGCAGGTGTACAGTCCACCCCGGGGACAACAGGCAGGTATGAGAATGTTCTTGTGTATCTGATATTGCAGGAGTATGAAGTTTATATCTAACAAAGTGAAGTGGGGGTCGAAATGGCATATTTTGCTTAAAAATTGTGAATTTTAATTTTTTTAAAAAAATATTATTTTGTATTTAATATTAAGTTGAAATAACGCTGTACATAAGTGTAAATGTTCTTTTGGTTATTGCAATTTCTATACACGTACCCATACTGTATGCTTTTGTACATATTTGTCTCAATGGGTAATTGCCATGAACTATACTTACTTATTTATACTTACTATTTATTTTGATAATTTTTATGTCTTCAAATGGGCTCAAAGCTATTATCATGTTATCACCACTTTTCAATGAATTAACTGATTCTCATACGGATGAAAACATCATTAGCCTTGAGGTAATCATCTGTTCTGAATTATCTCACCAGCACATTCTTAACAAATATGTTTATATTTTTTCAGCTCAAACTTGCCTCTCTGGCAGACAGGGTAAATCTCGGTCTTATTCCCAGCTCAGAAGAAGGTTGGCTGACTGCTGTCCATGTGCTGAAGAGCCGAGGAGGAATGCTCCATGTGCACGGGAATGTTACTACTCATCAAAAGGACAATGCACAAGATGAAATTGATTTAAAGTGTGCCAAGAGCAGTGAAAATGTTAACGAGGTAACTTGTGGTAACGTCATCTCAAGGAAACTGACTCACGTTCTTGGTGATACGGTCCAAGAGATTGATGGTACAGGTGAACCATTAGAAACACAAAGTCATCACACCAAAGACCCATCAACTTGTCATGGCAGGGAAGAAAACAACTGTGTTACAATGTACCACCATAAGATAGCAACCAATGATCTAATGCTAAATTGTGGGCAAGGTGTGGGTGCAGGATTTGCTCACAGCGACAAAGACTTCATTATTACAGAACTAGCATCAAACGGTGACCAATCCCATTTATTATTTGATGGAGATGCTAAACAACATAAAATGGATGTTAATGGTAGCGACCCAGTGTGCCAAACTTTCTTTTCAAAGACTGGAAAAGATGCAATTTTACTAGCGTGTAAAGAATGGTCAAATCATGTTTGTGCTAAGATTAAGTCATTTCTTGAAGTTGACAAGGGAGGGGAGTGGGCAGTTGATGAGAAACATGTTGAATTAGTGAAGTGGTATGCACCACATGTGATGCACGTTGTTCTGGACTTAAATTGCAGACCACTTGATCTAATGGGAGAAAAGTGATGTCTAACAAGAAGAATGGTTTTGTCACAGTGAGAATAAATTTTTTATAAGCCATCCCAGTAGTTGTTTTTTTAATTTAAAGCCAAACGTTTAAAAAAAAGTAAGTGTCAAGGCATTGTCCAGTATATTACGCTACTCATAATGTAATCGTCAAAAATGAATTGAACACATCTTTTTTTTTTTTGGTTTAATTTTTATGTCTTTAAATAAATTGATGATAAAAAGAAAAGTGCTTCTGCTTTCCTTCAGTCAAGACTTAGACACTGCAATCCTGTCATTTATTCCTAATCTTTTTGGCTAGATTTGAATTAAAAGAAACAATAATTAATTATTTTGTTAATATAAACAATATTTATTGAGTATTCTACTAGTCCATTGTTTATCAGCTTAGAAAATATCAGTGAAAATTTAAAAAAACACAAAACTTGTAAAATTGAAAAAAAGTTAAAGAAAGAAAAGATAATCAGATCATACAAATTGGTGCCATATGTCAGGAGACGAAACAGTTGAGTAATATCAGTAAACAAGAGCATTATTCAAACATTTTAAATTGTTACGGGAAATCAGATGAAACAAAACAACAAATACATCTTCAGTTTCTAAAAAAAATTAATGAACTTCTTGGGCAAAAGAACTGCTTTCTTTTCTGTTAAGATTAAAAAATATGGAAATAGGCACACAAAAAATCCATTTCACTTTATAATTCAATTTTTTGTATTTGTTTGTCTAAATGGTTGAGCCACTTAATCTTTAAGTTTAAGGAAAAGATATGAAGAAAAATATGAATTTGTAAAGGTTTCTATAAAGAATATTTCTTTTTTTATTTTTAAATAATTCTTGCAACCTTCCCTCACAACTGAGAGAGAAAGTTATTTTGTGAAATTTTGATTTTAAATCATTAATTTATTATTTATACAATAACAAATAAGAAATATACATACTACATATGGGTTTTAATAATATATAGAGCAAAAACATTATCATTTAAAACAAAAAATGTTTTAAGATTGACACAACTTAAAAGTAAAGTAAAGCTTTGACCAAAGGAAAAGATTGCCACTTGGAAAAAAAAAATGCATAAAAGTTCATTAGCTGCAAAAGCAGATATGTAAAAGGATGATTATGCGGTTGAGTAGATGCAATGTAGATTTTTTGGGGGTCTTATTTCCTCATATATCTTAAGAGCCCACGATCAATGTATTGATAATTGATCATTCTGGTATCTATTTATGTAGAGGGGATTCGCAATGTTTCTGTGCCTGGTATTGAATAGGATACTTCACTGGATGCAAGGGCAAAATAATTTTATAATCTACCTCCTTTGGGATAGTTTTATAATTTTTTCTTCTTTTTATATTACTGAACAGATAATTTACATTTACATATATGGTGGAAAAAAAATCTTATGTGTTAACTGACTTAATAAGACACCTGTATCCATATTTTTATAATCATAAAGTAAAAAATGCTTTAATCTGTATTTATGATTGTTTGCTTCGGGGTAGTATTACTAAGGTGCACAACCCAATTGGTCAATTAAAAAATTTAATTTACCAGTTACTGTATTTTTGGAATCGGAAATTCAAAATTCACGCGATAATATTAAGATAATACACATTTCATATTAATATTACAATTATTTAAATTTGGCTCAAGTTGGATTCTTAGAAGCAATTAGTAATGTAAATTTTATATCTTATCCTCAAAAAAAAAAAAGGCCTGAGCTTTTTAACCAATAAATAAAATGGGTGCTGAATAAAATAAAAAAATCTAAAATGACTATATCACGGACAAGATTTTGGAAAACCCCTTATCATATCAAAAACAGAAGGATAGGGACCTATTTTCACCAAGATGGCAGCCATTGAAAACTTGTCAGATAGTATTTTAGAATTTCCTTATTAAAAAACAATTTTTTTTTAGCAAAAAAGAAAGAAAAAAAGAAAAACTTTACTAAACTGACACAGCAAAGGTTTTTATTTTCTGCATTATTTGAGGGGTGGGACTTCTTATGAACTAGATAAGGCAAACTGTCAAACAAAAGCACAAGAGATGAAATTTGTATTTGTGTAATCTTAAAGTAAGACAACTGCTGCTGCAATAAATAAGATATTATTCATAGGGTGACAAAAATGCAACACCTAATTATCATTTGTAAAAAAAAAATAAATGCCATTAAATAAAGTGGTCATATTTCAGAAATGTAAAAATACTGTAGAAAAACCCCCCAAAAAGATTGAAATAGTTCTAAAAAAGTATTTATTACTAAGTGTGGTTTCATAAATAACTTTGTTGTCATTTTATGTTGTTGAGCTAAATAATCTTTCAGTGACATTATTTTTTTTTTTTTTCAATTTTGAATTATTTTGAAATATTAAAAATAACAAAAATCTGTTAAAAAAGCTTAAATGGCTATTATAACAGAAATATAAGTCAATATTTAACAATTTGAATTTTCTTTTTTTTTTGAAGAACATGGCTATTTTTTAAGTTATAAATAATATAATATGTTTGATTTTAAGTGTAAAATAAAAAAATGCTGAAAACTAATTTTTTTTAAAGGAATTCAATACTAAAATGATCCAGTATGAAACTATTGCACATAATAAAACAAATAGTAATGAGGATATTTGTATTTATAAATGAATAAACTATGTTTTTTTTACAAAAGATAAAGACACAATTAATAGTCAGTAATAAGATACATTTATGATAATTTTGCTTTGTTTCCATTGTGTTCCAAATAATAAATGTATTAAATTAAACTTGTAATTAATGAAAACATCATAAAATTGCTAATGAAATGGAAAGTTATTTGAAATACACATTGATGTGAGCAATGGAGTAAGATATGTCACAGGTAGAATCTTAAATTGATCATCAATAAACAACCTTGAAAATAAAATTGATTAAAAGAAGTTTAAAAAAACATTTTAAAAAATCCAAAAACAGAATTACATAAAGGAAATGATAAAAACTGGAATGCAAACACATAATACTACCTCTTTTAAAAAAAAAAAGAAAAGAGGAATAACACATTTTTTCCAAATATAATGGCAACATTAATTAGCACACAAAAGAATAGAATGGCATAATTCATTTTTTTTTTATTATTGGCAGGTGGTCTTTAATAGAAATATAAGAATTTAACTTTTAAAAAAAAAAAACACACTCCTAATCTCTTGACATTCATACAAAATTATATGTCATAATATCTTTAATGTTCCAACAAAATGTGGGTAATAATTATCACAATTTTAGTTCTGGGTAACAAAATTAAACATGATGTCAACAAACTGGTGATGTCTGCTCAATTTAAGTTAAATATAAAATGTCGGGATACAGTATGCAATTATGATTTTGCGATGCTGTGGTTTTTTAAAAAGGAAATGTAATTGGTATGGCAGAGAGTATATATAAACAAGTCACTCGACATAAATTAGATTAGTAAAGATAAATACCTTGAAAGCACAAGACTTCTTTAATTTTACAACTAGATAAATTTTAATGTTAACATTTTTTTCTTAAAGTTAATAAGGGCAGAACCTAGAAAACTGAATATCCAATGGAATAATGATAAATTTGTGAACAGTTTTTTTTCCTTCAAGATTTAGCAATTCTCATGAGAAGGAAGTCTTTATTTCACAAAATTAGGTATTGAAAAGTATATTACTATATTACCCCTGACATGTGTTTCGCTTGCAATTTTTTCTTCTTATAAATTTATTTATTTTATGGCTTTCCTTATAGCAAATATATTTATAATGCATTGCTCAGTAACTGTAATAACTATTGGCAAATTAAAAAATATACCATAATATTCAGATTCTAAATTAAGATACTGGCAAAGCACATTTGAAGTATCCATTTCATTAATATCACAGTAACCCTAGCCAGTTTAATTTGAAAAAAATAAATAAAAATTAAAGCATGCATACAAATAAATTCAATGCAAATATCATTCACATCATAAAAAGATAAAATAATAGCATTCATGCTGAGCTATATTTTCTGTATTTTAAGATTAAATAGTTACATAGAGGAAGTAATAAATAAATTTCACAGTCCCATTTATGTAGAATGGCAGCTCAAAGCAGTTTGAAATACTGAGAGAAAAAGTGCATCAGGGGAAACATTCAAAACATTAAAAGGTTGACAAATAATTGAGGCCACATGCTCTTTTTAATATGGGGGTTAACTTTAACTAAGTATCATGGGTCAAACTTTAACTAAATATCATGGGTCAAACTTAAATCAAGTTGAACAGGTCATAGTAGTGTATATCTGTCACTGGTTGTCTTTAAAGGTAATCAATTTGTTGTGTATCTAGATCACCTAATAAAGAATATTTGAAAAAAACTTAATAAAGTAGAAGGGTTACAGAATGTAATTTTGAGAAATGAAATCTCAAGAAATTTAAAAAATGAGTACCGATATTAATAATAAATGCATCTAATTACTCCAAATATTTTTGATGCCTTATGTTTTTTTTTCTGTTTAACCAGCTGACAAAAATGGTAGATGGCAAAACATATGTATAGAACATATAGATTCGGCAGTGGTTTAAATTTTTTAAAAATATTATAAATTACAGCAAGCCAGTAATTACATGCTGATCTTTGGCAAGAAGTAGTATATCTGAACAGTTTGAGTGGAGATGAATTTTCAAGACTATTATTAGTTCACCCTTGTACAATTAAATCTCATTGGTACAATTAAAGCACAAAGTGAAATTAAGAAAAACAATGTTTAAAAATTAACCAATCAACCAGCTTTGAGTTTGTGGAAGTCAGTAAAAAAAAAAACAACAGAGCTGCATCAAAACTACAAGTAAACTTCATTTTGATTAATGATTAAAAAGGAACATAATGGTTGAAATTTTTTATTCAATTTCAAGAATGAGGCAGAATAAAAAAAATTAACTAAAATTGTTATTTTTTTTTTAAACTCACCAGCTGAAGTTTAACTTCAAGCAACAATGTTGTGTTCAAAAGGAGAAATAAAAAAAAAAATTACAAAAAAAATCATAGCTAGGAATTTCTCTCAGATGATAATGTTTTTTCCATTGCATTTAGTGTGGGTGATGACTGAAACCAAGTATTCTAAGAATGAAACATGAACCATAAAAATATCAAGAGTTACAATGCATGCATTTAAATACTTGGCAACTGTATCACATAACAAACTGATTTCTGTTCATAGAATGCATAGCATTCATTTGGTTTTAAAGAAGACAAGAAAAAAAGTCACAATCAGATGCTAGGCTTGCTTGTCAGCATAGAAGACCAAAATGATAATGAAAGAAAAAAATTGACTACCTCACACATTGCAACACAATAAGATTTGAAAATGATTAGTAAAAAGTATTTAACATGATCAATAATCATTAACAAATATGCTTATGTACTTTACAATTATCTGTATCCAATATAGAGGTGTGCATGAAAACCATTTCTATGTTTTGCTCCTCAACATAATTGAGACAGGAGGTGGTGATCTAAAGTCTCAATATGTACTATTTTTTAGCAATTAATACATTATTAATCTAATTAAAAACTCAATTTTAACAAATAAAATATGTCCTGGATCAACAAGAGTGTTTAGTAAGAATAGTTTTAAAACTAAAATTTGGGCACAACTGCTAACTGGAATGTACGGAGCTAAATAAAACAACTACTAATAATAATAATAATAATGTTGAGAGATTTATGACCAACCGGGTTGTTGTTTTTTTTGTCACATAATTTGAATTAGAAAAAAACTTTCATTAAAACAATAATTCTAAGGTGCATTTTTTGTTAGAAAGATTCATTTTCTTGAATTTCTGTCAATCAATTTTAATAGAAGAAAACTTCTTGTTGATATTAACTTGCTAACTTTTAATTTCTAAAAAAAAATTTCTATAATGCAATTTTTTTTGTACATTGACAAAATATTTTTCATCTATATAACCCAATTAAGTAAAATGATGAAGAATGTATTTGCTCAAATAAAAGGATGCACAATTTGTAATCATGTTAACAACTAATAATAGATGATAATCAGTACTCTCTTAACTCCCTCCCTGGGCTTTGCTTTAGGAAAAAAAATTGAGGAACTTGAAAACAAAAAATGGTAGGAAGGAGACAACAAGTTTGACCAATGAGTAGATCTGCCACAGAAGGCTGAGAAGATCACAAACACCTTGAACAAAATTGTCTATTAGGTTTGACAAAAAGTAACTCAGATTCATTGAATGGCGCCTTTAAAAGTGTATAAGCATGCTACTAATACTATACATGGGGACATTTTTTACGCCATGTCTTCATTGACATATTTTTTTTCATTTAATATATCTCTAGCTCAATTTGAAATATATTAAAATTTGACTTATGGAAATATTTAATTTTCTGACAAATTCATAGAAAAGTTCTACTTTAAAAGCTTTAATAAAGTTAAGCAGTTCTAAGCCACATGAAGCAGGGTAAACAATTATAAAATAATTAAGTCTTTGGGGAAATGAGGCCAAAATGCAAGAAGAGTTAACTGTTTGCATATTTGATATAGTATAAATTAACAGTAAGTTAATATTTTTTCAAGGTATGAACGTCTCTGGTCAATTTTGCCTCAAAGAAATAATAGTTACCATTTTTTGCTTAAAATAAATAGTTATTTTGGAAATATGTTTCACTAATTCAATAATATCTTTTTTTGAAAGTTAAATTTATTGCATGGATTTATTTACAACAAATTTCCTAAGATTTACCAAAGTATTTCTCACAACAAATATAATTTTCAAAATCCGAACCCTACAAAATCATAATGATTTTACAGATTTTGCAATTATATTTTCTGCTTATTATAAGGAAATCTGATAATTTATTTAAATTAATCCCTAATTACAGGCTTAAACAATTCTAGTGTTTAAAATGTCATACATTATCTCATTGTTTTATTGATATTAATAAGTTGTTATAATATCCAACCAAATGTATTTGTAAGAGATATATTTTCTCAAATATTTAGTTACCAAAAAAATTAATGCATTGACAAATTGATCATTAGTAAATCCGAATGAAAACACATCGATAAATATGCTATGATCATGGAATTATACAGGATAGCTGCACATACAACATTCAGCTGGTTTTAAGAAATTATAATATTTAAAAAATAATGCATTGAAGAGAAATGAATGAATATATATCAGATAAGGGGAAAACAATGCATGAGAATATTCATGAGCACCATTCATGATTCTCATTCACCATAGTGATATTTTTGTTACCGGTACTGATGTGTTTATTTGCCTGTTAATTAAAACCCGATGTGCATCTTTCATTAGTGATTATATTTGAATGTATTGTAATTGTCTTTTAGGGAATATTTACGGTGGCACAAAAAAAATTCTTTTTCTTTTGATTTAATTAAAACAAAACAAACTACACTAAGAAAAAGAAAAAAAAAGAAAATTGCCTTTTTTCCCCCGAATATCTTCATCTTATAATAAACCATATCTCCTTATTTAAGAAGCGCAAATAAATAAATATGCAAGTTTTAACTACATGAATTATTTTAAAAAAAAATAAATATATAATATTCACACTGAACGTTATCCGATTTCCCCTTCCCCTTTCTGCCTTGGATTACTGAACTCATTATTGAAAGTGATGGCTATTTTTTTGCACAGGCTCTGGTCAGTGTCCACTGGGAAGACACAAACTGCATTTTCGAGGGATGAGACGGTTTTGAACAAGCCCTGGCACCCTGGGATGTCAAAGTAGCGTTCGATGTTGGCTTCATTCACAAACACGATGGATGACTTCTCCACCTGCAGGTAGAAAAAAATAATGGTATAACCTCTCCAGATGGTAAGGATTTCAAAAGGAACAAGCTGGGAAGCTCTTTAACGTGGTCATGATGTCTCGGAGTGGTTTCCACAAGAGCTTAAAGCTTTTTTCTACACAAAAATTGCCATCCTTTTAATTTCCTTTAAAACAAAACAAATAAGAAAATAATTTTTTTTTGTTGCTTTCATCAGATGTCCCACATATATACAAAACATTAAAATTTCAAGCCAGCAATATCTAGACCTAACGAAAAAACAGAAAAGTGTTTTTTCCCAATTCTTAAAAATCCTGAAGGTAGTTTTAAAAAATGGTGACCAATGAGGTTCTGATATGCAATTATTATGAAAAACATTTAGCACAGTTCTGTCCCAGTCACCATAACAAGCACACAATTAAATTTAACAAAGCAGAGAACACTCGGGATCATTGATTAGGAGAACTCTGCTGGCTTAATTAACATAAGACTCAAGAGCTGTCTAAATGAATTTTGGATAGGAAGCCAGTTAATAGAAAAAGAAAAAAAGGAATAGCAAACATATAAAATGTCTGTTTTGTGCCAGAGTTTTAAACAGTACTCATCTTTTAACTATGAGTGTCTGGCTAACAATCTCTTATTCCATACATCCCTGTGGCACAACAGCCCATGTAGGGCTTTGGCTTGCCTCGCCCCATCCTTTGACTCAGATTCAACTGATGCTTTTCTTTTCCATGCTTTGAGTCTTAGCTGTTGTAGATCCTTCTCCACATCATCCATCCATCTAAGCCTAGGTCTGCCTTTGAGCCGTTTTCTTCTGGGTTTTTGATGGTGAACCCTCTTTACTCCTCTGTCATTTGGCATTCTTCCTAAGTGTCCTGCCTAGCGTAGCCTACCCTTTTTTTATTTCTGCTAAAAGTGTGGTATCCTGATAAAGACTACACAATGCCTGGTTCATTTGTATCCTCAATCAATATTCATCCTTTGTTGGTCCGTATATTTTCCGGAGAACTTTTCTTTCCCACCTGTTTAATAAGTTTTCTGCCATTTTTGTTGGGGTCCAAGTTTCACTTGCATATGATACAACTGGTCTGATTACAGTTTATATATAGTGTTCTTGTAATATTTTTTACTTTTGAGTATTTTCTGACTACTGAAGTATGCCCTGTTTCTAGAAGATATTCCATCTTTTATTTCTGTTAGTAATTCATTTCTTTCATTTAACAAAGATCCTAGGAATTTGGATTGATTAACTTTTTCAAAAAATTGGTTTCTAATTTTAATGATTTTTGTGCCTGTTCTTCTCTTAACATAGTCATCTACCGGTATTTAGGTTTAGGTTGTTTACTTCCAGCCATGCTTGTAGTGATGTGTCTTCTTATTGGATAAAAGCTTTCTATATGTCTTTACTACTTTTCCCTAACAGTGCTGTGTCACCATCTGCGAGATACTGAAGGGGTTGGTTGTGGAGAGTACCCATCGGTGGAGAGTACCTATTGGTTGCATATCTTGGGTATGGAACTGGACCAGGCTTTAAACTCTTTTCATGGAACTGGACTATGGCTTTCAACACTTGTTATGAAACTGGCCTATGGCTTTCAACACTCTTTCTGGAACTGGACTATGGCTTTAAAAACTTATTATGAACTGGACTATGGCTTCCCACTCTTAATAAGGAACTGGACTTTTGCTTTCAACTCTTGTTATTTAAAACTGGCCCCCAACACAACACTAACCTAATCTCCACAATTTTGATCTAGTAACGCTAAAAAAAACTGATGTCCTTTAAAGCTATTTGTGATTGGTCCACATTTCCATTTAAAAATGATTTTTCTGAAATATTAGATTTCATTTTAATAGAATTGAAATTTAAAAATTGTTAAAACAGTACAAAAAAACAGCACGAAAAAAACAACAATATTAATTTTTGAAAAATAGTATTAAAAAAGCATTGTAAGGTCCCCCATCTTCCAAAATGTGGGGGACTGCTCTGCTGCCACTCCTACCTCTGCATGTGTGTGTTTGGTTATAGTTGTGGCACTAAGGTCAATCACAAATGTCTTGTGCTCCTTGTGATTCAGTTTGTTGACAAAAGCTCTAATTGCCTCATCCTGTTTGGAAGGAACCAAAATGACAGATGGGAATCATTTTAAATCTATTAGATGACAAATTTCATTTACACAAACATACATTTTCATGATTAAAATGTACATTCAGTTTAAACGACATTTAACTTGTTTATTCCCCATTCTCCTTTAATGAAAAGTAGATAGAATTAAGTTAGAGCTATCAAACTTTATAGAAACCCATCAGTATAAAAATGGCCCCCTCACACTTCAGTTAAGTCTATTGGTTTTAAGGGAGTTTAAAGCAAAGTTACAAATCAGGGACAGCAATATGTGTGTCCAATCAATTGGGTACCGGTAATTTTTTTGAAATAAATTTCATATACGGAAAATTGATAGATAGAAATTTGATCAAACGGAAGTTTGGTAGAATTTTTTTTCTCCAGTTCACACGATCAAATTTACGTCAAATTTCTTTTTGAACGCTCTATTCTATATAGTAAAACAAAATAATTCACTCAAAACTAAATTTGACGCAAAATTTTAATGTGTGAACTGAAAAAAGTTTCGACCAAACTTCTGTTTGATCAAATTTCCGTCTATGAAATTTCTTTCTAACAAATTTCTGGATGTGCAATCAATTACATTTAGTAATATGAATAAAAGAATTTTTTTGTTCCTTCCTAAAATGAAGAATATGAACTGACATTGCCACAGTGATGTTGACATTGTCACAGTGACAGCTGAAATTTCAATGGTGACAGTCAACACTGCCACGTGACATGTTACACTGCCAGTGATAGATAACACTACCACAGTGACAGATTACACTGCCACAATGACAGCTGACACTGCCACAATGACAGCTGACACTGCCACAGTTACAGATAAGAAGCCATGTTGGGGAGTTACTAGAAGCCTCAGGCTCCACTCTCTTGCTGACAAGGAGATAAGTTAGGTGCATGTGTGCTCATGGTGCCCATCAAGGAACACAGCGCCATGATGAAGATGAGATATAAAGATGCGATATAGAGATGCCAGTCAAAACTAGTGGAAATGACATCGACAAGTCCTTACCAATGATGCCACTGTTAATTTTGAGCCTGGCTTTTCAAGCCTGATATATTCCACCTCATTTTCTTGGAGTAAGTCTGGATCAATAGCTTTTCCATCTGAAATACGATACATTTTGTTAAAAACAAAGACTTAAAGACATATTTACTATATTACACGAAGTTTCTGTTTCTTTAAAATTAAAAATGTAAAGCAAAGATAAAAAAAATATTTTTTTTTAAAATGAAGAACAATTTTTTTTTTACTTTTACGTCATTGACGGCAAAATTTAGATGTCTGATTAAAAAGAGAATCATACAAAATCTTAAGAGCTTTTGAACATCCCACAGAAACATTGTGAAAGCCAGGAATCAGATAAAGCTTAATGATAAAATAATTGCACACAGGCATCTGATGCTGAATTAAGGGTCATTGTTGTTTGTAAAAATGACTTTTTTAAGTAACAAGAGGTCTTACTGATACTTAATCATTTTAATGGATTACACAGATTTAAATTAATACAATTAAAAAAAACAAAAAAAAACGAAGTAATGATTTTTAACAAGTTACAAAAAGAAATGAAAACCTTACCAAAGACAAATATTAGCACTGTGTTGACCAGTTTTAAATTTTTCAGACTAAGACGACTGAAAACTTCACACACTCGACTGGAAATGGCATCTGCATTTTTACATGACACATCCACCAACATGAGGCGTTCCGATTTCTCAAAATATTCAAGGAAAGATTTTACACTGTTCTCAAACATTAATGCTCGTCTCTAGGAGGAAGATACAGTACATGGTGAGAGGATAGGACAGATGTGAGGGAGGTGGTGGTGGGGGGGAGTTGTGAGAGAGGTAAGACAGATGTGAGGGATGTAGGTAAGACGTATGAGGGAGGCAGGACAGTTGTGAGAAAGGTAGGGCAGATGTGGGGTGGGTAGGACATGTGAGGGAGGTAGGACAGATGTGACAGAGGGAAGGACACATGTATGATTCTGGGATCTCTTGAATGAACGGCTATATGGTAAAATAATTATTTTATTTGATTGAGTGAATATGATTTAAAAGAAATTTTTTTTCTTTCACTTGAAAACATTGACATTAATTTGACACAATCCCCGACCCAAAATGTGAGGAATTTACTGGCAAGAATTACCTTAGTCCGAGACAAGTCCACTTCGTCAGTCTGGAAGCCAGGTTTTTCCTCTACCTTTTCTTCTTTAACCACCTCCTCTACCTTCTTGGAACCTTTAGTTTTCGTGTTCATGTTCATTGAAAAATATAAGCTAAATGAGATCGGGTACTGAAAGAAATGTTAGGAGGAGGAATTAGCTTGATTTTAAAAGTGCCAGCAAATGACAATAAATAAAAATTCAGTCAATTCATGTAAGGATTCCTGTTTCACTAAGGATATTGAGGAAATTCCAACATAAGTCTAGAAACTTAAAGAAATAAAATTTCCCCACAATATTTTAGATGCAAATGAATTGTTCACAATCTTCTCATCATCTTTAAATGATACGGAGTTATCTAGAAAAAATCAAGTATTGTTTCAAACCTTCAAGAAAATTTTAAAAAAATGAATTTTCTATGTATTCTTTGTTCCAATAAGGAAACATCTAAACCAAAAGGATATGGTTATAGTCATTTTAAAAAATAAATATTAATTCGGGGGTTATCATTTAAGTTGTCACTAAAATAGAAGACCCTATCAAAATCAATAAATATTCTGTTTAAAATCCACAGTTTTTAAGTGGGCGTTCGGCTTGAGCATGATATAATGAGGAGGGATGTATGTAACTACAATCTTTGGGTCTTATTAAACTAGTCACCCTGATCTACCTTACTATCCGTGTGATTTTCTTAAAATGTTTAAACGAACAGTTAGCAATTCTCTGGTATCACTAAACACTTCTTTGAGTGTACAAGACTGAAGACTAAACACTTTTCAGAGCACAAGATTAATAGAAAAGAATTGAGATTAAACAAGGTGTAAATTTTAAAAATCCATTTTCACCTTTTTCTCAAAGACAGCCATATTGCTGGAGCAGTCTTGAGAGAAGTTAGCTGTCCGAATAATATATTTTAAATTAGGCATCATGTCCACCAGGTACCTCCCCCGAGGGTTTTTGTCGACTGAAGTTGTGACTTCCCGCAAGATCCACGACAAAGAGATGGTGGTAGGATCCTCCTAGAAATTGTATCAATATAAAATTTGTTGTTTTTTTCAAATAAGCAATAAAAATGTCAGAAAAATTATATTGCGTACATTTATAAGTTTAGCCAAAAATTTGCTTTTCCTCCCCTCTTTTTATGTTTTGCCTCCCTTGCCAAACTCTTTGGTTAAACAATCAAGGCTTATAATTTGTTAAACTGATAATAATTACAATGATGCAAATGTACTGTTGGTCCATGTCTTAGCCAGTCAGATAACTTATACAAGTATAAGAGCATACCACAGGTGATTGAGATGGGGAATACTTTGCTTCCTTGTCTGAGTTAACATTTAATAGAGAGATAAGGCCATGGTACAATGCTTGACTACTACTTCAACATGATAAATGAAGATTTTACTGCTGTCAGTTATCTTGAACCAGATAAATAAATCACATTTTTAAATATTTGTTAGAGCTTTCCCTAAATTGATTCTTGCAATTTAAAATAAATCTAAATTTTTACATGATCATTAGCAATGATATTCGCAACTTGACTCTTGCATGCACATTTTTTTATATCTAAAAACATAAGTACCTATTATTCCCTCAACACAATGTAACACAATGTATTTTGTGAGATATCTCTGTTTTCTATCAGCTAAACTAAAAATTACCCCCCCCCCCTTTGCACCCAAAGCTTAACATTAAAACACAAAACACACAAGCTGGGGCAATAATTTAGGTAAGTGGCCTGTTTAACCCATTGCCTTTACGCATCATTTTATTGTAATATTCTAAATGCCTAGTGCTAAAGGTTAAAAATGCACCAAGGGGGGGGGGGGGGGGGGTTGGGTGTGTGTGTGTGTTTGGGGGGAGGCATTGTCCTTGTAGCTTAAAAAAAAAAATATTAAAATAAATGTACTGTGAGAGGGAAGGGAGTGGGCTGTGCAGTTTACATAAATATCAAGCACTCGATAAGACCTTGTACCCAAAGAATTCATTTCCCCTGAATGTGTTCTATGCTTGCCCATGTATACTTTTATTGATTTATAATTCATCAGCATCATTCCACAATCACTCATCATCTCTGTTCAGAAATTATATTATAGGGTCTCCAAACAAACTCAAGGAGAAAATTTCAATCTGATAAATTCCAGGGCAGTTCCCATTATTACGAAACTTCTCAAATTTGAAGTCTGAACAAAAAAAATCAATTAATTTTTTTGTTTTATTAATGATTCCCAGTTGTGATTTCAATGGGCAGATTCTCAGTGCATCCCCGCCACACTGCAAAAACAACCAGTTTTTAAGAGAAAGAGGAGATCTTTTTATTATATCCTCTAACCAGGTCTATCATTGCCTATGCTTTTGATGAGTTATTTTTTTTTAAAAATGTATTGACACAAATATAAAGACACATGCAAAGGACACTTCTAAATGGGTCAATTAAACAATCTGTTTACACAACAAGCGTCTGAATTATTACAATTGGGGGACAACTTCAAAATGTATGTGAATATAAATGGAACAGAGAAGTTTTTACACCATTAACAAAAGTGAGAGTAATGGAGATGGCAATAAATTTATAAGACAAATAATCCAACTAAAATCTAGTGCAGATTTTAACTTTTCTCTACAGTCCAAGTAACTATAAAACATCAAATATCGGGCAATATCATTTCTACAATACCTCCAGCATTCTCTTCAACTCATGCACAGATTCTTTTCTGTCTCCATGCTCGTTGCTAGCGTCTGCATCGCGGTTGTTCTCTGCCAGTTTCTGAAGCATGATTTTCTCCACATTAATAAAGGTGAAGTCAAAGACCTCAGACAACTCTGAGACCAGCCGACCTTTCTTTGAGCCAGGACCCCCTGTACAGAAGAAGACAACAGCGTACACAATATGTAGAGGCAATGTTTCCCTCAGGAATAATTTTTTTTAAAAGTTAGATAGATAACTCAATGCCGCTGGTGGATAATTAAGCAACTGCCTAGCAGAACATTATTTGATGCAAATTTTTTTAATGTAATTTATCCAGGATTTGCTATATAAATCTACAAGGTTTTTTTTTTTTATGTAAGCTTTTAGCAGTCATCTCAGAGCAAATAAAATCTTGCCTGAATTAAAAATAGGACAAGGGTGTAAAAGTTCAAATGATAATTTTATAATCAAGAATAATTCATCTTCCAACTGCCTCCTCCAAAACAAACACAACTTTATTTATTTAAAAAAAAAAAAATTAAAATTTTTTTTTTATTCTTATCTGTTGCAAGAAATAAAATTACTAGAGCAAGGTTAAAATCATTCAATTAACACTGAAAAAAATCCTAAGCATGACTCAAATGGAGTAAAAATCCAGTGCCATTACACAACAAAGAGCATTCTGACTCAATTATTGATTTCATTAGAACTTAAAGAGGCAAGAAATGAAGTTTCAATTTAAGATAAAAAATTGATTGCCTCCACACACTGCCACCAGCTCTGTTAGGCTCGTTAATAGGTCAAAGATTGGTGACATCATCTTAAACACTACCTAGTTCAAGTGGTCAAGGGATATATACAAGTTTGGTGTTCAGTTAAATAAAAAAAAAATATTTTGAGGCTGAAAAAAAACAAAAAAAAAACAAAGTTGTTTGTTAAAATCTATAACTGCTATCAGTTTAGAAATGGTCTCCTTAAATAAAATTGGTCTGAGACATTTATTTATTCCACGGATGGACAACTTATCCATTGATTTTTTTATATTTTTCAAAACTGCTCAAGATAATTGGGCCAATAACATTGTGACAAGAAAAACATGTGTATATAAGTCAATTTACATTGAAGAGATCTAGTTCTGTTTAAAGATTTGTATGTTGATTTTGTACTCTCACAAAGTTAATATGTGTGCTAAGTTTTACTTTATCACAGGTTTGAAGAAATTATTTCTTTTCCAATTCATGCCACTGACCTATAGATGTGACTCTCCATGCATATTTGGGTTTCAAATGTTTGAAATAACAGATAGAAAGATAACAGACCAACAAACCAAATTCCTTTTGTGAGCTACCATGTTGATATGAAAACTAAGACAAGAGATGTGCTAAAGGTATGGTATCCAACTGAAATTACCAAAAATAAGGTACAGTTGAGGGCGCAAGGGCCAAAACATCTTTTTACAATTAATGACATCAATTACTTTGTGGGAGCAGGAAAGGGCTTTGAAAAGTCCAGTATTTGAGACACGTGAACTGATGATTGCAGTGCTTCTCAAAGGGATGTCTCGAATTCATTGTTTTGTACGTACATTTTGGTCACATGCTTATGATTACAGCGAATATAACTATTCCATTTTTAGCAGCTTTGGAAATATCTAATAAGCTAAAATAAAAAAAAAAGAACAATTATTGTATCATCATTACTCAGAAAGTTTGCCTCAAAACTGACACAAGGCTTTTTATTTTAGTCCACTGCAATAAACAATACTTTTTTTTTCATCTTCTTCTGTAAGCCACTGTAAAACAGGGGTGTCCAACCCAAGGCACGTGGGCCACATGCAGCCACAATGGCTTTGAATGGTGCCCAACAAAAGAATCATAAACTTACAAACTTTATGAGATTTTGACTGAAAATACAATCCAATTTTACTGGTCTAATGTCTTACTTGGCAGAAGAAAGAGATTTTATAACTCCTCTCTTATACTTAAGATATTTTATATGCGATACTAAAATATGTTAATGCGATTTTCTTTGTCCATTGGGTACATATCTGGTATAGCTACTAGTGGTGCCTCAGCAATGATAGGTAAAGTAAATAGAGATGAACTTGTAAAATTAATAGAAGACTATGCAATGGTCTACCAAATTAATCTATGATGAAATAACACTGCATAGTACACCAAGAACATTTATGAGCAAAAAGCGTTAAGGATAACATCACAAGAGTGTCATTTGGGCTGTAAATTTCATAAGGACCAAGGGATGGAATCATTGCCAAGCTCGAGGAATTCCTTAAATTTATGGATGTTGACTTTCAGGGCATCATTTATTTTTTAGAAGTAAGATGATAAAATGTTGAAAAGATTTTATGACTTGCCAAATGAAATCAAGTTGTTTATGGAATCAATTTTTTTTTTTTTAGACAGAACTTGATGACAAAAATTGGCTCACAGATTTGACTTTTTTTTTTGGCAAACTTGACTGCTCATTTCTATGATTAGAATGCGTCTTCTGGGTGAAAACAAACTTTTTAATATAAAACGTTTTCTAACTAAAATAGTGCTTGAAATAAAACTGAAACTATGGCAATCTCAAATGATGCCAAGCAATTGTATGCATTTTGATATGTTAACATGATACAGTGAAAATAATATTTGATACAGTAATTTGACAACTGGTTTCAAGATTTCCTGAAAGATCACTAATCTTTTGGTATATTTGCAACTCCATTTTCAGTCGACATAATCATATTACCTGCCAATTTTCAAATGGAATGAACAGAGGTATAGTATTTCATTGAATTTTAAGAAAAATTTCACAATTTCTTTTCACTGAACTTCTATAAGATTAATCTACCCAGAGAAAAATATCCTTGGCTTTAAAATCATGCCTTATTCATGCCGTTGCTTTTGAAAGCACCTACATTTGCGACAAGCACTTTTCAAGGATCAAGCATGCGAAGAATAAAACCAGAACCAAAATATCATATTAGCACCTTCAGAACTCACTGATCATTGCAACTAGGGTCTCAAAACCAATGTCAAACATCTCAATAATTTCATGTTTCACTTTTATAGAAAAAAATTCATGAATTAATGAAGTTTAAAGTACTTTAATATGTTGACCATAAATTATAGGATTTTTATAATCAGCTATTCTTAGTGTATTTTATATGTGGCCCAAAAAATGTGTCTTCTTCAAATGTGGCCCAGGGAAGCTGAAAGGTTGGACACCCCTGCTGTAAAACAAAAGCTGGCGACACTCGACAGCGTCACGACCCTCGACAGCGTCATTACTCCCAGGATGTAGACTTGAATTGGTTTTGTTTTTGAAGGAAAATTTTTTTTTTTAAAAGGTAAAAAAATATTTCTTTTGTTTTTTTGTGATACAGTTAAGAGTTTAAGCTTGAAGGCTTCAGGTAAATTATTGATTCTCATGTCTGGAGAAGTGAGACAGAAAATCTATTCTCTTAACAAAAGCCTGAGTTGACTTGAATGATATTTAAGGGGAAAGCTTTTTCTCTCTCTCTCTCACTTTGCTGTTGCTTCATTGAAGCTATCCAGTTCCCATGCCATTTCAACACGTGTTTGTGTAGAATGCAATGTTTGTATAGAATGCAATGTTTGTATAGAATGCAATGTTTGTATGGAATGCAATGTTTGAATAGAATGCAATGTTTGTGTAGAATGTAATGTTTGTATAGAATGCAATGTTTGTATAGAATGCAATGTTTGTATAGAATGCAATGTTTGTATAGAATGCAATGTTTGTATATAATGCAATGTTTGTATACCCTGCATTTGTGTATAGACTGCAATGTTTGTATAAAATGCATTTTTTCTATAGACTGCAATCTTTGTATAGAATGCAATGTTTGTATAGAATGCAATGTTTGTATAGAATGCAATGTTTGTATAGACTGCAATGTTTGTATAGAATGCAATGTTTGTATAGACTGCATTGTTTGTATAGAATGCAATGTTTGTATAGAATGCAATGTTTGTACCTTTACACTGCAATGTTTGTAACTATAGACTGCAATGTTTGTAACTATAG
Source organism: Lymnaea stagnalis (assembly GCA_964033795.1). Classification (NCBI taxonomy): domain Eukaryota; kingdom Metazoa; phylum Mollusca; class Gastropoda; family Lymnaeidae; genus Lymnaea; species Lymnaea stagnalis. The sequence continues at coordinate 225,202 of CAXITT010000847.1, forward strand.
ACTGCAATGTTTGTACCTTTAGACTGCAATGTTTGTAACTATAGACTGCAATGTTTGTGTAGACTGCAATGTTTGTATAGACTGCAATGTTTGTATAGACTGCAATGTTTGTATAGACTGCAATGTTTTTGTATAGAATGCAATGTTTGTATAGACTTCAATGTTTGTATAGACTGCAATGTTTTTATAGACTGCAATGTTTGTACCTTTAGACTGCAATGTTTGTAACTATAGACTGCAATGTTTGTGTAGACTGCAATGTTTGTATAGACTGCAATGTTTGTATAGACTGCAATGTTTGTATAGACTGCATATTTTTGTGTTGATTGACCACTTTTAGTTCCATGCAAAGTTGGATGCAGTCTTTTGACCCCGCTGGCTGAGAGCTTACCTCCTCAACCAAGAATGGCCCTTACTTGACCAACAAGTCCATTCCATTTGGCCCCTTACCCACAGCTGGGGACAACACCATACATCTTCCAACTCCCTACCTCTTAAATCAGGGGCAGGTAACATCCCCGTTGCTCCACAGAGCAGACGTTGGGTTTCGTTCAATACCAAATATATATATAAAAGATAAGATAAAACAGTGAGAGCATTTAAAATATTTAAGAGACTGTCACGTTATAGAAACTCATCTCACATCTGAATTACAGACTTCCTGCCAGATATGACATTTCCAAGTAACTGAATACTTTTAATCAGAAAAATCTAGCCAATGGGGTAACATTATGAATAAATGCTTTAGCTCAGATGATAAAAAGTTAGATGATATAAAAATTTATTTTGAAAATACATTTTAAATTTGTATTTTCTTCACCTTAATCTGAGTCAATGTGCCATTTTTACCCAATGAAATCCCATTTATAGGAACTCAATCAAATCCTAGCTATAAGTACTCACTGACATGCTAGCTAAGCCACTCAATAAAACCCTAGCTATAACCACTTATTGAAACCCTAGCTATAGACACTGAAACTCTAGGTATATGCACTCAATAAAAACCTAACTATAGGCACTCAATGAAACCCTAGCATTATGCATGCAATGAAACTATAGCTACCGACACTCAAACCTTAGGTATAGGCACACAATAAAACCCTAGCTATAACTACTTAATGAAACCCTAGGTATATGCACTCAATGAAACCCTGGCTATATGCACTCAATGAAACCCTAGCTACACCTACTTAATGAAAACCTAGCATTATGCACTCAATGCATCACTAGCTATATGCACTCGATGAAACCAAGCAATATGCACTCAATGAAACCCTTGTATTATTCGCTCAATGAAACCCAGCAATATGCACTCAATGAAACCCTTGCTAAAGGCACTGAATGAAACCCAGCTATAGGCACTCATTGAAATCCTAGCTATAACCACTAAATGTACTCAAACTCTAGGTATAGGCACCCAATGAAACCCTAGCTGTAGGTCTGTTTGTCAATGGTTGGGGGCAGGGTACGGACATGTCACTAGGTCAGTGGGGGACAGGGTATGGCTATGTCAATGGGGGGGGGGGGGGGGGTTGGGGTTAAGTCAAGGGGGTAGGCAGGGGAGGGGGGTGGGGAGGGGGGGGGGGGAGGGGGGTGTAGATGGGAGGGGGGGGGGGGGGAGGTTAGGGTTAAGTCAATGGGGTAGGCATGGGATGGGGGTTGGGATGATGGTAGGTGGGTGTGGAGACATATAAGAAGCAGATGATTGGAAGCAACAATAAATTATAAATTCAAAATTCTGTTAACACCCAATGGGCAACTTATGATTAATAACCAATATAAATCTCAAGTTAACAACCATAACTACATGATGTGATTAACCACCACTTTAAGAAGCTCTTGTTTATGCACTTAATACTTAATACAATGCAGTTTGTAAAGCGACCCGGTTGAATTCATTTTAAATAATTATTTTTTGGATAGCAATATTAACCAGGCTAATGTGTAACACATAAAGGAAAATAAAAGAGTCAGCTTGCCACAAAATATTACCACAAAAAAAATTAGACTCTGTAACTCTATGTTAGTTGGATACAATCTCAGCAGCAATTGTAATTTCTGTTCATTTCGAAAGCCTCAACACTCAACATGAGACCGAACAGACCCTCCATTACAGGCCAAATATATGGACATCTCTGACTTTAACAGACAAAAAAAAATGAGAGGGTTGCTCTCACAACGATACCAATGATTACAGGCACCCTTGCAGAAATTAGAAACAGCTGTCAGTAGTTTTTGTTGTTGTTGAAATTTGTGTGGGTTTAAATAGAGTACATTTAAAACGAGCAATCAATAAACTGCCCAACTACTTTGCTCAAGTCAGTGTGTAATTGGAAGCATCCATTTATAAGTATTTTTAACATTACTAATGAACCTGGAAGAGAGGCAAACAAAAATAAAAAACATTTATTATATGTGTACAGTTTTCTGGTCTAGTACTTGTGAATGTCATTAAATAGTATTTTAAGTTTAATTCACCTGCTCTTGAATGGTCTGTCACACTGAATAAACTGATTAGGCACAGACAGAGTCGACATTGGAAAGAACAAAAAAACATTTTGAATTTTAACATGGTTGAGATTAGTTAAAGAATTTTTTTAAAAATCAATTTTATCTTGGGCTTAAATTAAATACACATTTCTCAGGATTCAGGAAATTAACAAGACAAGTAAGCCTTTAAGCTAAATCTTCTCACTCAAAGAGATATAGGGGGAGGGAGGGCAGGGTTGTCAACCATCCTTAAATGTACGGACAGTCTGTAAAATGTTTTCCTAAAAATAACATGTCCTTAATTGTGTGTAGGAGCTTAAGTATGTTCTTAAGGCTTTTGAAGCAAAAAAAAAAACAAAAAACCTGGAATTTAACTTAAGAAGTAGCAATTCAACACAGATGATAATGACAGACAATAAGCTAACACTACATTTTTGAATTAGCATCGTATGACATACAGCTTTATACTTGATAGAGAAATAGCCACTGCCATGGAGGGGACTTGTAACTAGTTTTTACTACAGATCTATTTTTCTTACTTAAATTTTGTTTTTATTAATTTTTAATGCAATGATCGCATGTGTATGACCATCCGTCAAATTCTCACAATGTTTGACAGCATCAAAAAAAAAAAAAGTTTTGCACACTCCAGCCTCGTATTCTGGCAACTTCAGCTTAGCTAGTAAGCCTAAAGCTGTTTTTGGATAGAAAACCGATTTTAATAATGTGCCCCAAATTGACTGCTGTCTTCCCACTTTGGTGCCTGAGTTGTTTTTTTACTCAGGGTTAAACCTCATCTCAAAGAAAAGCTCCCTAACTTGACTAATAAATCCATTCCTCCAGGCTATTAGCTGCAGATGACTCAGTACAAAATTGAACCTTCATTGTCAAGTTAAAGAGGCAGAAAATGCTACCATTGCAACCATTTAGTGTTTATGTCTAGTCCAGCATTTTATTAGCATATGCAGCACACAAATAATACACCCACAGATTGTGTATAAGTATTAGAGTAGTTTGCATTTACCATTTGATACCTTCAGTGAAAGATGAATAAATAGAAAAATAACACATACCTAGAGTAACCCCAACTAAATTACATGATGTCTGAAAGGCTAACTCCTTGAATCAGTGGCGTAACTAGGGGGGGGGGGCGGACAGCACCTGGTGACACCATCCAAGGGGTGACACCAAATTTAAAAATGCATATATACAGAGCACACACTGCTCGTACTAACCATATTTCTTAAAAGGATAACGGATCATAAGTAAATGTTCCACACATGCAGCCAATCCAAATGCGTATTTTAATTAAAGTTCAAAGTTGGTGCGTCAAAAATAATGTAACCCTCTAATTATGTCAGAAAAACACAGTTTTGACCATGATTCAACACTGGTTGAAGTGTTCGGTAACTTTCATAAATGACAGGAAGCTATATTTATCTAAATTCTGAGAAATAAAGCTTTCCATTGATACCAAATACGATATGGTAGGGCGATTCTTAGTATATGAATCGAAACGGTAAAAATTAAAAACATTATATTAAAACACATATTTTTACCCATTTATAGGGTTAACAAAATAATATTTTACAAAATATTCTAATATCTTTTAATTAATTTTTAAAAAAAATATATATATATATGTATATATATTTATAAAAAAAAGGTTTTTGAAACCAAAAAACTGGAAACACAAAATACTCCAAAGTAAATATTTTCACCAATTCCACACTAGTACCACCCCTTAACATTTGAGCACTATTGTCATACAAAACAAGGTCTTTTACATGCTGTTTCTGATTTCACGTTTATCTGTTACCTTTACCTTTGGGCTAATCTACTCGAGGATGTTAATCTTACACATCAGTATTGGCAGACTAAAGGCTTTACTCCTGACAAAGGGATGACCAACCTAAGAGGTCTTAAGATTGTTTCTGCACCAGAAGCGCTGTCACTTGGTGGAACATGCTATTGAAAAGGAACTTTTAAAATCAGACCATAATGGATTTTCGGTAGAGAGAAAATTAAGGTTTTAGAAGATAATGGCAGGAGAATAATTAATAAACGCCAGACTCCCTCTGTGAAAGAAAACAGTGTGGAGGTGATGGGGTGTATTGATGGCTTTCATTCTGAACTCCAGATTATATCATCAGCGATCAAGGAAGTAGCAGTTATTTTGGGGCTGTTCAACCTAAGAGTCTACTATCAGCAAGTGAAGAAGAGTTATTGGTGTCCGTTCTAAAATTAACATCTTTTTCCGATGAGTTATCAGAGGATGAACTTTTAAAAGAAATAGCAAGGCTTAAAAGACACCTAAAGGCAGTTGATATTGAATATCACAAAGTCGTGGACAGGTTAGTATTTGATTTTTTACAAATTCATAGCTGAATGGGACTTTCTAGAATCTCTTCCAATACTCTCACTATGCCTTCAATTGTTTCTTATGATCTGTGTGTCTGTGGCGGAACTTTTCATAGCTAATTAATAAATTGAGCGTGGCCCTTAATATATAGGCCTATAGAAGATAATGCTTATAATGAATTATTTATGAACCACCATGGCTTTCTGATCTGGCTCTATCAATTAAAAGTAATACAGAGAAGGATATTGAGCTTGAACAAGTGATTGACAGGTTTGCAGCTTTGAAGTCCAGGAGAGGAAAATTTTAAATAAAGTAAATTTATTGTAAAAATAACTATAACTTTACATTGTTATAGTACTTAAAGACATTTACCTCCTTGAATTTAATTAACTTGTTTCTGTTCTTATCATTGTTATACTGTGGACTTTTTTTAAACAAGAAGAAATCCATCGTGGAAGTTAGGGGAGGGGGGGGTGAGACACCATGAGTTTATCGCACCGGGTGACACCAACCCTAGCTAAACCACTGCCTAGAATTACCCCTAATAAGTTACATGATGCCTGATTGGCTAACTCCTAGAATTACCCCTAATAAATTACATGATGTCTGAAAGACTAACTCCTAGAATTACTTCTAATAAATTATATGATGATGTCTGAAAGGCTAACTCCTAGAATTACTCCTACCTAATTACATAATGTCTGATAGGCTAACTCCTAGAATTACTTCTAATAAATTATATGATGTCTGAAAGGCTAACTCCTAGAATTACTTCAAATAAATTATATGATGATATGTCTGAAAGGCTAACTCACCATAAACAAAAATGATGGTTGGTCCATTGTCTGGAATCTTGACCTTGTTTCCCAGCTCCACGTGCACTTGCTCCTTAGTGATCTTGCGATAAATGGCTCCGTTCACATCTGGTTTGCTTATCTTGCTGTAGCCACCACATCCCATTATAAAACCATTAAGCACATCACCTCATTCCACCATTAGTTGGGAGTCTTATGAGTTGAACAAAGAAAATATGCAAATTAAAATAACAGTCTAATTATCACACAAATATTTTATGCTTCAGTTAGCCTACAAAGCATACAGAACATGGCACAGCCAATATATTACTACACACAAATAGTAACAGACACTATTTTGATTTTTTCTTCTAATCATTGAAATGCAAGCTGTGCCTGTGTTCAAGGTAGGAAAAGGCCTTCCTCATTCATATTAATTTAACTTAATGTTCACAATGTCATTCAGAATCCATCTATGAACATGGTGGTTTGAAACCAACATTTAAAGCAGATGTTCTAGTTTGAAATGAAACAACCCCTAAAAGCAAAGTTTTTCGTATAAATCCTTTATAAAATGTAATATCAAGCAATGGGAGGGGGGGTGGGGGGGGGCTGAAAATTTGACAAAACATGCATACAAGTAATGCATTTAATAATAATCCCAATTAGTGCCCACCCCCACCTTTCTTCAGAAAAACAAAAGAAAATAGTATGCGCCAAATACACTAGTGACAAATTTTGTTAAAGAGAAATCTCATTTAGCATAGTTATGATGTATCTTATTTCATGAAATCAGCATCATCATATTTCCTTAATTTTCCCCTTGAAAAACTGATTTTTGATGATTGCATTTGTGGGGTGGGGCTGAAAATTTGAGAGAATGTGTTGTCATCAGCAATGAGTCTATGTGCCAAGTTTAAGCTGCTAGGTTTGCACAAAGTGGCTCAATTACCCATCCAAAGATTTTGCCAGCCAGCCATGAACAAAAGCGAAGTTAATATGAAGTATTCAAAAATGGATCCTTAAACAGCACATTGGTGGCGAACCATGGTAAAGACCAAAAGTTTCAATACTTGTGCACCAACACCGACCACAATTGTGTCAGCTATCACAGGTGTGTAAATACTAAATGGGTCAATAATGCTGTGCATCTCAAACTGCAAGTATTATTCTAATGGCATGAAATTCACACAAAAACTTCAGTCTGTAATAAATAGAATTTGTAGCAGCTGTTGTTAAGCAAAAAAAAAAAAAAAAAAAAAAAAAAAAAAAAGCAACAGTTATTGTCGAAACTGCAATGCAATGGCAATAGTGAAAACAAAAAGGCTATTAAAAGTCTTTAAAAAACACTCAAGTTTTTATATGTTTGTCAGACTATTCCAAATATTTCATTGTTAATTAAATAGCAATGAACTTATTATTTAATTAGGTGTGGAACAGTACATTCAATGGAATATTAACATTCACCTAATAGTTCATCTTCAGCACCTGGTGATCGTAGCAGCATACGACTATTTTTTTATAGCAAATTAGTGAAATTAAATTGTGACATATTTACTAAGCACCTGTCAAGGACTGAAATGTGAGAATGGCGAAGCAAAAAAATTTTTGTCAATAAAGTTTCAGCCATTGCAACCAAAACACTGTATCTGCATAGAAACACAAATGTTTGTGATGATGAAATGATGAAATCAAGATACTTAAAAGAATTGAATCAGAACCCATGCAAAGGTTTCCTAGTTTGTTTGATCATGAACAGGGGATTGTTTCTGAAAGATTACATCCCAGTTTAAACTAAGCTGCTGTTCAAGAAAATTTTAGCAACTATATCATTATTATTTGAATCTAAAGACATTGACACAATCAGTGACTATATGGGCAAGTGAAATATGAAAATCACAAAGTTAGAAGAGTTAGATAGTGAATACTTAGACTTAGTAGCATTTAGTATCTGACCAATTTGGGTCATGTTTTGAAATATTTTCAATGCTAAACTAAAAAAAAACAAATAAATGTAATTCACTGACAATTAATTCTAATTCTAATCTTCTTCCATAGGTTCTTCAAATCAAATATTTCTTAAAAATAACAAAAATTAACAGTTAATAATGAAAATATGATTACAAAACAAAAGCTGTATAGTATAGGAGAGTTAAAAGAGCTGCTAATATTTGTGAATATTGCATGATTCCTACAATACTATAGTCTATACCAGGGGTCGGCAACCTGCGGCTCGCGAGCCAGATGCGGGTCTTTTGATGTCAAGATGCTGCTCTCCTGTTCCATGCGCAAATATTAATTATATTGAAATAAAAATGTTAGTGGCTCTTTAAAAACTGGGCAATTTTGTAAATTATAACTTTTGGCTCTTCCATCTCAAAAGGTTGCCGACCATTGGTCTATACTATACTATAGTATAAGTATAGTGTCTAGTACAGTCAGTGGGGGCATTCATTTAATTTTAATCCTTAGATTATTATTATACAAGTAAAAGTACAAGGAAAAACATTGTTAGGATCAGGGTATTCAAGTCTCCAATTGCTATATTGCATTAGCATTGCACTTGGCCTGGGATTGTATTAATAAATTAAATACTATTCTATTTATTAAAATTAAATACAAGTAGGCTAGAGATAATCTTTTTAACTAAGTTGATTAGGGCCTACCAAGTAACACAATTCAAAATGAATTGCGGTAGTTTTAGTGGTGAAGAGGAGAGTGGTTTGGTAGTACAATTTCGGTAAATTAGAGAGAACTGACAGAAGACAGCATTAGACTGATGCGTATTGATTTAGTATGTAGTAGATCTTGATGCAGAACATGTAATTGTAATGTCAATGTAGCCGCAAACTAATAATAGAGTAGAGCAAGTAGCAAGTAATATACGTTAAATGATAACAAATATTTACCATTTGCAGGTTGAGTTGAATTTTTTTAGAATCTAAAATATTGAATTGCACTTAAAATTAATACAACTGATCATTTTAATTACTGCACGTGATGGTAAACTGCACTATTTTAGATTTTAGAAAAAATATATATAATCAGATAATGACTGTTGTCATAGATGCCTCTAATAAAGCAAGGGTGTTAACTCTAATAATTAAATAGTAACTTCCGGTATCACGTGAAGAGAAAGCTGTGAAAATCAAAGACTTATTTTGGTAAATTGTTTTACCTAATACAATTAAGTCTTTGATTTTTAAATAACATCATTTACACAAGAAGGTAAAAGATAGCTTTATAACTATAAAATATGATTTAATTGCATACACATTTATGAACCGTGGTTATAAGACATTAATCCTTAAAAAATAACCCACTCAGCTGACTGAACTGAAGACGAAGTTTTCACCTTCTTGGACACACTCAGTATGTAGTATGTAGTCTGTAGTATACTTAAACTTAAGATTTACACATGTAAATTAATTAAAATTTGTTAAGGTTTTGTATATATATTTTTTGCCTGTTGTACTGTGTACAGTAATGTGTCATTTATGAAATTAAGGCGTATCTGAATAAATAATAGTCCCAGTCTCAATTTTAAAAAAGTAAAAAAGTCAGTTTGACTTTGAAACTAATGATTACTGACAAATGAAACTCATTGAAATTGAAAGAAAATAATTGAAAAAGTCAGTCCTGAATCCAATAATCGAACCTTGGTATTGAAAAATAGCCATGACTGAGCTTGGTCACGTGGTGTTGTTTGTGCAAGTCTTTCACACCTTGATTATTCATTCCAATGCCATGTCAGCCCCTGCTGGCTGTGTCAATGTCACTGGTGCCACTGGTGGAGTAAATAAATTGATTCATAATCATTTTGTCAATTTTTAGACATTCTTCAAAGCCCAGTCAAATGTTTTTGCATCGGAGGGTCACTTAAGTCACTACCTATTTCTTTATCTATTTTAATAATAATTTACTCTTACACCACATAAAAATAGTTGCTCTATAATGTGATGAAGTTTAATTAAAGTTTATTGCACTGTAAATAATACAGTTATACATTACAGTTCTAAAAAAATCTGCAATTAATTACAAAATGCATGTTTTGGGGACAATTAATGACATTGGCAGTTGGAACAAAGCTGATTGATCAGTAATTAGTGACTTTGCTGATTAGTGCAACCCTAATTATGTTACCAGTACCAGATGAAAAATCTAACCATGTCATGTTTCTTTAGAACCAATTGCAAACCTTTACTGCTTCAGTCTATACATTTGTTAAATTGGCTCTATAGTCTATGATCATAAGATTATAATTTGCTTAGCTTATACAATTTACTAAGTATTTTTTAATTACTAATAGTATAACTATAAATTAACACTGCATTGCCAAAATAACACCTATATAAAGGCATTTTTTTGGCATCTCAATTAATTAGGTTGATTTTAAAATCTTTTTCTATATTATATTGTTAGATCACTTGGCCCAATCAGGTCCAAGATGATATAGGGTGAATGACTTAATTTACAGAACAAAAAAATAGTTCTACTTCAAAAGCAATCATGCAGGCCCTGATCTAACATGTACCCCTTCAGCAATATCACTACTCACCAAATAGATCAAATAAATCTTTCATTCACTTAACTTTCACATATTTTTGCAGGAGCTACAGTTAAAAGAAAATGGCAGCTCTAATGAATGAATATTGGCTCATCTCAGCACCAGGAGATAAAACTCCACAAAACACATTTGAGAAACTCAATCATGCTACAAAAAATGGAAATGACAAACTTTCAGAAAACTTCAAATTCAGTATTCCTGATCTAAAGGTATAATAGAAAGATTAAAAATAAATAATTCAAAAGTTTAAAAAAATAATAAAATTTATTTTTGTTCTGTTGAAAACACAGATGAAGTTATTACAATAAAATTGTGCCTTTTAAAAAATCTGCTTCAGGTTGGCACACTTGACGTACTTGTTGGTTTGTCTGATGATCTAAATAAAATTGATACATATACAGAGAGGTAAGACTAGTTATTTTTTTGTTTCAGTAATGGATTAAATAATTTTTATTAAAATATAAGAGAGATGAATTTGATCATTTGAAACATTTAGAAATTCAAACACATAATTTGGAAGACTAAGTAATATTAATTTTTACCACGCTTTATTTGGAGAGTAAAAATGTAATAATAAAGGCAGTTTTTATATAAATAATAACTGCAATATTTTTTTAAAGTGTTTATCCTGAATATCACTGTTTTGGGCCATTGTTTTTGATTAGCTTGGCTTTGATGTGACATCAAATGATGTCTCGATGATGTTTTCTTCTATTGCCAAGTGTATAATCAACATTGCTTGATCACTGAATACAAGTCTGGATAACCAATGTCAGGAATACATTCATGAGAATATATTTTTGTATCCATAGTCACAACGAATTCAGTCATACTTTTATTTCTCTGATTTTGGCAGCATTGTTCGAAAGACTGCATCTACGCTTGAAGATGTTCTTGAAACTTCATCTAAGGGAAATTTATCAGAAAACTTGCGTATCGGAGGAGACAGTGAGATATATACTTACCTTAGTTGTTTTTTTTCTTCAGTTAAACCAGGGAGTTAAAAAATTTGTTTTAAATTAAAATTTAATTTTCAAGAAAAATTAAATCTAGCAGATGTTAAAAAAATGTATGCTTGTCGATTTTCTAAATAGAGTGAAGACATTTTAGATAGAAAGTTAACAGAACACACCAAAAAAGGTAATCTGATATTCTTCACAATTTTCAGGATAAGCAAGTTATTGACCCATTTTTGGTTATGTCTGTGTTGTAAATTATTTGCTCAAATGTCACATCAATTTTTCCCACTAAAAAATTGTTAAATTCCACATTTTCTTTGTCTTTACCTAGTTCCACCACAAGTATATGCTCAAAAATTCACCTGGGACCTGGCCAAGTACCCCGTGAAACAGCCACTCCGTGCTATTGCAGATGTTATCTCCAAGGTCAGTGTGCGATAATATTAAAATATGTTTTAACCCTTGGCTTTTTTAACAAGAATCTTTTAGAATAAATCTTTTACTAGATAGAATATATGTGTGATTTATTTTCTCGCAGGATGTCACACATATTGAGGAGGAATTGAAAACTCGTTACAACAAATACAATAACCTGAAGGGAAACCTTCAGCAGTTGGAGCGCAAATCCACGTAACTATGTCTAGTTTAAATTTTAAAAAAAATTTGAATTAATTTGTCATAAATAAAAATAATGTTTTAATATAATTAGATAATCTTAAATAGCTTTTGTTTTTAAATTGGTCTTGCACGATTCATTAAACAAGCCTGTTTAAAAAGAAACTATTCTGCTTGATTTAAAAATATTTAATGTATCCAGACCTGTTTACCCTCAAACTCTTAAAATCGTACAATATCATCACAAAATCTTTCAATACCTTATATTTATAGTAAAAAATAATCATACAGTATATATATTGTTTACACCTCAAAATTGTACATTGTAAGCCAAAATCGTAAGAGTAAACAGGTCTGTGTATCAATTATATTTAGAATTAAGCTAAGAGTAGCCATTTATGTCAGAGAGTACTGAACCCACTGTCATATGTGTAAAAAAAAATACCCAACAGTACAATAACTGTTTTGTAATGATATAAATGTTTATTCTCACGAACAAAATGTATGATTAAATCAGTCTAAAATTTGACCAAAGTACAATGTATTTTTTCCATTTAAAACTTTTAGTGGCAGTTTGTTAACTCGTAATGTTGCTGACCTTGTGAAGAAAGAGGATTTTGTTCTAGACTCTGAATATCTCATCACTCTCGCTGTTATTGTACCCAAGTAGGTTTCTTTTCATTTGGAACTGTTGACCCTTTCTTGGTCCAAATAAATTTATATATTTAGGCATTTTTATATAGCCCTTACCTTAAAGCTCTAAGCGCTTTACAATTATTAAAAACATGTAAACTGAGTAAAATAAAAATGAGACACTAGGAAAGTAACTACTATACTATAGAAACAATTAAAATGGCTATAAAACGAGGACACTTTGGCACGTTTTGGCCTATACTACAGGATCAACCCGAGAAAGAAAATAGCCAGGGCAAGGAGGGTGCATCACAGGTCATATGCGGACCTAAACAGATGGGTTTTAAGGGACTTTTTGAAAGTGGACGAGGTTTCACAATGACGGATATGGAAATGTCCATCACAATTTTTAGTCTCCTTTCTTGATAAGCCTATGTTGCTTTACCTGTAATCAAAGAAAATGCTGCGCCTCTTTTTGCCCCATATAACATATTCAGGTGTAATAGTATTGTTCAAAACTATATGATTTTCCACCTATCAGAGTATTGGCTGAAGATTGGCAGAAGAAATATGAAACCATCACTGACAAAGTTGTTCCTAGATCATCAAGGTAAAAAGTGGCACCTCTTAGCATTAACAGATTGCTTCACTGATAATTAAGTAAGATAAGTTGATTGTCAAATATCAAGAATATAAAAATAGCTTTTTAAAATTAGAATATTTTTAATGACTGCGAGGAGGTTACTAAAAATGGTATTTTTTTCAAAATTGGAATTCCATAATGCATTAGGTTAGCTTAAAATATTGTGGAAAACCAAAAGCAAAACAGTCTCTTCTTTTTCAATAGTTTTTCTAAAATTTTAGTTTGTTGTCAGGATATATCACGCTTCCAAAAAAGGTCATTTTTAAAAGACTAAAAAATGTGTCCCAACTTTACAGCATTATACAAAGGCAACAAACTTCATTATTCAAAACTTTGTTTTGATCAGCTTCTGTCTGGATTGCAAATTTATTTTATTTTTTTAATAAAATATTTATCTCTGTACTTAGCAACAAATAAGCTTAATCTTACGTAGATAAAATTGGTGTTTGCATCTTTAAATTCTTCTGTCACCTCACAGGGTGGTGTATGAGGACAATGAGCATCAGCTTTGCACAGTCACACTATTCAGATTGATTCAAGATGATTTCAAAAACAAATGTCGTGAGCATAAGTAAGAAATTTGTTCAGCATGAGAAATAAATTTTTGCATTCTTTTGTGTAAAATTAGCTCAGGGTGCTATTTGGGAAAGGAGGCCAATTCGGAATACATCAGTCTATATGAAGTGGATTTTAAAATCATGGCTACACTATCCCTACACACATAGAAATGTCATTTGAGTCTTCTTTGCCTAATAGCATAGAGCAGGTTCAGTAATGTGTTCCCTTTACATTGACATCACAGACTTTTATTCTAACAAAGGTTATGAATCCACTATTTTAAAGTCACTATCTCCACTACCATACTCATCATCTACAAGTTCATCAGGGAAATTTAGGTGGGAGCCATGCCAATAAGTCTACTTTTTATGAATTTTAAATATATTTATTCAAAATGAAATATCTGCCTATAAAATTTAAGAAAAAAAATAATTTGATAGTATCATCTCTCTAGGTTGATTTCTTCTTGAAATGTTGTCTTGAAAAGTTTTATTTTGGAATCAAGATACTTTACATCGTTGAATAAATGGATTTTGATGAGGGTTTATTGATAATTCCTTAATTATTGAATAATATTTAAAAGTTAATTGCAATAATTTTTACAAATTTTCCTTAGGTTTATGGTTCGAGATTTTGTTTACAATGAAGAAGAGATTCAAGCTGGTAAAACTGAGCTTGACAAACTCAATGCTGACAAAAAGAAGAAATTTGTAAGTCCTGAATTGAGTGGGCTGTTGTTTGATTGTTCTTTTCAACTTTTAGTCTGTGTTTGGACTTAGTTTTATTGATGATGAAAATCAATAGTATCAAAAGAAAACAATCAATAATTTTAAAACATGTTGTCCTGATTATTTTGATTTCATTAACGTTTAAAAATCTGGACATTGAAAGAGCATCAAAATAAAAGACATGTAACACATAATTTATATTTAGACTTAATTCTCTCATGGAGGGTGGCTGCAACATTTTCCTGCTTCCCTATTGTATACTTATAGTTATACATCTAATTCTTTATAAATTATACGATTTTATTTATAAACTAAATTCCATACTCCTAACAATATTCCACAAGAATTAAAAGTTTAGTATTAACTCAGTTAATTCGGTTAAAATAAGGATTCCACCGCAAATGAAGCAAAATAATAACTGAATATTGCATAACATAAAACTAGGTATACAAGCACCAATTCTGAGACCAAATACATCATACATAGTTAATTGACATGGTTAAACTTACCCCAATACCACTGCAGATTGAGGCAAATATCCTGAATAATAATTTTGAAATGACTCTTAAACTACCAACACCCGAATTGTTTAACCTACACGATGACCATAACCATGTTCACCACCCTTTTTAACTAATGTATCAAGACAAATTGACAGTTTAACTCTTACTTGTCTGTAATTCTGGCCACAAATAACAGCATTGTTGAAAATTGTGGGAATCGCCAGTGTTATAAAAAAATGCAAATAAAAAGTTCAAAATCTCACTTGAGCAAATTAAAATGGGCAAGTTTTTTCAGGTTCTTGTTACATCCATAAATGATGTCTCTCTACTTTGACTCTGCACCCCCCTCCCCCCCCCCCATTTTCACAAATTAAACACTTAAATTACACAGTGTCACAAATTTGTGGATGTTTGACACTGTTTATAGATGGCCTGCTGCGCAAAATTAAAACAAATACTTTTAATGTATATTACAAGAAATATTAGAAAAGTTAGAACCAACTTAAATCTTTTACTTCCTTAAGCAAACCAGTTATACTTTAGTAATAGTGTTATATTATTTTAATAAATGAAAATTGAAAATTATTGTAAAAATAAAATTGAAACATCAACTAGCAAAATCTCATGGATAATCTGGTTCAATAAAATGAGTTGAAAGAAACAGTACTGCAACAAACTTCAAACAATGATGAATTTAAAAAAAAACACTTTACCTTTATGATTTATCTTCAGGGTCCATTGGTGAAGTGGCTGAAAATCAACTTTGGTGAAGCATTTGTTGCCTGGATGCATATTAAAGCTCTCCGTGTTTTTGTGGAGTCAGTGCTTAGGTTACTATAATTTTCTTCTGTGAAATTTGTATAGCTGCTTGTCGATGGAGACAGGAAAGAAATGTTTATAAAAAATTTTCAAGAAAATTCTACTTTATTTTTATAATATAATTTATATTTTATTTAATCTCTATCTTGTTTTTTCCATCTTTAGATATGGCCTTCCTGTAAACTTTCAGGCCATGTTGGTTCGTCCCATTAAGAAAAACCACAAACGTCTTAGGGAGGTCTTGAACCAACTGTATGGACATTTGGACTCAACAGCTTTGTCTGGTGATAAGGTGATTATTTTTTTCTTTTTACATGATAAATTATTTTATGTTATAAAACAAAAATATGATCATATGAATAAATTGCAAGGTTGGTTACAATAGTTTTTTCAAGGTCTTAACGAGTTCAAAACTTAACTTTTTTTTTCTCGACATGCCAAACTAATTGGGTTAACTTTTTGTTTAGGGTAGCATATTTACGTCTAAGAAACTATTTGAATCCCCTTGCTTCTAGTGGTGGCCCTGACTAACCCACAACAGCAGTTAAATAGTTGTAAAAAATGTCTGAGATCTTTTAATGGTTCCAGCAGCACCATACCCATCTTTATTCTATTGTAATTTTACTTTTTAAGTGAACTAATTGTTTATATTTTCTAAATTTATGTATTAGGTAATTTCCATATATATTACATACACATTTGTTTGGGGGTGGGGGTGGTATAAAGAGTATGAGATTATGGGCAATGGAGGAGGGACGTCAGCAAATGAATGACAGCACGTTGCTGTCATAAAAAAATAAAAAAACATGTTTGTAGCATCTGGCCAATCTGCCAGACGACTCATCGTTTACTTTGCTACAAGCCTTATTGTAAGTTCCAGTAGTTGGGTGGGGTGTAAGTTTTTGTTGTTTAGGCCAAGGCAGTAAATTATTATTATAGAAAAGATTTTCAGATGATGACCAAAAAATCATTATTTACTAAAGTTACATTTTTTTTTCAAATTTTCCTTTCATCTGAAGTTTTATTTATTTCTGAATTTTTATAATAAATGCCCTGCAGTCATATACAACACAATGTACTCCCCATGAGTAATTCAATAGTCATTATCACTATCCCTCAGATGAGTGCAATGGAGATACCAGGCCTGAATTTGACGTCCTCAGACTACTATCCATATGTGTTTTACAAGATAACCTTAGACATGCTGGAGCCACAGAGAATATAAACCCAGCTCATTTTAGGTCATATTTTTTCTCTTTTCCTTGTCCATTTGCATGATGCCATCATTAAAAAATGTCACAACTGCAAAGATCTTTGAACTTATCCCAACAACATTTGAAACAGGAGATTTTTTTTTTTTATGTCATAGAAATCTTTTTAAAAAATGTTTTGGTGGAAAATTTTGTATCCAAAGAAATGATAACCCAATGGCTGTGTTTAAAAAAATAATAATTATGAAACAAATCACAATGTGGTTCAAATATGATTGATTTTAAATGTATGTTATTGTATGAGCAAACCATGGACAGCAAAGGATGTTATTTTTAATAAATTCTTGTAGGTCAGTTAGCCATTAATGTGATTGCAAAACTCCAGATTTGATGTTGGTAGGTTATAAAACATGACTTAGATTTAGATTAATATTTGGGAAAGCTATGCTTAATTTGAAATTTGATTTTTATTTTTACCTTCAAATAAAAGTTAAGGTGCAAACAATACACATGTTACTTTTAACACTCAATGAAAGGTACCTATCCTGGTTACGATTCTAAATCTCTAAGAAGTTTTCTGGCCTTCCGTAAAGTGTTAAATGTTAGAATTCAGCGTACATTAGAAATTTGGGGAATTAATTCTATCATAGCTTCTGTAAGTTGCTTGAAAATGTTAATTCATTTTTTTTTACTCTAAGAAGTTTTCTGGCCTTCCGTAAAGTGTTAAATGTTAGAATTCAGCGTACATTAGAAATTTGGGGAATTAATTCTATCATAGCTTCTGTAAGTTGCTTGAAAATGTTAATTCATTTTTTTTTTATCTTCCATCTATTTAAAATCTGATGAGAACTGTACAATGTCAGTCAAAGGTATGCCTGCTTGTGATCAGTTGAGTAGCTGCTGTTCATTAGGTTTATAAGAGGATAGATTAATTTATTTAAGTTCATCAATTATTCAAATGCAAGTAGTGTTGTGACATTCTTTATAATATTCCAAAAGAAAAGAAACAAAAATGAACATTCCATTGTAATAATCTTTAAAAAAAAAACACCTTATTTCTTCATTTGAAAAAAAATGAATTTAGACTTAAAAGTTTTCCTAAGTATAGTTATACAAGAAAAATTAACATGTGTTCCACTTGCCTTTTTTTCTCTCTCTCTCTCTCTTTTTTTTAAAAAATATTAAAATGCAAATTGAGGTACTGTTAAAATGTTTATATGGGTCATTTTTTTGTAAGTAGAATTCTTCACCATTGTTGTGAACAGTTTTGAGTGAGGAGTGAGTGTATAGAGAAATGTGTTTCGAAAGATCACCCATTGAGTTGTCGTTGATGTAAAACACACCATCTTGTCGCATTACTATCAACAATTTTACTTTTAAACTATTTGTAATCCGGAATAACCTGTAGATTAAGTATTTTGTACCTCGTCATATCATGTGTAGGGAAACCTTGAAGGTTTCCTTGTGATAATCAGATAGATTAGTCATCGGCTCATCCTTTCATGTGATATAATGGATGTATTTTTTGTATTATTTGGAATTAAGTGTAACAAATAAACTCAAACAAACCCATCACTATTTCAGGTTTGTAGAGTTGGATGTGAGTTTCATCATATTATGTCTTTCTACATCTTAGGCATCTGCCAATATAATTTGTTATTTCCTTTACTCAAAGGCTTTATTATGGGTAAATGTGTTAAATATTTGTACTAGATCAGGCTGGGATGCCTTGCTGTTCAATTTGGGGCAGTCATTTTCCCAAGTAATTATTGCTACAGAGAGAAAATAGGAGCTATTTATTTTAGGGTGTTTTTAATTATTTTTTTGTGTGCATAATTCTAAAATTATAATTTTGAACATGATTTTTTAAATTGGGGACAATAGCACCAAATATGATAGAAACAAAATATGCTCTTTGAATGAATGTATGTGAAGTAAATTATATGGTATGTTTTGATTCAGTTGTAAATATTCACTTACTGGCATAAGTGTGGGAAAAATAAACATTGAATAGAAATTTAGATAGAGACATCAATTTTTTCACCACCAGCCAAGCGTTTTTTTTAGTCATCAATATTACTATACATTCTTACCGCCCCTGTGTCATTGACTAAAAAAGCAGGCCCTTTAGAGATTAGCATTAATTTATTTTGTTTAAGAGGAAGTTTTTTTTTTTTTTTTTATTATATTACTATACATTCTTACCGCCCCTGTGTCATTGACTAAAAAAGCAGGCCCTTTAGAGATTAGCATTAATTTATTTTGTTTAAGAGGAAGTTTTTTTTTTTTTTTTTAATTACCTCAGACAGCTATAACTTTCGAACCCCCACCAGATGTTTTTTAAAATACAAGTCTACCGGTACTCAACAGTAGAATGTTAAAAACAATTTTTTAACAAGAACCATAATCAAGAATTTATTTGTTCCTTTCAGGAACTCTATGATTAACAAGTTTTCGTCTTTACAAACAAAATATGTAATTATATGATTGTAATGACATTTTTAACATTTTAAATCTTGATTTATTGGTACCTGCTATGAAGGGTAAATTTATCTAAATTTTTTGGTTAGGTTCAAGAAAAATTTGGGGATAATGTTTTCTGGATGTTAGTAAAATTATAAACATCATAGAGTTTATACTATAGATCTGACAACAGTTTGTGTTTCAGATTGTTAGAAATGTAAATTAAATTTTGTTCATATTATTTGGAACTCATTTATTTACAGTCCTTCAATTATTATTTTTCATTTACAGATCTAGCAGTAACAGTTTTAGGTATGAGAACTCCTTCCTTCATAATTGAATACAAAAACCCCTGTAACTAAATGTATAGACTGAATGTACCTAACACATTGTTCATATGTAGCTAAATAAAAAGTCAAGAATAAATAGATATATATATATATTGTGGTCTCCTTGAGTATTAATATTGTGTTTTTGTTCCGAGTGTTTATGTCAAAGTGAAAGCTATTTATAAAAAGTCTGTAGTCATAAAGTTAGAACAAACTAAGGTTGTGTTTTTTTTAAAAATCCATTTGAAAGAATACATTGGCCTAAGATAATTATTCCCATGTTACATTTTTTTTCACACTTACTCAATATAATAATGTAAAAAATAATAATTATGAAACAAAAAGATACAAATACATTTCAAAAGCGTTATAACTGTTTTCAAATTGTACTTCTTTTTATTAAAAGGATCAAACACAAACACATTCATGCTTCCAAATAGAAAAATGTATCATTTCAACTCAGACATTATATCTATATGTACATGGGTACATTCTCATATATTATTAAGTCCATAATAGATTACTTTAGTTGTGGCAAATGATATAATTTGCTTAGTTCAGCAGATTTTTTTATACCCTCACGAAAGTGTTCCACTATGAGGTATGGTGGGGATTTAGGTGATTTACTGTCAATCGATACTGTAACAATACAAAAAATTATATTAATTCTCATACAGTTAAGAGCTAGAGCACCGTTCCAAAAATTGCAAGTTCCTTTAGATAATATTAATAATTAACGGCAATATACAAGCAGATGGTTATTGTTAAACTCTAAAGGCATTAACGTTCATGAAACAATATTCTGATTAAGTTGAACATAGAGACTCTTAATTAATATGAAGTATTGATAAATAAAGTTTAGTTTCGCAAAGCTTCAAATTGCAAATTTCTAAATGCAGTACCCTATAATAGATGGATACTTATTGTCTTTTTAAATTTTTTAAAAGCCAAAAAGACTGACTCAGCTTAAATTAACCTCATTGATAACTATGTTAGATACAACACTCTTGATCTACACCAGTGGTTCTCAACCTTTCTAGTGCCGCGACCCCTTAATACTGTTTCTCGTGTCGTGGCGACCCCCAAGCCACACAATTATTTTCGTTGCTACTTCATAACTGTAATGATATATGTTTTCAGATGGTCTTAGACGACCCCTGGAAAAGGGTCCCGCGACCCCCAAAGGGGTCGCGACCCACAGGTTGAGAGCCGCTGATCTACCACTCACATTTGCTGAATAATAATTATCATCAACAATTGTTATCACAATATTACTGTTAGTCCAGGCCTTCCAGCTCTTCATCCATTTGCCTACTGTCCTCATCACAATCATCAATTATGCTTGGTGCTGTGTAATTAATCACTCCCTCTTTGCTTATCTTGCAGTCAGCTATTGTGCCAAGACCGTTTAAAAGACTCTCTGAAACTGGATCTGATGGTCTCCTGGTTTGCTCATCATCATCACTTCTGACTAAATGTGCATTCTGGTTTGATTTCTCTTCTGTGCAGCTCAGATATTCATCTCCCGTTTGTCTCAATCCTGTATTTGAAATGTTAGATGAGTCTTTTTGGTCAACATGTGAAAGGTCTTCTCCCTGATCTTCCTGACCACTGTCTCCTCCATTCACAAGCTCTGTTATTAATATTTTTGATTTGGTTATTTTATCCCCACCAGGGCTGGACACCGTCAAGGGTTCTTCAACTTCTTGGGTAATTTCTGTAATCAGTATTTTAGAAATGCCTTCTTCACAGGTTGGTTTAGATTCCTCATTATCCTCCAGTACACATGCAGATATGTCAGTGAAGCTGCTGCCTGACATCTCCTCATCTGAAACACTAACTGTTATGTCCTCGATCAGGATTTTTTTCTGCTTTGATGATGAGTGGAGAGGTGAGCTGAAAAACTGTTTGGCTGATGGTTCTTCAAGTGCATTAATATCTTCTGGTAGGTCCTGTTTTTCCTCTTCTTCATCATCTACTATTTCAATCAATGGTCTGTAAGGCTGCCGATTTAATGAGATTTGGTTCTGGTTAATTTAGTGCTAATTTTGACTCGGTGCAACACTACAATTTGTGTAGTGAAATAATACATTTTCTATTTAAAACTTGCCAATCAGATACATAAAATTTCCAGCAGGTATTATGTTCATAATTAATGAAACATTCTTAGAATTGATGCACAGGAAGTGTGTTTAATGTTTATAAATAAGTTTTTTTTACTAGGCTTGATTATCAAAATTGACTCGTTCATGAATATATAATTAATTGCATGCATTATTTTGTAAAATATTCAAATATTGATTCAGGACTATATTTCAGGGGTATATTACATTTCATATTTTTTAATGAAATTGCATTAATTTTTTAACAGTTTTCCCTTCATCCCTGTCATTTTTATTGTGGTAAACAACTAGTGCACTCATTCCATACACTTAGTAGCCTCATTATTTATATTTAGTTAGTACCCTCATTCTTTATATTTAGTTTGTGCCCTCATTCTTTATATTTAGTCTAGTTTCCTCATTTAAAAAAAAATATTTTAATTAGTCTAGTGCCCTCATTTCTTTATATTTAGGAAAAATATATACTAAGGACATTATTTTTATTTTAAAATGAAATATAAGTAAGAATTATTTTTTTTTAAAACTTTCAATTGTCCAGAACACTTTTCATTTAGATATTAATCAGTAATAAGAAAGTACATTTTAATTTTAAGAAATTAACATTTAAATTTTAACAAATATTTCAAAAAGCTGATTTTTAAAGAAATCAATCAGAATAATCTCACCTTTTCTGTTTCACTTTGACGAGAAAGTGTTTCTTGATTATTGTTGACCTTATCAACATCCTCCACATCTTCTAGGTCAGGCAAATCCTAGGAGTGAAGCATTTGCAATGAAAGCCATTTGGGAAAGAAAACCTTACACTTACTTACAACAGCATTAGATTAATGTTTAAATATCACTAAGAATACTAAGATAAATTCTCAAGTGAGAATCACATACCTCAAACTCATCCCTTTCAGCATTTTCATCTGTCGAAAAATATTTTCAATGAACTCATTTGTACAATATTTATACACTGGAAAAATTAATGCTCATTTCTTATTAGTTTAAGAGAATTTTGAACAAAGGCCTGTTAATAACAAAATAAATTCACATGCAATTTAAAAAAAGAAAATTAAGCAGAATGAGTAAATATTCAGTTATACTTTGGAATTTTATTTATTCAAAATAATAATGTATAATTTTTTCCCATAATTATATTATAGTAACTACAAAAACATTCTAAAACTGTGTTTCCCAACATGGGATGGGGCATAGGTCCCATCTGAAGATTGGGGTGGGGGGGGGGTTGCAACCACACTGAGAATCGTATATAATTTATAAATGTATAACGAAAATTTGTTTGTCATTTATTGCAATTTAAATGAGTTTTACTTATTGTAGGTTTTATTTTTCAATGTTAAATTTCAAGTTTTAAACAGGGGCAACATTTAAATTAAATAATTCTGATGACGGCAGGGAGATCCCCTTTTCCTCATTGTAGATTTTCTGCTATGGAGTGTGGGGGGGCATTAAATTTTTTCTAGGTGCTCAGGGGCAGCACAGTGCAAAAAAAGGTTTGGACACACTGGTCTAAACCATTTCAATGTCTAATTTATTAAAAATGTTTTTGTTTTTTATAAACAAAAACATATGATAATTCAAGGACAAAGAATCATATATAAACTCTTTAAGCTCCTTTAACTGGTTTACTTAACTTATTAGCTACCAGATTGAAAAACCAGCTGTGGCCAAATTAAATCTAGGTCACGTTGACTACCATACAAGCGTTGGCATTTCCAGCATCTCGTTGCCATAACAAAAGAAACGCCCCGCCGCTCCCAGCTATGGTAGTAAACCAGTTAAAAAGTATTTACAAGCTAGAACCAACTTGCCTTCTTCTAAGGCAGTTATAACAAGACGGCTGGACTCTCTCTGTGAGAATATTCCACTATCCTCTTCGTCCTCCCCCTTATCTTTACTTTGTGGGGTGATTACTTCAAGTTCCTCCATAGTTGCATCTGACAAATTTCCCAAACTTGTTGTCTTTGGGGAACTCTTGCTCATTTCTGAATATATTATTGAAACTAAGATAAATTGAACCATAAAAATATTTTAAATGATTAACATCCTCATTGGATTTTCTAGCCTTATTTCAAATTTTTAATGGCAATTAATTTTTCTTATGAAAGGAAGTGACATTTAATAAATATTACTTGATTACTAACGGGTGTCATGTATAAATGGGCGTAAATATATAAGTTAATGTCATTTTCCTTTTCTCTGGACTAAGTTATGAGTTTAGATAACTCTATATACATAAACATTTATTTTAAATAATTTCAAGCTAACATAGGCTCCAAGCTTTGTAATCGCCACAGAATTGTGTGATACTTATTACATGCAGTTTTTAACAAACAACCATTAATTGTGATAAAATTTTCAAAAAATAAAAATTTATACTTGCTTTAGTTGTGCTTTATCCTCAGAAAAAAATGTATAATTTCTTATATTCTGGACAACATCTATTAAAACATTATAAGTTTTGAATATGGTACTTAAGAGTTTCATTGGGTCTGTTAACCATTTCTTCTTTTAATCTTAGGAGTTATTTACCTTTTTGTTCTAACTTTCCACCCTGTTGAACTTCCAAATCTTTGCTTTCAGGGATCTCCTCCTCACTAGCCCTCTTATAGATGGTGTCATCCCCTTTGACCTTGTAAGTACCATACAGCCAATCAATTGAATCAACATCAACCTCCACCTTTTCGGTGATTCCTTCACTTTCATTTTTTTTGTTTAGTTCATTTTCAATTTTCTTAGCCAGTGTATTCTTCCTCATTTGTAGGAGAGCTAAAATATCATGATCACATTGAAAAGCAATGATGTGAATTAAATGTGGTAAACAAAATATTGTAAGAAAATAATTATGATGTAAAAAATTCTAATCAAATAGAAAAACGAGAGATGCCTTGTATGGCAATGTCAGTTTGTTTATGGGCTGTCATTTTTGTGACAGTATGAGCTATATCAGTGTACCCGCCCCTCTTTTGATTTAAATAAGTTATATTAAACCCCAAAATAAAACAATAATACTATTTATTTATTAATAAAATTAAAGGATTTATATATATAAACACAGCTAGGTTAAGGGACATAAAATTTTCACAAGCTTTCATTTAGTTGTTCTCTGGTTAAGTGTAAAATGATGCGAAACTAAATATAAGTATTCGCCAAAATCCATCCCTTCATTTTGACGCTCAGCCTCACTCTCCAACCCCTCCCCACTTTCCCTGGGGAGACTTCAGTTGGCTACCTTGATTTCTGCTCCCCACCCCAAATTCCTCTGTCAAACTGGTAACTGGGGACTGTACAAATATATTAAAATTTATATTCCAATTTAAATCTCTACAATTTATTTATATGTGAGGCAGCACAAGTAGATACATTAGCAGCTAAGAATTATAGACATTAAGAATAAATAAATTAATGTGTCATCATTTATTCTGTATTTATTTTCTTTATTGCATTGCAAAGAGTTGTTGACTTGTGAACAAAGTGGCCCATGAATGCCATTTGAGTTGGCCACCCCTGCTCTACATTAAATAAAAAATGAGCTTTTTTTTAAAAATAAAATTGAAAAAGCATACCATCAACACTATCCAACATCTTTTCTCTTTCCTTTGTAGCCCATCTCTCTCTTTCAGCTTTCTCAGCTTCAAGGCCACCAACAGCCCTGAATGAAAAAAAATAATTAATTGGAAATTAAAAAGTTGAACGATTCATGACTACGGCTAATACATCATTGTAGCAGCTTAAAAAGATGACATTATACTTTTCCTTTTTTATAAGTGGGGGATTAAATAATATTTTTTTTTAAATATCAAAATGTAAAAATACTTTTATTTCAAATTTGAAAGTGAGGATTAAGTGTTTCTAGTCTACATTATTTTAACAATATTTCTATAAAAACTATTACATATTTTTAAAAAAGTAATCAGCTGAAATGTATTTAACATTGAGAGCTCAAGGCATTACAACCATTTTATCTATTACAAAATTCCTTTAAAGGTGTATCCTGAAACATATATCACATTGAGAGCTCAAGGCATTACAACCATTTCATCTATTACAAAATTCCTTTGAAGGTGTATGTATGAATTAATTATGCAACTTTTCCATTCCTTATTTGTTGCTCTTTGGGTCTGCATCTTACCAAGCCTCAGCACATGCCCTATCCTTTGGAAAGACTGGTCTGTCATCCAAATATTGAAGGTTTTTCTGTAGGGGAGTTGGTATTATTTAATTATTTATAGTATTATCTAAACAAGAAATAAAACCAATGCCTCATCCTATTGTCATTTAAAACTTAGTAGAAATTTTTGCTCTCTGACTAATGATTCTGAAAACCATCATTGATATTGATTTGCATAGTTTAAGTATGCAATCAAATGGGGTTAACTATACACTACATCTTCAAGGATTAAGATTTTTGCAAAGACAAATCAAGTAAGATAGCTCTGATTTCTCTACTATTACAATGAATTAAAGATGCTTACTTCAAAATATAATTTATTTTGATGAAAGTATTTTCCTTATTTAGAGATATTTGTTTAGATTATTTAATAAGAGTCTAAACATTTCAAAGGTCTAAAATAGAGAAAATTAAAATGAAAAATCGAACTTTACAACAACGCATTTTTCTCCCTCCTTTATTAGATAAAATAAACCTATGCATTAAATTATGCTAATAATGTAAAAATCATACCAGTTTTACAGTGAGGGTTTTGCGATAGTATTTGATTTCCTGAATAACTGGGTTGCCACTTAAATTGAGAACTCGCTGGATGTAGGGAAAAAAAAATAAAAATTAGTAACACAATTTTAAATAATTTACAAAGCCATGTCTCAAAAATTAATCTACAAGCCTATTAAAATGTCTTGAAAAGCTTGATAAAATTCTAGTTAAACTATATGGCATCTTGATAAACTTGGCAGCAATGATTGATCATTTCTAAAATAAAAACTGTTTATAAGTGAATAAAAGAAAAGCATACCAAATTATGCATATTCACAAGAACATCAATAGCATTTGGGTCATCAATTCTGTTGTGTGAAACATCAAGAATGGATAGATTTGGACAATGTACCAGTTCAGAAAGGTCTTCTGCACTCTTAAGTTTATTGTGGGAGATGTTCAGTGTGTTTAAAACTGGTAAGCATGCTAGGGAAATTGATGAATGACATTAACATGTAATTTAAAAAATTTAAATAAAAAATATTAACTTTTAAAAAGAGAAATTGAAATAAGTTAAAATATAAACTTAGAAAAACAATGTAAATAGCATTCTGGTGAAATCAAAATTAGTTAAAATATTATCTTTTTTAAAAATATAATGTAAGAATGGCATGATGTCCATTTCAATCAAGTTTTCATTTCTATCATTTATTTAGTGCATTCAAATATAAATTGAGATTAACATTGTAATTATTCATGGTCTTGATTTTTGGAAAATTGATACTTGGAAAATTGTATAAATTAAATTATTCTTTTCATTGTATATTTCAACTCTGCCTTGTGCCTTTTTTTTCTGAATAGATAACAAAGTTTTTCTCACCAATGTTCTCAATTTTCTGAATTATATTATGAGAGACATTCAGATTGTCCAGCTTCTGCAAAGCCTCCAAATTCTCAAGCCTGCTAATCAGATTCTGTTGAAGGAATAGACATCGCAGCTCTGTCAACTTCTCTAGGTTCTCAATTTTACTGATACCATTACATTCTAGCCACAGGCATTTTAGACCAGTATATGCATCCAGATTTTCAATTTGATATATTCCTACAATCAAACATTATATTATCTTTAGGAGAATAAAAATAAAAGTAGCATGACTTATTTATAAAAATAAAAGATAGGCAGATGTTATGAGTGCAGAATGTTACATTAAAAAATAAATCTTTATTCATTTATTAAAACTTGCAGGGAGGCCCATGCTAATGCACACCTCTCCAACATACACACATGAAAATATGTTAGTTTAATAATAACTCTATATGCTAGGCATCATTCTAAAACATTTGGTTCCAATAATAGCAATAGGTAGGCTTTTGAAAAAAAAATATTTTTCTTGACATATATTAAGCATTTTACAAAGAAAATAATTTGCAAGGTTATACATTGTTTTTGTATTTTACCTTTGTAATGTAGGTAAAGCACATCATTGAGCTCAGGAGTCTGGTAAAGTTTTAGGTCCTTACAGTGCTGTTTCAAAAATTTCTCAGTTAGAACACTGAAATAAAAAGAATACTTTATTTCAACCACTTTGACACAAGATTAATTAAAAGAAAGTATGAATTAAAATTCAGCATTTAATATTCATTTACCATTGTACAGCAATATTTCATTTACTGATTAGCGATATGCCATTTTAAACTTCATTAAATAAAAGTATTAGAAAGTTTAAATTTTAAGAAATACAGAATGAAGAAAACTCAGAGGCTATTTTAAATTTCGTTAAATAGTTCAATATGATAAGGAAAAATAGCACAGCAAAATTACCTGGGGTATTTGTGAGCAGTGGTTTCTTTTTCTTTATTTGCTTCTTCATTTTTCTTCCCATTGTCAAGATTGGTTGATATTAAAATAGTTTCTGTAAAACAATTTAAGAAGCTACAATTTTGAGACTTATACAGAGCATTAGAGCTGTAGATATAAATCAAGCACAATAAAGCAATTAATAAAAACTTATATTTATATTGCAGAATGAGTTCCATAATTATTATATTTTTTTGTTATTTGGAAATTTTAAAATATTCTCCATACTCCATATCAATTTTTATCATCATAAAATCTTATTATGTCTCTAATTAACATTACCTGATAGTAGTCAGGTAATTGAATATTGAATGTGTAGAATAAGATGCAGAATTTAAAAAATAACATTATAAAAAATCGGCTTACATATTTTGAAATTTAAATATTTGTTTAAATATTTAATTTCCCTGAATTTAAATTGTCACCTGAATTGATTTGGATTTCATTGTCTGTTATCTCCGAAAATTGTTCAGTTTTATTTATTGGAAGTTCTGTAATCAGAGGCGGTGACTGAATATTCAAACTATTTGGAAGATTAGCTGTTTTATTTTCAATTATTAGCTTGTTGCTGGAATTATTTACTTCAGGATAAGTATCTGGAAGAACCTCAATTGAAGGCATCTTTTGATGGTGGGATTTTTTCAAAGAGGCTTTCTGAAAATATTGCAATTAGAACACATTACAATTTTTTTAAACTGCCTGCAACTGGTAAATACAAGTTAATAACTAAATAATTATACTTTTATGTTTTCATTCAATTTTCAACTGAATGGGGATTGTGATAATCTAAATGATAAAAAAAAATATTAAAAAATAAAATAAAATGTACATCCGGTACCAAGTATTACAATTTATGGCACTCCTCAAAACGGCGGTCCTAAATTAAAAATAGAATACTTTCGTTAGAAAGTGTCTGGCTGCCAGCCTAATAGCTGTCGATAATTTGTCACACAGTTTTTTACTTCAAGTTTTGTTTGCAGACTAATTTTTGCTTGTAAACAGTAAACAATACCATGGATGGCAGACAGCAAGCACCAGTTCATATTTCAAATAATGTTTTACCATAAAACATTCTACAAACTTAAAAGTACACTATGCTGAAGGCACTGAATGCTTCGGTTAGTTGGACGTGCTGAAAACCATCTCATATAAAACAGCAATTCAACACAGATGACTTTTGTTTTTCTCTTGCATTTATCTTTTTTTTTTTCTTAATCTTTTCTTTTTCTTTATTTTTTTTCTTTAGGAGATGATGAAGTGCCTGAGGAGGCTGATGAAGATCACGATCTTAAATTAAAAAATGAAAAATACTTTACAGTCACCAATTTCGGTGGCTGGTAGCCGGACAAAATCTAATAGTATTTTTTTTAGTATTCTATTTTCAATTTGGGACTGCTGTTCTGAGGAATGCTGTTTTTACACTTGAGTGAGAAATACTTGAATATGTCTATGACCATATGATTATGTACAGTGTAAGTGTAACTTACTTCAGTGTAACAAAAACTTTTCTCAATAAATAAAATATAAAATATTCTTATCTTAATCATATCTTACCTTATTAATATTAAATTTAAACAGTGTTAATTGGTATCAATACTAATTACTAATTTCACTAATTAAAATAATCATTTATAATTGACTTTAATTTTAATAGTAAGCATGTAGGCATGTAAGTGTAAGAGTAAGGCATGTTCATCTCTATAACTATAATGGCTATAATTTATAATTAATTAATTAATTATTATTAACTAGACTACAAAAAGTTAAGAGCTTCACTGATCATTGAGTTAAACTAGGACTGTACTGATATGATGGTATCAAATTAAGTAAATTTCAATGATCAACTCAAAACTCTACAGAACTTGCCAGCAACTGAAAATGTCTCGCTGAACTGATCCGCCTTCTGGGGTTACACTTACAGACTTACTCTTACACTGTTGTACTGTAGTGTACAGTAGGCGTAAGAATTAATAATGTGTAGACACAGGATCGTATTGTATACACACACACAAATAAAGATAATGAAGACTCACTCACTCAAACGTAAATTATACAGAAATATAACGAAGGCTCAGTGTTGAAGTAAATTGAAAATTGTTCAGGATTTGTTGTAGTATGATTCCAAATATGCGAAGCCGCATTGTCGCTAGGGAACGGATAAACATTTCCGGTGAAAATGAAACCGGAAACACAAATTTACATGCTGAAAGAAGTTTCCTTTTTAAAAAAAAAAATTAATCGTAAATCTTTTTGTCCATGCATAAATATGTAATTTTTTTTAAAAAAAGACATACAACGTTCATTACATATTTGTATATTTAAAGCTGAAAAAATATAATTGAGGTGTTTCTAATTATGACTGAGTAACTTGTGATTGTATGTATTTATGGTAAAAATAAAACGAGAATAACCGAGTCTGGGCAGGAATTATTGTGAGTTGGTAAATTATCAAATTATTATTAAAGGGCATTAGTGTGACAATGATGAATGTAAACGTCGAAATACATTTTATATTATATACTGGACATAAATAAAAAATAAGGTTATTTATCTGTTGAGTTATTATCGGCAAATTTAAAATATTTAGCAATCATTTATTCCTACCTCAATGAAGTCAATGAATGATTTACAAAAAAGCGCGCGAAAGGGATAAATAAAAATAGAATAAAATACAATCTTTATTAATTGTTAATTTATATCCATATGTGTTTTCACCTGAAATTGAATACTGTCAAGTTTCATCTAAATATAAATTATTGAATTGTCAGAATTAAATCACTAAGCGGCAACTGTGGATTAACTTACACCACACACCTCTCCATGATGACATCACACATCTCTTCATGATGACAGCACACATATCTCCATGATGAAATCACACATCTCTCCATGATGACTTCACACATTACTCCGTGATGACAGCAAATATCTCTCCGTGATGACATCACAATTCTCTCCATGATGAAATTCGTCTCCCCATGATGACCTCACATGTCCCCATGATGATATCACAAATCTCTGTCCGTGTTACCCTTAAGATCTGAGAGTTAAATAGTGGGGTCATTCGGCTCTAAAGAATGGATGTATATATTTACTTAACCCTAGACATTGGTCTATATATTTACTTTACCTTCGACACATTCCTTCATAGTCGTTCATACTCTTGACATAGGATATCCTATGTGATCTAGTTTTCGCTCGATTCACTCTTTCAATTTCATTTACCACATTTTCTGGCGTATAAGACGACTGGGCGTAAAAGACGACTTGGTGTAAAAGACGATTGGGCGTAAAAAACGAATGGGCGTAAAAGACGACCCCCTACTTATCCTGTTAAAATACAGGGTGTGGACTGTATACCAGCTTATAAGACGACCCTCTGGCGTATAAGACGACCCATGGGCGCCCGCAGAAAACTTTCTAGGGGGAGGCAAAAAAAATCGATTAACTTCCAGGGGGGGGGGCAAAAAATTTTTAGTAATGTTTTAATATAGTTTTAATGTACTGTAGCGTATTTGTATGGTGAACGAACGGACAGGACATCAGCTTAGTTACTTTCTCTTTATTTTTTCTTTACTTTAATACATTTTTTGTCTATTTTTGTCTTAAAAAAATATCCAATCAATCCAGGGGGGGGGAAGTGCCCCCCTTGCTCCTACCTGCGGGCGCCCATGAGGCGACCCCCGACTTTTGAAAAGATTTTCATGGGTTAAAAAGTCGTCTTAAACGCCGGAAAACACGGTAACTTAATGCACATACGCGCACTAGTTAATTATGTGAAATATTTGGCTGCATTTCGGAAATTAAATGTCCATTCTGATTCTGTTATTTAGTAGAGTTGCGCAAAAAAGAGAACTAAGTACGTTTTGATGTTTTTAATTTAATCGAAAAAGTATGGGAATTAATCCCATTTGGTACAGTTTTCTCGTCATTGAAAATAAGTGCCAATGAGCCCGGGCCAATTTGCTCGTGCCAAATATGTTAAATAGCGCGTGCTTGCTAGTAAGAGACTGTCATTTTATTGATATATTTTTTTTTAAAGTCAGTATTTAATAATTGCTCTTAAACATTTTTTTTTAAAGAACTCAAATATGTCATAGGAGCCACTCCCCCCCCCCTCCTTTTTTCTTCGACCTCTCGGTCCTATTTAGCACCCCCACTCGCCTTCAGACGCATTCATTATTTCGGCCAGCAGAGTTCAAGCCCTCCACATTCCAGCGCCCCCACGATGTCTTGTCCTCAAAGCCAAAACTGTCCCCCTCTCTGACCGTGGCGTTGACGAGGGGAAACTTTGAATAGCCTCGAGCTGCGTGTTACCCCCACCAACCCACCCCCCCCCCTCACCCCCGGGCCATTCACGAGGACATCCGGACCAGAGTGGTTAACGTGACCATTAGCAAGCCACAATCCAAAAAAAAAAAGAGTGAAAAAATTGGAAAGCGGGGGGAAGTTAAATACAAAATGGGTGGGAGGGGGGGGGAAAGGACCACCCCCCCCCCTCACCCCCGGGCCATTCACGAGGACATCCGGACCAGAGTGGTTAACGTGACCATTAGCAAGCCACAATCCAAAAAAAAAATGTGTGAAAAAATTGGAAAGCGGGTGGAAGTTAAATACAAATTGGGTGGGAGGGGGGGGGAAAGGAGGTGGGGAGCTTAGAAAAAAAACACACACACACACACCATCCCCATCTCGGTTAAGCGTTAGGGGGCGAAAATTCTATTTCAAAGCTTAAAACAGGAGAGCGTCCCTATTTGAGAGCTGTCACTTCTACACGAGACCCGTCAATCCACGACACAAAAGGAGTCGTGGCGAGACGGATTGTTTCCGGACACTCCGATATCTCGACGACCCGACGGGTCCCTCTCACTTTTCCTTTAACTCTTGTCGTCTCGGAGTTTACTCAAAGCGCTATTGTTGGCGGCTGACGCGGGACATTCTGCACGGACACGCACACACACAAAAAAAGAGATAGTCTTGATGGGGGGTGTTCGACACATTAGCAGGGGGTTCCGGGGGTGTCGAGGTAGAGATTTACATCGATGTCCGAATCTTTATGTGGATTTTAAATCCAAGGTATAATAATCCATGTAGGTCTGCCTCGTCTTCAGCACGTGGTCGTTGCACAGCTGGAAACCTTATACGAATGATACAAGACTGATCAGTACATGAACGCGAGCTGCTTGTGCAGCTATGGCTTATTTTAAATGTTGTACTCTCAAAACGAAATCGTCCTCTCCCCGGGGCTGTTAATTGTATAAAATCATTTCTAACTTTAACTTCATTTCTTTCGCAGAATTGTAATTGTATCAAACACGCAATTCTTTTCCGTAATGTAAAATGAAATGGGCCATTATTTTCATGCCCATTATCCCTTTTGACCATGTTCTGAAAATGTTCACGTACAACAAAATATTTACTTGGAACGTGTTCAGATAACAAACGTTCATGTATCAAATATACATAGAAAATATTGATAAATTATACATATTCCATTGAACGATGTCCATTCAATAAATGTTATATTCTAAATATAATAGGCCTACATGTTCATCTAAAATTGTTCATATTGCTCATGATCATATATATATATATATATATATATATTTATAATTACTTGTTTAAATGAAAATTAAATGGATTTTAAAAGTGCAACAGTCCAAAAGTTAGACGACCCCCCACCCATCCACACCCCCGACACATTTCTTAGATCCTTATATAACTTTTATAATTCACATGAACAGTTATAATATTCATCAAAGGTCACCATTTTTATTTTCGCTATCGGCGTTTCTCTTTTAATTTTAACATGTTGAACATTTTGAGCTAAAAAAAAAAATGCTATTCACGCAAAAAGGGGGGGGGGGGGGGGGGCAAAAGCAAATTCCTCCGAGGACCTTTGTATATTTCCCGATGTTATTTACGACCCCAGGATCAAACGAGCTTATTAACAAAAAGGGGGGAACAAAAGGCACAACTTAAACGGGGCATTCGCCACACCCGCTTACGGGGCAGGTGGTGCCCCTAGCGGCGATGTTTGGGGGGGGGGGGTGGTTACAATCTAGTAATACATGAAAACCTATAAGATTGTGCCCCGTGACTTTGAAAACCTATAAGATTGTGCCCCGTGACTTTGAAAACCTATAAGATTGTGCCCCGTGACTTTGAAAACCTATAAGATTGTGCCCCGTGACTTTGAAAACCTATAAGATTGTGCCCTGTGACTTTGAAAACCTATAAGATTGTGCCCCGTGACTTTGAAAACCTATAAGATTGTGCCCTGTGACTTTGAAAACCTATAAGATTGTGCCCCTGTGACTTTGAAAACCTATAAGATTATGCCCTTGTGACTTTGAAAACCTATAAGATTGTGCCCCTGTGACTTTGAAAACCTATAAGATTGTGCCCTTGTGACTTTGAAAACCTATAAGATTGTGCCCTGTGACATGCTCATACATGAATTACTTTTGGGTTATGTGTTAAAAAAAAAAAATTTAAAAAAGTGGGGGATCCTGATGAATGAACTTCCGGTCTTTTCTCTACTCTTCCTGAAACCTCAAAATAGAAATTAGAGGAAGCTGCGCAGAGCATCCATTCACTAGCATTTATACGTGCTTGTTTTCAGTGACGCTAGTTTTGGGAGCAGCGGTTTCGGGCGTCATTTGATGGACCATAACTGCTCCGAGGGTGCTAAGAAATATAAGGCTGTTACTGTCCAGAGTGCACCGAAAAGGCTAGGACTGATAGTGTCCAGAGTGCACTGAGAAGGTTTAGGTCGTTGCTGCTTACGTAGCTCAAGAATAATGATTAAATATTAATCAAACTATTTCAAACGAGGAACTACAAATTCTTTACAATTACGATCCAAGCAAACCTTTCTATTTCATTGGCTTAGTGGAAACTATATGTGTGGGTATTTATTTGTAAATCCCTGAATAACTCTTTTTGAACATATGAAAAGTTCTTTCACTTCATCTGGGCTTTTCTCTTATACATGCAGTCAAGTTTTCTACAATTATTTGTTGAATAACCCCATTACCGACATCTGCCCCCCCCCCTCTTTTCTTTTCGCCTCCTCAACACACCAGGGCCAAAATGTTTGCCCCCCCCCCACACACACACACTTTCAGGGAAGTAAGAAAGAACCTTGTCACCGACATGGGCGCAACCTTGTCACACACATGGGCGCAACCTTGTCGCACACAGGGGCGCAATTATGTCACAATCAGGAGCGCAAACTTCTTACACACAGGGGCACAACCTTGTCACCCACAGGGGCGCAACCTTTTCACCCACAGGGGCGCAACCTTCTCACCACAGGGGCGCAACATTCTTACCCACATGGGCGCAACCTTCTTACCCACATGTGCACATAATAAAGGTTGCCAGGTGTCCACTATTTGAGTGGACAGGCAGTTGTTTTTTTTACATTATGTTCACCATTTTTTGTTCACTAAATAGTGGACATTTTTTAAATTCAATTTTTAAAAAATACTTCTCAACGTTGTACTGAAATGAAAGAATTATTCCTTAAACACAAAGAATTGATCAAAGCTGCGCAGTCAAATAAAAAGTAAAATGTATTTTAATATTTTACCTATCATTAAAATATATTTGATGTTTTGAATTTTAAGTAAAGTTTTGAAGTGATTATTTTAATAC